>ML685766.1:912464-987258 GCA_007922175.1 Pelusios castaneus | reverse complement strand
CCAGTGTGGGGAACCAGAAGCCTGGTTGTGACTGATAGGGAGACTGGTTTAAGTACCACCCATCAGTGTTTGGGGAGTTTGGCTCCCAGTTTTGCAGCTTGCCCTGATTTTTGCACATTTGGGAGGGTATCCCAGGAGGCCCTGGTCACAGTTACATTTGAAGTACTTGGGACAGGAAAGTCCTAGGCTTACCCAAAATTAAAGGCTCTCTTCTTCAACAAAGGAGTAGGACCACAATGTCCACTTCAGTTGATCACGAGGGACTATAAACGAAAAAAACAGGAGCAAAAGTGAGGTAAAAGGTAAAGAATCAGGAATCCTGAGGGGCACACCAAGCAGGAAACCCCTGACAAAGCCCACTACTTGTCAAAGTAGTTAGCAGATACCACACAGAGGAATGCTCTCTAGAGGCATGATTGGATAAGGGAACAGAAATAGGCTCCACCGTCGCAGAGCAACCCCTTTCCCATCCAGCATCCTCCTCAGTATGATGGATTGGTGTCTCAATGCCAGGAGGAAGTTGATAAAGCAGTCCTGTGACTTTGTGGGGCCATTGATGGGTTGTACATGGGGAAAAGTACAGCCAGAACCTCAGTAAGAGTTCTGAAGTTGGAAAGTATGTAGAGTGTGACACAGGAAATTGCAAAAAGGAAAAGATGTATCTTGTGGTTTAGGCAGTTTAATGCTGCCGTGGAGAATTGGATTCTAATCCTGCCACTGGCATTGAGTTCCTTTGTAATGCTGATCAAGTAGCTTACACAAAACTTTTCAAATGTGATCGCTGTGTCTGCAGGTGATGTGCTGCACCCCCCACACTCCTGTAATGTGATCTCTGTTTCTTTCTTGTCCAACCTTTTAAGTTAATGCTGTGGTTTAAGTCAAAATATATCATGTGAGGTATTTTTCTTTATGCTCATGGTGTGCTATACTTTATTGTTATGGTAGCATGTTTCCTGCAACATCATACATGTGTACAGATATGAAACATGTCCCCAAAGGTATATCACATGGCTCAAGTAGAAGAAAGTAATCAGGGCTGCAAGCATACATCAAGAAGAAATATGCGTAACACCGGATTAGCTAAACGTCTGTAACACCTTGGCTGGAGAAGGGAGATCACCCACCCTTTCTGAACAAAGTGAATCACAACCACAAGGATGAGGGAAGGAGTTCTAAGGAGAGAAAAGGAGACACTTTTCCTAGGCATTTCCTAATTTTGAATGCTTGACTTTGCAGTCTTAATATTAAACTGGTCAGGGCCTTTACTGCTTTGATCTCTATCTTGAAGCAACATCTAAGACCTGTACCTGCCCACATAGTGAGGAAAACCTGGCTGCAAAACCATCAGTGGCCAAAGCATGTGGGTAAGCTAGAAATGGATTGCAACAGTAAACTTTAGCTTAGAACAGGGGTTGGCAACCTTTGCCGAGCCCTGTGCCAGCCCCGCCCACCGCCCCCTCAGCAGGGGGTGGGGTGGGCCAAAAGGGGGCGGGGCCAAGCTTTAGGTGCTCCGGGGCCGGCTCCCGTCCGCAGGGGCGACACAGGGCTGATGTCCCCTATTAGCTCCGCCCCCTGCTGGATGGCAGGAGGGGACGGGAGCAGAGCGGGTCGCGTCGCCCTGGCCCACCCAGAGCCGCATCGCTGCCAGCAGGGCAGAGCCAGCCCCGGCCATGGCCAACAAGAGGACGAGTTGGCTCGTCCAAAGCCGCCACTGCCAGCGGGAGCCGGGGCCAGGAACCAGAGGCCGCCTGCCGGCAACAGCGGCTCCGGCTCAGCCGAGCTGACCCACCCTCTTGCCGGCCATGGCCAGGGCCTGCTCTGCCCTGCCAGCAGCAGTGCGGCGCTGGGCGGGCCGGGGTGATGTGACCCGCTCCTCTCTCCTCCCCTCCTCTCCTGCCATCCAGCAGGGGGTGGGGCCAGCAGGGGTCCTCAGCCGCACGCCACAGCTGCTGGCCGTGCGGTTTGCGGGGCCAGCGGGGAAGCCTGAGCGGTGCCGCATGCCACTCAGGCTTGGCCCACGTGCCAGCTGTGGCATGTGTGCTGGGGGTTGCCGACCCCTGGCTTAGAACGTGTGTTTTCTTTTATTTGGTAGTGATAAATTGATTGATTGTGCATTGATTTTCTATATACTCACTTAAAATCATGTTTTAATTAATAAATTGTTTGTTTTAACTAAAGCAGTGTGGCTGCCTATCTTGGAGCAAACGTGATGCATATCAGTTTCTTTGTTAAGTTGACAGACTGGAATCAATGAGCCTGCAGTCATCAGGAAGAGTCCCAATCCCTGCAGAAGTTTCTGGTGTGGCATCTGGGAGCTCAGCAGGTGCTCACTGGTGGATCATCCTATGAGTGGCTAGCGAGCACAATTCCACTGCCTGAGACCAATTACATGCAGGAGGCTGGTGTGGGCTGACCCAGGAGTGGGGGTTCACCTAGCAAAGCAGGGTAAGTCGGGGCCCAGGAGTGAGCGATCGGGGAGGCACAGCAGCACACCAGACCAGATTGCCAGAAGGGAACATCACATGTGGTCTTCATTTTCTGGGTGCTTCATATTCTTAAGGTCATGCGGTTTGGTTTCTTGTAGAATGCTAAATTCTCAGAAAAATACCAGCCTATAAGCATCCCAAAGTGGGTACCCAAAATTCATGTATATTTTTTTACTTTAATCTATTTCTCGGTTCCCCATTTATAAAATGGGAATAATGCTCCTCCCTCATCTCACAGAAGTGCTGTGAAGCAGCTGCTTATTTGGTTAGCACTCTCCTTCCTTAGAATGAGCCAGAAATGTGTGGGGGAGGGACGCATGTGATCAAAGAATACATCATCAAGGACATGCACAAAAGGGCCAAAACAAGATTGCACAGACAATCTTCATTCTGGCATTTCCTAATTTTGATTGCTTGATTTTGCAGTCTTAATATTATTTTAATGTCGTTTTTAAAAATAATTATATTTGCTATATATATATGCGCTGGATACGTCCTTGCCGCATACAAATATATATTAATGTCTTTGTTCTCTGTAAATCCAAGTGACTCTTCATGATTGTTCACTCCTGGCTGGCTGGAGACCTTTCTGAGGTGCAAAGTACAGCCTATTTCCAGTTCTCAGGTGAAAAAGCCCCCTTCATGTAGCTGTCATGGATTATTTTATTGGGAATTCTTCAGCTGCTGATGAGTGGTTATTTCTCCTGTTATTCCCCTCATGTTAACACAATAACAAAAGTTGGGTTTTTTTAAAAAGTATTTCAGCAACAGAAAAATTATCAGCTACTGGTTCCAATTTAAGTGAGCAAAACTGAGGACTTCACTATGTGTTTGCTTTGCTCTCAAACAATGGATCTAATTCTGAAACCCTTATTCAAGCAAAATTCCTATTAACTTCAACAGGTAAGGAGTGAAGGACTGAGCTCTATAAATATCATTCTGAAAGGCAACCAGCCCTACTTGATCTTGCTACTCAAAACCAAAGGAAACAATTTTATATGAGTGCTTTTAAAACATTATTTGATATGCTATTTTTAGTTCAACAATAATTCAAAGTTAAATGTAGTATTTTTTAAGATGTATTTACCTGATTTGTGTGTAGGATAAAGCATGCTTACTCAAGCATAATACTTGCAAGTCCTCCCATCTTAAATAGTTCACATACAATACAAGCATTTTAATTGCATTTTGTGGCAGTTTTTAATTAGCTATTTAGGTGACTCCTCTCATAGTCTCAATGTTTGTATCTTTTACATTTATCTCACTTAATATTCACTTTTCTCTTAGATTGCTAAGGTACTTATCTTTATACAAATATTTTTACAGTATGTGAGGCATGTTAAAGTTACAGTTGTTAAAGACACTCCCACTTGTTCCTTCTATCTTCTTTTCTTTCTCGTTCTCTTTCTTTTCCAGCTCAGGAAAGGTCACTGCACAGGGCCAATTCAGCACAGCCTCAAACTAGCAAAGGCTAAAACAGTAAAGATATTTTTAAAAAATCTAGAAAAATGTAAAAAATAAAATCAAAGAAGGGATCCACATGGAAAAATTAGAAACATATGTTTTCGTTCTCCAGCCAGTTGTATGAATTATATCATGTAGAGAGATCCATGGCTTCCCTCAGAGACTGACAGGTAGGAACTACCACTCAACCCCTGGAGGGCAGATGAAGGAAAGCCACACCATCACACTGGAAGCAGGGGGTGGAACTAAAACAGGAACTATAAAGGGAGAGCCCCTCTACTCAGGCAGGGGGGAGTTGTTGGAGGAGAAGACCCTCTCCCTCCAGTATTGGGTCTCAAGTCTGACCTTGCTGAAGAGCCACGAGAGCTGCGTACTGTACTGGCTAGAGCCAAGAGAGTTACTTGTGGGAACTGCCAGATTCTAGTGACTCTGAGGGCCTCCTGGGGCTGCCCCTTGTGATTCTGCCTGAGGAGGTGGATGATGCAGGTACATGGACACAGGTAGCTGACCTCATTCTAGCTGTATTTGAGCCCAAGCACTTGTCAGCAAGTTTTGGCTGGAGCCCTGCTCATCCTGTGGTGGGATGATCTGCCACTGTTAGGGCCCTAGGCTGGGGTGTGGTGGAATTGGGAGGGCTTGGATCCCTTTCTCCTTCTCTCATGCTATGCCAAACCTGGGGTGACTGCCCTTGCAGCTGCATAGCTTCATGAGCTACAGACTGTTTTGCTTGACCTACCTGGACTGAGGTTAAGTCTAGAGACTATAGAGTTAATCCCCTGTTTATAGCTCACTCACACAGTGATGGCCTCCCTCTGAGGCTGACAGGGAGGGACAAGCTCCCCCCCCTCCATGTATAGGTTGTGTTGAATTTTAAGTTTCCTGTATCTATTTATAAATATTATAGATGGCCTGGTCACTATATGCTCCTCTGTGTGCATATATTGAGTTAATTCAAGAGCAGGATTGTCAAGAAATTCACGCAGGGAAGGAGAGGTGAATCCCAATATACATCCCTCAGCAAACACTTCAGAATGATGCAAGAGCCATAGGCTTAAATATTCAAACTCTGACCCCCGTAGAGCTCACCTAATTGATTTTGGGCAGCAAGTCTAAGTCCAGGAAACTGAGAACAAAGAACCATAACAGAAGTTAAAGATACCCATACTCCCACAAGGATTTACTTAATTTTTTTGAAACTGAGACTTAAGCCCCACTGAAATTAGGCATCTGAGATAAAATAGGTGTAGCAAGGTGAGGTAACAGGCCGGGGAACCCAGCCTCAGAAGACTCCTACCCTCCGCCTACTGGCCAGAGGACAGCCCTGCGCGGGACGGGGGTAGGAACTCCAGGGGCGGAGTTAAGGGGAGAGGGGACCGTATAAAGGGGCGGACCCGATCTCCAGAGAGGGGGATTTCTAGGAGGTGGACTGAGCCACTGGGGGAGCCTTCTCAGCGGTGGAGGGACCGGCCACCCGAGCCACCCCCCTGGGCAGAACCTACCAGCCCTTGAGGGGAAACCCCTGAATCCTGGGACAACCGGGAGAGCGAGCCCCTGCAGTATTATCCCCCAGGGGAAGACCTGGAGGAGCTACCCTTGTCGGAACTCCCAGAGGGCCAGGGAGAGGAGATAGCCTGGGACCATCCCTATGATCTGGAGGAGCTGCCCTCCGCTGAGGAGCCGGAGACCCCCTGTGACCTAGAGGAACTACCCCTAGAGGAGGAGCTACCGGACCTGCCACCAGTGGATGAAGAGGGCCTGACCAGCCTCCCGAGGGCCGTCTACCCTGAGGACCAGGAGGATGACCCCCTGGACCCAGGTACCCCAAAGCCAGGGAAGGGAGGAAGTAGCCCAGGGCGGTAGGCCACTGCCTGGTGAAGGGCAGGGCCCCCGAGGGTCAGCGTGTTTCGGCCGGAGCCCCGCTGACCACAGTGGCAGATGCCTCTGCCACTGATTAGGGCCCTGGGCTGGGACGCAGTGGAGTGGGTGGGCCTGCGTCCCCCTCCCTCACCCTTTTCCCTGGCCATCCTTGGTGCTCAAACCTCAGCGACCCCATACAGAGGTTTGGGTGCCTTGCCTGCCCTGCCCTGCCTGAGGGCTGGGGGCTACTGACTCTGGTGCCTTGCCTGCCCCGCCCTGCCTGAGGGCTGGGGGCTACTGACTCTGGTGCCTTGTGCCTCCTCCTGCTTGAGGGCTAGGAGGCCTCCGAACACTGGACTTGTGCCTCGCCCTGCTTGAGGGCTAGGAGGACACCGAACGCCGTAGGCTGGACCCTATTACATAGGTCTATACAGGACACTACATATAAAAGATATGCATGTACACTTCACATTTTTTTGTAAAATTCTGTCTTTTATGCTATGCTTTGTTCCTATGGGCAAATAAACTATACTTTAGTTTTTAAGAAGGCAGTTCTGGGCCACAATAAATCACTGATCAGATTCCTAGAGGGAAGAGCTACAGGAACCCAAACCCAGTCAAATCTGCTGGGAAGGCATGGTAGATCCACAGAGTGTTAACAGCCCAGGACTTGGTCTATGAGAAGGAGAATCGTGATTCTACTCAAAAGACAAGTAAGGGAACCAGACCTGATATCAGTAAGAGTGCACATGAACGGACCAGCTGTTCAATTATCCTGTAATCATGAATAAACATACAAACCCTCTATAACCTTTCTGCAGCCATGGAAAAAACTGTGAAACCAGTTAATAAAGTGCTTTTATTTAGCACATCTGTCTCTTTAGCTATCCTCTGCCAACTAATCTATCTCTGTCGGTGCTATTTCTGAGGTTCCAAGTTGATGATCTGGTTTACAGAGATGGATCTTTAAAAATATGTATATAAAGTCTGTGTCTCATCTATGTGCATTAGCTCCAAGTAAGATTGTAAATTACGGTGGTCTGAAGGTCAAGTTGATATCATTATCTGGATCAGTAAGAGTTTTAAGATTTGACATCTTGCAAAACACAAGAGTTAGAAATGCTTTCTGTTTTAGACTGAAGAAACATTTTACTCCTTTTCCAGCAATCAGAGAATTGGAGGGTTGGAAGGGACCTCAAGTGGTCATCCAGTCCAGCTGACTGTATTGAGAAAGGACCAAGTAAGCCCATCCCTGACAGGTGCATATCCAACCTGCTTTTAAAAAACCTACAATGACAAGGATTCTATAACCTCTCTGGGAAGTCTATTCCACCCTTATAATTAAAGGGTGGAGGAAACCCCTAAAACCTAACTTAAATCTCCTTTGCTGCAGAGGAAACCCAATACTTCTTGTCCTACCTTTCATGGATGTGAGGAATATTTGACCACCACCCTGTTTATCACAGCCCTTAAAATACATGCAGACTATTGTCATGTTCCTTCTTAATCTTCCTTTCATTTTCAATATTTTTAATCTTTCCCCAAAGGCATAGTTTTCTAAACCTTCAATCACTTTTGTTGCCCTCCTCTGGAGTCCATCCAGTCTGTCCACATCTTTCCTAAAATATGGCACCCAGAATTGGACATATAGTACTCCATTTGAGGCTTCACCAGTGCCATGCAGAATGGAACAATAACTTTGCATGTCTTACATATGACACATCTGTTAATACACCCCAGAACTGCAAATTCATCAAGTTGTTGACTCTCATTCAATTTGTGATCTACCATAAGGATGAGCTCCTTTATAGCAGTACTACATCTAGCCAGTTATTCCCCATTTTAATTGTACATTTGATATTTTTTCCTTCTTAAGTGAAATACTTACTTTACTGAATTTCATCTTGTTGATTTCAGACAAATTATTAAATTTGTGAAGGTCATTTTGAATTCTAATCCTGCCCCCCCCCCAAATTTTTGCAACCTACCCAGCTTGGTGTCATCTGCAAATTCTGTAAGCACACTCTCCTCCATTATCCAAGTCAATTATGGAAATATTGAATAGTACCATCAATACACTATCTGTTCCTAGTCCTGACATCATTGGATAACATGTCTAAAAATTACACCCTCCTTGTTTATAGAAAAGAGAGGTATTTCAGATTATTTTATAGGTATCTGAAGTGTATTATTAGATATTTTCTCTCACTCAGAAACCTCTGATTACAATAACTTGGCCTTACAGATATCACATGTTGTTAAACTGATATATGTAACCTACAAGAGAATAATTAAATATTTAAAAAAAAAATTTAAGGATTGAAATATATTCTTTCATTTCTTTATGATGTGTAAAAAGGCCCTTTTTGTTTTTTCCTTCAAAAGTTTATTTATTACTTATGAACTACTAAGAATGACAAGTTCAGACTTCCCTGACTGTGCTGGAGAATCTCCTGGATTTCTTGGCGCATGCTTACAATATCTCTCACCTTCATTGAAAGGGCAAAGTGAGGGGTCTTTCTCGAATCTCTAAAAAAGACACATTTTATCTAAAGTATTAATTAGTGATTGATGTTAAATAGGGGTATGAAAAGCAGAGTTTTAAACAATCTCAATTAAAATTCCTTCCTTTCAATTGCTCAGCTACCACTCCCATCTCTTGAAATGCCATTTAACTATCTGCACAGAGCATGAATTTTTAACATAAATGTATTTAATGTAAAGGGAGGAAAACCCAACAATATTTGGTGGGGGGAAGGGAGAAATGTCTTTAAGACCTCTTTTATACCTCCTTCAAAAGCAAGTAAGGACACAAGCGCATTTTTTTCCCCCTTATGGATCTTTTTGAAACTTTGTAATGATATAACACAAAGTTCACAAAAACAAGATTTGTGTTTGCCCTGAGTAGTCAAGTGGTGTTATTGCAACTCACACCGTGCCTCTCCTTATCTCCCTCTTTCTTGTTACCCTTTGCCTCTGGTGTTGGCATTGTCATAATTGAATTTAGACCTCAGTTCAACAACCTAATAGCGGTGAACCCTTACACTTGTATAGAGTCCTGAACAAACCAGACAGGCTACACAGAGATCAACCTATTAGCACAACATCCAGAACTTTAATGGGACTAACTTCAGAAATGTGTTTTAATTGAGTTTTGTGATTTGCATAATTGTGTACTCAAAAATAACAAGTAAATAAATAATATAATGGCTATTGAGGCCTTTCATTTAAGTTTGTGGACAATACTAAGGGCCCGATCGTGCAATGAATTTGGAATGGGCAGAGGGGTTCCACCTGCACTGAGCTCTTTAAAGCATGCGGGCAACTGCAGCTTCCTCCCACATTATTTTGAGTCTGGCCTACTTCAAAATCCTGGACCTTTCATTCCACTTCTTTTAAACAACTAATTGAGGCCATACTCAAAGCTAAAAAAGCAGTGAAATAGTTATGTCTTATTTATTTGGATTACAGCCTTGGTGTTGTACAAACATAGGATAAAAAGATGGTCCCTCCCCAAAGACTTTATAATCTAAATAATTCTTTCAAGGGACAATATGACTGATTCTGAAAACCACACACAAATCATATCTGCAAGTGCTTTCCTTCAATGATGAGGTGGAGGTGAAGGCTAGAGCTATCAAGCCACAACTGAAACTGTCCAGACAGAATCAAATCAGCCAATGCAGTCCCTGCTATCAGGAAATGAAATCACAGAGTCAAGAAAAGAAAATGTTGTAAACCATTTAACAGCTGACACTAAAGAAAAGAAACAATAGAAATTGACTGGAAACGGAAACAGTGAATCATATGATCAGTCAGCTAAGGAGCCTGCTTTAAGATGAAAACATGGTTAAATGAGGTAACCAGATGATGAGTGAAAAAAATCCAAGTTTATTGGAGAGAAAAGATTGAGCCCACCTAATACAAAGAGCCACGGTGGGTGCTATGAAGCATTTATTGACCTTTGCTTAAGACAAGACCAAGTTTTCACATATGGCTCCAGACTTCTGCTATTTAAAGCAAAAAACTTCACAGCATTGCACAACTATCACATGTTTTCTTGTCAGCCCCAGGTTAAAAATCACTCCTCCAGGCTAGGAGAGTGGAAAGACGTGATGCAGGTCCGTGCCCCCGACTGACTGCAGCCGTAAGATCAGCTCCCTCCGCTGAGGAGTTTCCGTCCTTTCAACAGGACGGCGGCGTTGTGTAAACGAGCTCCAGCCAACTGCATTATCAGCTGAGTCACTGACTAGGGGCACTGCGAGCGCAGCGCCTGGCAGGAACGGCTCCCATCATCGGACTGGCCCAGGCAGCCCCTTCCCCCAGTCCGCATGTGACGGGACCCAGAGCTCTGCTCAGCCCAGCGCGGTGGTCACGCGCGGACACTGGAAGGGGGAAGTGGAGTCACGCTCCTGCTGAGCAAACAGCTCCACACGCAGATCACAGGGTGGGCGTGAGGTGCGGGCGGGGAATTGGGGGCGGCGGGGTTGCCTGGGATACCGCGCAGCCAGCGGCTGCTGCGGAGAATGTTGCGCAGCCGCCCCAGCGCTAAGGCGGTGCCCACCGCAAACCCCTCGGATAGAGCCTCGCCCAGACAGGCCTCTGCTGCCCGGGCTGGGGGAGGGGAACTGCGGCTTTCCCCCAACTCACTGCCAGTCTGAGGCTCCCCCCGCCCCCTATCACGCGGGCGCCGCGCGGCGGCGCATGCGCAGAACAGTGCGGCGGAGCCGTTTTGCCTCGCAGCGGCGCAGCCTCGTTCTCGTTGGCCGTTCCTTCTTCAGAGCCGCGCGTCGCCGGGAGCGGATATCGGCTGTTAACAGTTTGGGAATAGCAGCTGTTGCCGCCTCGGCCCGGCCGGTGAGTGACGGGTGCCCAGCCTCCCCCAGCTGCGCTCGGGGTGTCACCTCACACTCCCTCGGCTCGCTCACCGCCCCCTACCCTGCCCCAGCGGCGGGGCCGGGGCGCAGCGCGGCTGGCGTAGCTCGTTCCCCCGGGCTGTGGGTGGGCGGGCGGGCGGCGCATTGCTTCTCCCCTCCCCCATGGCGCGCGCTCTCTGCGTGGCGAGACTAAAGCCCCGAAAGGCTCTGGCCCCCTCCCCAGACACGGTGGGGGAGGGGCGGGTGGGGCTTTACTCAGGCTCCTGCTCCGTGTCCTGCCCCTTGGAAGAGAGAGGCGCCGCAGTGGAAAGTCTGCCGCAGCCTTCCCCATCCTTTGCCCCTCTTTGGAAGAAGGCGGCCTGGCAGAGCCTAGCTCTGCCTACTTTCATGGGCGCTGGGGTGATAGCGCAGCCAGAGGGATTAATGCGCGCTGCTCTGTTTGCTTGAGGGGCGGTATTGTTACTGTACGAATAACGATCTTCTCTCTCTGAAACACTTCCTGTTGCTGGGAGGCTCCCGGAGACTGCTGCAGCTAGTGGTGCAGTAATGGCTAACGTTTAAACCATGCAATGGTCGGTTCAGGCTTCTGTGCCGTGGCTTCGTTTGGTTAATGCTCTCAGGTGTTGATAAGCTGAAACATGTTGACTTCTTCCTTTAGTAAGGTAGGGTGCTGACAGATTTAATCAGATTCCAAAGGGGTAGCCCTGTTAGCCTCGTTCAGGAGAACAAACAAGGAGTCCTGGGGCACTTCTAAAGACTAACAAATTTACTTAGTGCATGAGCTTTCATGGGAGAAATGCCACTTCATCAGACCTGTGAAGATGGAGAACTTAAAAAAGCACCTCCATCTTGAAACATCTGAAGTGGGATTTCTTTCACCAAAGCTCTTGCTTTAAGTAAATTTGTTAGTCTTTAAAAATGCCCCAGGACTCCTTGTTTGTTTTTGCTGAACCAGACTATCAGGGCTACCCTCTGGGAAGTGCTCACTCTCTCAAACCTGACAGCTGGTGCTCTAGCATCAACATTGCGACCAGTGCACTGTGGCAGCTATTCCACTATGTAACTCACAACTTTTTGCCACTAGGCATTGTGGAATGGCAGAGGGAAGATCACAGTGCATCATGGTGTGGCTTGACATCTCATGATGCAGTGATTTCTGTCCCGACATTCAATGGGTTTCCAACTGCTTTTTATGGCATTTTTCAATGGCCCCCATTACCTAAGCTCCTGCCATCTGAAATGATGGATCCTGAACTGCTCTCCACTGTTGTGGGCAGTTTTCTGAACACATCATATCTGGTCGTGCAAGTATATCATGAGCTCCCTGATCAGACCTGGAATTTGAGGTGCCTGACCTGCTGTGTGCCATGCAAACAAACAATGCTGTATTCACATTTGTACATGGTGCACTGCTGCTTTTGGGTGTATGAAACAAGCTATCAGTGGTGGAATTGCATTGTTATGCAGGTCTGGGGATGATGAGCAGGGGCTGCAGAGCTTTGAAATGTGCAAAACCACCTTTGTGGAACTCTGTGTGGAGCTTACCGCTACTGTACAGCACAAAGACACCAGAATGAGAGCTGGCCTCTCAATGGCGACGTGTGTGGTGATTGCCTTGTGAAACCTGACAACTCTAGACTGCTGCAGGTCAGTTGCTATTGCTAATCAGTTTGGAGACAGCAAGTCCACTGTGGGAGCTGTGCTATCATACTGTGTGCAAAGCCATTAATCACAGTCTGTGAAGGAGTGTGAATCTTGGAAATGTGTGTGAAATAGTGGATGGCCTTGCAACGATGGGATTTCCTCACTGTGCTGGGATGCCAGGTGATATGAAGATCCCAGCTTTGGCCCCAGACCATCTTGTGACAGAGTACATCAAAGGAAAGGGTATTTCTCTGTGGCACTGCAGGTGCTTGTGGATCACCAGGGGTGTTTTCACTGACGACAATGCAAGTTGGTCAAGGAAGGTGCATGATTCACACATCTTCGGGAACACTGGCATATGCAGAAAGTTTCAAGCAGGGACCCCTTTTTCCAGAACAAAAGGTTCCAGTGGAGGATATTGAATACCCATAGTAATCCTGTGAGACTGAGCCTACTTCTTATGGCTGTGCCCCATGCCTTATATGGGCAACCTGTATAGCAACAAGGAGTGCTTCAATAACAAATTGACTAGGTGCCAGATGACTGTAGAATGTGCATTTGGCAGATTAAAAGTTTGGTGGATGGCTAGTTACGCCTAAATGAGGAAAATATTCCCATGATGATAACTGCTTGCTGTGTGCTCCATAATATTTGTGATGCTAAGGCTAAAAAGTTTCCCACTGGGTAGAGCAGCTGACTATGAACAACAAGATGTTAGAGCCATTAGAGGGGCACAGTGGGGGACCATTAGAATCAGGGAGGCCTTCAGGAGTCATTTTGATAATGAGCACGTGTCACGGGGGGGCTCTGCTGACCCAGTTTCTCAGCCATCTCTGCCTCCCCCGCAAGTCCCAGAGATTCACCAGGCTCCATGTTCTGTGCAAACCTCATGCTCATTTGTTTACAAAATGCCAATCCTGCTCTCAGTCTATGCCCCAAATGTTCTAGCGGCTCAGAGGCTAAGGGTTCTGCTCTCCTCTGTTGTGTCCTGTTTACAGGCACCTTATTGGCATTATAACAGCGCTGTGCCATGCTGTGACTGCTGTCTACCTTGCATTGTGTATCAATGTGAGATGCAAACACTGTGTGCAAGAGACAAAGATTGCTTATTCTGCACAGCATATGTCTTCATTAAATAACATTGATTCACAACACACAAAAAGCTGGACGGGAGAGGGGAAGCAGTGGGGGCAGTGTAAGCTATGATACCTGGGTGTAAGTCAACCTCTTCTGGAAATTGAAGAGGTGGAGTGAATGGGATACCATGAAGGACTGAGTTTGGTAGGAATGTGTAGGTAGAATTTGGGGAGGACATGGAAAGCAGTTGTGTTGACTGAAAGGGGAGGCGGAACGAATACACATGAATTCAGACTGCACCATTATGATTGACTTTAGCAGCTCCAGTTGTTCCTCTGTGGCTTTTATCAAGCATTTGTGACATGCTATCACTTACACCTGGTTTTTCCTCTGCTCCTGCATATCAGTTTTCTGATATTTGGACTCTGTGTCTCCGTACACTTCTTTTTTCCCTGCCTCAGAGGACTGAAGAAGTTCTTGGAACATCTGTTCTTTTGTTCTGTGTCCTTTTTTTTTTAAATCAGGTGCTTGGCAGGTATGGAGGGGTTTCCCATCAAGGGCATGTCTGTAGAAGGACAGTAAACAATTAACAGATGTATTACTATGAGTGCAGTATCGGCATTGACACACTATTTTAAAAATACTTCTTTTTCATTGTCCCCTGCTAAGTGCAAAGCTGGACAACATTGATTGCATGATGAGTTGTGCCTCGTGAGAGGGCACTCAAGCTTGGGAAAAGTTTCTGGGTGGTGGTTTGGGGATGCTGGTAGGGATAAAATTTCAAATTGTGCAACCATTTTCTGCAGATGGGGTGGGGGGGGGGCATAGAAACCAGTATCTCACTCCTGAGAGTAAGTAGGGATGGAAGGGGGCATCTCATACATGCGAGCAGCTTCAAACCAGATCCCTATGTTGCTCATCTATGTTTCACGTTAGTTCCTGTACAAGTGATTGCTTATTGGCATGGGAAAGCTTCCTAAAATAAAGGGAAGAACCAAGCAGCTCTTTCAAGGAATCTCTGGCAGAGTGTTGGTGAGTACCTCCAGGAAAGTTTCCTAGAGAACTCTCATGGAGGATCTGTGAAATCTTGGAGTGCATTAACACGCTTTTCTGCTGCACTGCCTAGCTGAAGAGGGGAATGGGAAGCACATGTAAACAAGCTTCTCTTGTGCATTTCTATTCCGTAGGCCAGCTGTATAATGCAACAAAACAAAGGCCAGCTGTACCTCATGTAACTGAGCAGCATCAGCTCAAAAATAAATAAAATAAAATAACTTACCCATGATCCCCTCTTTTGCATCCTGCACACTAGGGCTGGAACTGATTTAAACACTGCAGTGTTCAAACAAGAGATCCTGGCTCTCCATGTCAGCAAATGACCTGGTTCCTTCCTCTGCTTTGTCATCCAACTTGACCTACTCATGCACAACATCTTTGTTGGAGTTGAGTTTCTGGTGTCCGCTGCTTCTGGGCTCACGGTGGTATCCAGGGCTACTTCATGGTGGAGGTGGGATCACCACTGAGGATATCTTCCAGCTTCTTATAGAAGTGGCAGGTCTTTGGGTCTGCATCAGAGTGATGGTTTGACTCCTTAGCATTTTGATATCCCTGTCACAGCTACTTGATTTTTTTTTTTTTTTTCACATGGATTTACAGTATGTCCCATAGTCCTTCTTGGCCATTAAATGAGAAATTTGACTTTACATGTCAAAATCCTTCAGCTGGAACAGAGCTGAGACTGCACATCCTCCCCTCCCCAAATGCTGATGAGATCCAAAAGCTCTGATGTGCTCCAAGAGGGAGAGCATCTGGTGTGTGCAGCCGCCATGGTCAATTAGGAAGATGAGGTGTGAGCTCTCCACACCAACTAAGCAAAATGTGGAATTTCAAAAATTCCTGGGACTTTAACTGGAGAGGGCTTATAGCTGCAGGGCAGTGTAGTTCAAACTGGTGACCAGAATGGTCGCAATGGGCTTTTTGGGACGCTTCCTGGAGGACATTTACCACAGCATAACCCAGCACAATGTCTGCACTGATGTTTTGTACAAAAAAAACTTACTCATCAAAGTGGTTTTATTTTGGTGCAGAATTGGGTTGCCATGGGGAGAAGAGCAGGAAAGATGATTACAGTATGAACACCACCACTGTTTTGGTTCAAGAAGCTGACTTTGGTCAACAGAGTCTCTGGTGTAGACGAGGACTGTTCCTCAGAAAACTCAAACTTCTCTTCTGAGACTGTCTTTACTCTGACTCTCACTCTGTCCTGGATTTGTAAACATTACTGTTTGAGAGTACAACTTATTAGTGGATTGTGGATGAAGACAATTGCTGATATAGTTGTATCCTGACTCATTAATGGCCTTAATTATTAGAATTAAGGCCTTGCAGTGGCACTGGAAAAATCAGGTTGGTGCATTCTGTAGAAGCTGAAACTTCAGCTTCAAATGTGGATGCTACTAGCTATAGCAGAGGTGTCAAACATGCGACCGGGATCCGCTCTGCTGCAGCCTGCACTGGTTTGTACCAGCCCAGAATTTTTGCCCCATAAATCTGTTGAGAATGCGTTACATTTGATCATATCAAATGAAAGATATATAAAGATTTACCAGCTTCATGAGAGAAACAGAGTCCTGTGGCATGGCCAAGAGACTACAGACCATATGTACAAGTAGTTGCTGTGAGGTTTATTTTTTCTTATACCGTTTTGTGGCCCACCAGACTTAAGTTGTTGACAAAAATGGTCCCGAAGGCTAAATGACGTTGATGCCCCGGTGAGGCAGTGATGAATATATGGTTAAGTCTTGCAGGATCCTTGCCTGAGAAAGGAGTCATTTAGCAGTAAATTGGGGGTATAAGAAAATACTTTCACCACTGATGCTGCCCTGGACCCTAGCCTAACTGGCAAGTAAGACAAGACCCTGCGGCTTCAAGTCTTTTTAGTGAATAGGTTGCAGACACCTTTTGTGGAACAAGAGGACAGTTACTTGTTTGGTTGTTTGAAAGTGTTTTTCTCTTGTCCAGCTCATCTTACTGGGTTGAGTTTGAACCCAGCAGCTGATCTCTAGAGATAGTGATAACTTTATGATGGCACTGGTTGAGTCGGTGAAGTAATGACGTCCTGCTAGTTATCACTGCTGTTGCTGGCAGTGAAATCCTTGAGGCAGATCCCAAAGAGAAGACAAGGATGCATCCTTATAGCTGTGGTTCCCCACCTTTTCTCTGCTGTGGCACACCTGGATACCTTTAATTATTTTGAGGCACAGCACCATACAGTTTCCATATGAACTCATGAATATTCATTAGCCAATCCAGAACTCTGAATAGTTTTTCAAAAAATTCTGTGGCACACCTGCTCAGGCCTGGTGGCACACCGGTTGGGAAACTGCCTTAATCTGGCCTGTAGCGTACTTTTTGAGGAAGAGGGCAGACTCTGCTTTAATGAAAAGCTTAGTCTGCTAGTTCAGTTACCATTTTCCTTTCTCTCTTTGAGTCACTCGTCTAACCCCGTTTTTAGGTTTTGCAGTACATACCAGCAGGCCAGATTTATGAGCATAAGTGGACTGAGTCATCCCTGTAAAAAAGCAAAGCCAAGTGATTGTGTGGGTAAAGAGATTCCTTTTCCTGTTCAGTACTTCTCAAACTTTAAATAGCTGTTGTTATAGGCTAGTGATTTCTGTCGATAATTTTGTCATAATATGGTAACCAACAATCAAGCTACAAGCTAGTAAATCTGTAGTGGTAATCTGTTAAACAGTGTATGGTAATAGCCGAGTGAAGTGAGGAGTTCTCAAGATTTTTCATTTCGTTGGTTTTTAATATTTGTATAAATCTATTTAATGACAAATTTCAGTCTAATACGACTTATTGGAGGTTGCAGACTATTAGAATACCTAATATTAGCCAAAGCTGTCATTTCTTAGTACAGTTTTCTATAGAATCTTAGACAGAGCCATTCAGTGATTACTGACATCTGATGATGATGTGGCTGCTGTTAAGATTTTTATGTTTTGACTCATCACTGCAAATGTTTGCCCCAAAGTAATGACTACATTATAAATCAGATTTTCAAACACTTCTATAGTGTGAACTTCATTCTAGCAGCATGCCTCTCAGGCCATTTTCCCATTCTTCTGATTGCAGGGGTCCCCTCCTTTCCCATTTGTGATCAGATAGCATTGCTATAGAAAAATTTTAAGAAAGCTGAGATTCTTTTTCTCTCTGTCAGCGTACTTGATGCAAGTAGAAGTTTGAAGGATGGACTGAGTCATTTGTTTGATCTCATCCATTCTGGTGGGGAGAAAGATTTAGTTGGTTCAGGTTAACTGGTTATGAAGAAAGTTATAAACAGGTTTCAATGTACTTTTTCTTTGGCTTTGTGTATTTAAGGCCTTAATGCTAAAGTTGCATCCTCTTTAATTGAAACAACTGGAGATTTGGGAAATAGGCTCAATCCCAATTCCTTGTTGCTTTAACTAAACCATAAATAGGCAACTAAATACAGATGTAATATTTAGATATGCTACTGATACTCTAGAAATAGGTAGATATTACTCTATTATGCAGTGTAGCACATGATACTGAATTTTCAGCATTTCTTTTCTAAAGTTGATTATAGTCAACATTGACATTGTAGGCGTTATCTATCAAGTAAATAGCTGAAATCACAATCTCCATGATTGGAATGACACGGGCATAGGCATGCTATTGTATTACTGCATAATTAGGCTGTACACTTTGCTTGCATTTTTTTAACGGTATTCAGTCTCTTCAAAAGAAGACAAGGAAGTTGATTCACTTTGCTATTGTTTAGTAAATTAATAGATTACAGACAGCAGGAGGTGACTGAGTTATGTCAGTGTTCTGTTACGGACATGACTAGGGGGTCCCTCACCCAAGAGGGAGTCGCTCCGTGGCTTGATCACCTCACGGCTTAAAAGAGGACCCGTCTCCTGTATAAGGAAATTGATTAGAGTTTATTTAGCATCTGCAGATGGGTGACTCCAGTACCACACAGGGTAGGAGCACACCGACAGGCTTGTGTTAGCACATTTTATTGTCGATCAATCCCTTCAAAGACTGCCCAGGTACACCCCTTGATTATGATGTTGTCCAATTAGCGATAGGGCAAATTCGCAGGTCTTCAGCTGCGCCTGGCCTAGCCTTCGCCCTTCTTGGTCCTGTCCTCATTATTTGTGTTTCTTACTTCTTTCTGCAGCAGGATGTCTGTTTCTTTCTTTATCACCCATAGATTTATAGCTTCTAGGGGTCTTTGTTTTCTTTTGAAGCAGGATGTTTGCGTCTCTTGAAGCTTCTCGGACCCCCAGAGGGGTAAGGGGTTATAAGTTTACCTTCCCATGGCCTAAGGCTTCAATACTGTTGCTCACTTATGCTAAGCTAAACTATTATCTACTCATGCTAACATAAAATGTCTAGGTATCTTAAAAATGGCTAAGTATCACAATTTCATAATAGTTCAGCAGTAGCCTAAAGGTGTTAGCTGCCTTTTGGCACTGTGAGAACAGGAAGGGACAGGAGCTGCTTCCAACCGCAGGGAATAGAAGGGTGGCAGGTGAAGGGATTAACTCTATAAGGACAAAAACCAGGTCATCCCTTCCTGCCTCCTTCCCACAGTGGCTGTACACAGCTCCCATCCCTTCCCTCCCACATGGTGCCAAAAGCTGTTGCTGGCCACATTCCGGTGTAAACCCTCCCTGCAGAGAATCATAGAATCATAGAATAATAGGGTTGGAAGGGACCTCATGAGGTCATCTAGTCCAACCCCCTGCTAAAAAGCAGGACCACTCCCCCTAAATTACCCCAGTCAGGGTTTTGTCTAACCGAGCCTTAAAAATCTCCAAAGATGGAGATTCTACCACCTCCCTAGATAGCCCATTTCAATGCTTCACCACCCTCCTAGTGAGAAAGTTTTTCCTAATATCCAACATTGACCTCCCCAGCTGTAATTTGAAACCATTGCTCCTTGTTCTGTCCTCTGTTACCCTCGAGAACAGCCTAGCTCCCTCCTCTTTGGAGCAACCCTTCAAGTAGTTGAAGGTTGCTATCAAATCTCCCCTCAGTCTTCTCTTCTGTAGACTAAATAAGCCTAGTTCCTTCAGTCTCTCCTCATAAGTCATGTGCCCCAGCCCCCTAATCATTTTTGTTGCCCTCCGCTGGACTCTTTCTAATTTGTCCATTTCCTTTCTGTAGTGGGGAGCCCAAAACTGGACACAGTATTCCAGATGCGGCCTGACCGGTGTCGAATAAAGAGGAATTTTCACATCCCTCGATCTGCTGGCAATACTCCTACTGATGCAGCCTAATATGCCATTGGCCTTTTTGGCAACAGGGTCACACTGTTGGCTCATATTCATCTTCCCGTCCACCATAACCCCCAGGTCCTTTTCTACAGCGCTGCTACTTAGCTGATCGGTCCCCAGCCTGTAGCAGTGCATGGGATTTTTCCGTCCGAAGTGCAGGACTTTGCACTTGTCTTTGTTGAACCTCATGAGGTTTCTTTCAGCCCAGTGTTCCAATTTGTCCAAATCTCCCTGGATCCTGTCCCTGCCTTCCAGAGTATCTACCATTTCCCCCCAACTTGGTGTCATCCGCAAACTTACTAAGCACGCAGTCTATTCCATCATCAAGATCATTAATGAAAATGTTGAATAGAACCGGCCCCAGGACCGACCCTTGGGGCACTCCACTCGTTACCGGTTGCCAACCAGACATTGAACCATTGATTCCTACCCGCTGAGCCTGTTGATCTAACCAGGTTTCGATCCACCTTACGGTCCACTCGTCCAACCCATACTTCCTTAACTTGCCAACGAGAATGCTGTGGGAAACCGTATCAAAAGCCTTGCTAAAGTCAAGGTAGATCACGTCAACGGCTCTTCCCGCATCCACAAATCCAGTCATCTCATCATAGAAGGAAATCAGGTTGGTCAGGCACGATTTGCCCTTGGTGAATCCATGTTGACTGTTCCTGATCACTCTATTTTCCTCCAAGTGTTTCAGGATGGATTCCTTGAGGACCTGCTCCATGATTTTCCCAGGGATTGAGGTTCCCAGATTGAGAATCTGAGGGGGCACATGACCCTGCATTTCCCACCCCCACTACTCTGTCAGTGCTTAAAGAATTAACTGTGAAGAAATCTTGGAATCACTAGCAATAATGTTTGAAAACTCAGGGATGACAGGAGAGGTTCTAAGAGACCGGAGCAGGGCTAATATAGTGCCCATCTTTAAAAAGGGTGGGGGGAGCAGAGGAGCCTGGAAACTATAGACTAGTCAGCCTTACCTCTATACCATGCTCAATTAACTTCCCAGGTATTAAACATTTAGTTTTCAAATACCTGGAGGGTGAAGGACTCCTAACTAGTAGTTAGCATGGATTTACTAAAAACAAATGCATGCCAAACCAGCTTGGTTTTTTTTTTTTTCCTCTTTTTGACAAGGTAACTGGTTTGGTGGATAGGGGGAGTGTGGTGGGCATAATATACCTGGGCTTTAGCAAGGCTTTTGACACAGTCCCACGTTTATTCTCCTTTGTAAGCTGTAGAAGTGTGAAATCAGTAGAAATACCATTAAGATACATAATTGGTTAAACAGCAGCAAACAAAGAGTAACTATTAAGGGAATGTCAACTTGGAAAGAGGTCTTAAGTGGGGTTCACAGGAATCTGTTCTGAATCTGGTGTTAATGACATGGTTGTAGGAATAGAGAGCATACTGATCAGATTTGCAGATGACACAAAGCTGGGGTGGTTCCAAACACTTTGGAGGATAGAACTAAAAGTCAAAGGGATCTTGGTAAACTGTTGAATCTAATTTTATTGTCAATAGCTCAGTTCTCCAAAGACAAATGCAAGGAATTAAAACCAATTGCACAAATACAGAATGGGAGATAACTGGCTTGGCAGCATTGCTACTGAGGGATCTGGGAGTTGTGATGAAACATAACTTAAAATGGGTCAGCTCTACGCTGCTGTTGCAACATAAGCAAATATGATTTTGGATTGCTTTAAGAGAGCCTTAGCATGCATGTCATGGGAGGTTGTTAGTACCACTCTACTCAGTGCTGATTAAGGCTCAGCTGAAGTACCGTGTCCAGTTTTGATCACTGCTATATGGAAAAGATGTAGAGAAACTGGAAAGAATCCAAAGGTGAGCAACAAAGATGATGAAAGAGATGGTGTGTAAGCCATATGAGCAAAGGCTGAAGGAATTGGTTATGCTTATTTGGGAAAAGAGGAGATTAAGGAAGGGCATGGTAGCGGTCTTCAAATATTTGAAAGGTTGCCATAATAAAAGATGGAGAAAATTGTTCTCTTGTCACAGAAGCAGGACAAGAGACAATGGGTCCAAACTATGGCACAGCAGATTTAGATTAAATATTAGGAAAGAATTCTTAAGTGTAAACAGTGGGACGGAGGAATAAACTACCGAGGGAAGTTGTGCACTTCACTTGATGTTTTCAAAAAGATGTGATCAGTCTTGGGTGGTTTAGTCATAACAAATTCTGTGTCTTGGCAGAGGGTTATACTCAATGACCCTTGCATCCCCTTCCGGCTCTGGCTCTATGATTGTGAATCTTGAGTTCCTAGAAATGAACATTTCTTTTGGAACAGGGGTTAGGTCTACACTAGAAATCTGTATATTAGGTCGGCTTACAGCTATTTCATTAGTTATTGCAGTGGTTCCTATCCATGCTACCCTGCTTGGGCCTGTGATGAGTGTCCTCATCAGAAGTGCTTCTACAGATCTAAGAGGGGCAGTGTGAGGAGCTTAGAGCTCAGTCTCTCATCTCAGCTGGCAGAACCCACCCCCCACCCCATTCCTCACCAAGAGCTGGGGAGCCACCCTGCGCTTCTTTCCTCCCTATTCTCTGCTGGGAACTCAAGGATGCCATCCAGGGCTTCTTGCCCTTCGGAAATGGGGTCCAGTTGCCCTGGCTTCTTAGCCTAGCCTCTACCGCCCCACTGGAAGCCATGAAATTGACAAGGTTGTTCCACTACCAGGCAGGAGGCTGCCAGGGTTTCTCACCCAGCCTGCTAGCCAGGAAGGGGTGAGGGGGAGCACAGGGAGAAGGGGGCAGTGGGCTTTAGCTGATGGGATTTCATGAAATTGACAAGACCCCCAGCAGCCGTTGTTAAGTAATGTAGTGTTTGCACAGATACTGCATCGCACTAAGCCTTAGCCTTTCGTGAAGGTGGGGTTATGTCAATGTAGTAAACGGCTGTAGTGCAGACGCTGACATAATTAGGTCAACATAAGTTGCCTTTTATTGACCTGTGTAGCGCAGACCTGCCCACAGTTTCCTCCATTAGAAGTTCTCTTTAAATTTCCTATGTATGTTTCAGTAAAATTGAACATTTAGAAGTTCTTTGGTTAGTAGAATAAAAGCATGATGATAGTAATGCAATAGTGCTGCGGAACAATCTATTTTGAAGTTTTTTGTTCAGAATTAAGCAAGACTTTAGAATATAGATCAGCTGAGGATTTCTAATGCTAACAGAAGTTCACTTTTCTAGGCAATAGCTTCTAATATACTTCCAAGCTTTACTGGACTTGTTATATTGTTTGGCATAAAATAACTTGGTTATTAATACAATCTTTTTATTTTTCTTTAGTGGAAATTTCACAAAAATGTCTCTCTATCCTTCTCTGGAAGATCTGAAAGTGGACAAGGTTATTCAGGTATGGTGAAATAAATAACCTTTCTCAGTGCGTTCTAGTAAAAATGAACAATTCAATTAATAATTAGAATTCCATTTCTAAAACAGGTTTTTCACGTTAAATGTGTAGGTACTACATCTCATACCTGAATAAATTGCTAAAAGGTTTCTTTAAGTTGCAAAGTATTGAAAAAATATTGAGTAGATTGGATATCACTACTTTAACATAAGCTACTACCCTCTTTTAACTTTACAAAATTTCTCTAATTATGAGCACTTACACTTTAAAATATTTGTAAGAGTAAATCTTATGTGCTTCAAATGGCACAATTATGTTGTGTTTACCAAATAATTGTTTACTTTCTGGCATATAAAAGTTGATAAACTATAAAGACCAAAGATAACAGATGGAAATTTTATTGTAATGGTAAAGCTGCAGCAAATAAAGTTAACTCAAATCATATGGTAAATCATTGAGTAACAAAATGCAGATTAAAAGCTACCTCTCTCTTATTAGAACAAAATTAATCCTATTATTCAACTGTGCTAGATAAGTGAGTATACATATTTTTCATGTTTCACTTAGTGTGCATAATTTAAAAAAAAAAAAACACCCTAGAATATAAACACTGTCAAGTTACTTCCATTCCACTTGAAATTCTGATCTTAAATCACAGTATTCCAGGATGCAGACTGTTGATCTTGTGGTTTCTTTTTGGGACAGTTAATTGTTCTCATTTTGGACCACTCCAGTTAGTGCTGCTCTGTAATTAAATTAATTGGGTACAATTAATTGAATTTGAATTAATTTTTAATTGAAATTTAATTTTAAAAATCCCTTTTAAAGAGGTTTTGAATTAATTTTTTTTTTTAAAGTTTTTAAAGAAAGGAAGGAAGGGGCTGCATGAATCCTCAGGCCTGGAGGGGAGGCAAGCAGCCACAGCCTGGCTCCCAGCTGCACGCTGGGACCAGGCAGGAGGCGGACCAGGCAGAGCCTCCCACAGGGACCCCATGGAGCCTCACCTAGCAGAGAGCCCCCATAGGAACCCTCCGCACATCCCAGGTCCCCCTCCTTGGAGCCCCTGTACTTGCGCCCTGTCCCGGCTCCAGGCGCTGAGTCTGCCTGCTCTGGCTGCTGACCCACCGCACTCCCTGCAGGCTGGGGCTCCAGAGCAGCATGGCTCCCATGCAGTGGTTGGCTCCTCCCCGGCAGTGGCTACAGAGGCCTCTCGGTGGCGGGGGAGAGGGGGGAAGCACAGCGCAGCCCAGAAGCACTGCTAATGGTGCCAACCTCAGCTCGGTCGGCAGCAGGACCCCGGGTGGGAGGCGGGTGGCTGCAGCCCGGCTGCTGGCTCCCAGCTGGTGCGGGCCAGCTTGAAAAACCCTGCAGACCCCATTTGGCTCATGGGCCGGGGGTTGGGAACGCCTGAATTCCAGGTCTTGTTGCAAGCCACAGAAGTCCCATGGGCCACGTGTTTGAGACCCCTGCATTACATTGTACTGACACCTGAGTTTTTAGAAAGGTTTTTTTAAAACCCCTTTTAAAGAGGTTTTGAATTAAAAATTTTGTTTTAAAGAAAGGGAGGAAGGAAGGGGCTGCATGAATCCTCAGGCTGGAGGGGAGGCAAGTAGCCACAGCCTGGCTCCCAGCTGCACGCTGGGACCAAGCAGGATAATGTAACATGTCAGATAATGGTGAACTGTGGCACCTAGCTTAATTAAAGATGATTTTTAGATAGTCAGTACATGGCTTGCATTCAGAGGCATACAAAACATTAGCTAGGTTCTCTAAAACTACCAAAAGATGGTGAGACTGAAAAGGAAGGAAATACCTAGCATTTACAAGTAAGCTTCTTTTACTCTTTCAGTGACTTGCCAATATTAGGTTATAAATAAATTATTTTGGCGGCCATTTGTTGTAGACATTGTGTATCTTGTAATTAACCCATTTCTTTGCATTCTGTATATTTAAAAAAAAAAAAAAAAAACTAAACAAAAAGAAAAACCAGAAGGTTTGGTACTTTTCTGTATAGACGCTGTTCATCTTAAAGGACTATTGGCATTTTAGGTGTTTTGTAATTTAATTTCTTTGGGTCACACAAGAAAAGGTAGATGTGATTGCATGAATTCGACACATCTACACTCTGAAGGTTCTTACAAATTAACTTTTGCAATTGCTGAAGTTTTACAAATTTTGTATTAAACTTTACCATCTCAGAACATATTAAGCTTCTTAGTGTCTCTTTTATTCTGGGTAAGTTATTTATCTAGTGTAAATGTCTTAAGTTCTGAATTGGTTTTAGTAAGTAAATATACAGTTAATGACTTTACTAACCCTATTTCTTTATAAAGTGCTACCTCCTTGTGCTATTGCTCTTGCTTTTTCCTGTAGAAAGTCACTGCCATGTTGTTTTGACCAGTGATACTTAGTTTAATTAATCATTTTTAACACCATTGGAAAAGGACTCCATTTATATTAGTGTCAGATCCAAGGAGGGTTCTGAAATTTTTTCCTTTAAGATATAATGAATTGTAACTTGTACTAACCGGAATACTTGATCTCAGAACTTTATAGCAACAATCTCATGGGCTCTCTTGTACAGAATAATGCATGTACATTCCTTTTTCCTGTTAGGCCCAGACTGCCTTTTCTTCAAACCCTGCCAATCCAGCAATTTTGTCTGAAGCCTCGGTTCCCATTCCCCAGGATGGAAGTAAGTTTGTACTGTACAAAAAGTTGATGTTTGGAAAAGAATTCTGAAATCCTGAAGTTTTGTAAACAAACTTGCTCTTCTGGAAAGAGGCTATTAAGTAAAGCCAAACTGTACAGTAGAGGACAGTGGTTCTCCACCTATGGCCCAATCAGCCCATAGCTGTGATCCATTTTACATTCTCAGTGCATATAGGTATTGGATGCCATAACACATTGTGGGCTGCATACAGTTAATGGGTTGAGAACAGCTGGTATAGGATGATAAAATAATTCTTCCCTTGTTAATTAAGGGTCCATGTCTTCTGAAAATGCAAATACTTGGGTAGGTGGAAGCTATCGTGTTTTGTGTGTGTGTGTGTTTTATAAATGAAATAACTAGAAAGATTGGTAGCTCTTTTCCTTAAAGGAATTATGATTCTTTGAGAATGGGTTGTTAGATCCCACAAACTCTTCATTCCTGGTTTTTTTTTGGCATCCACTTCATAATTGAAAATCCCAGGTGAGGAGAACTAAGGGTAGGGTATAGCCCAGGGGTTGACAACCCCTGGCATGTGTGCCAAACCTGACGCTGGCAAACATGCAGTGCTGCTCAGGCTCCCCCACTGGCCCCGACCCCCAGCGTGGCCTGGCCCCCACTCGCCGTGCTTCCCTGCTGGGGAGTGTGGCCAGCAGCTGCAGCGTGCAGCTGATGGCCCATGCTGGACAGAGCTGCTGGAGGGAAGCGGGGAGGGGTGGGTTGGCCCACCCAGAGCTGCGCCGCTGCCGGCAGGACTGGGTCGGTTTGGCCCACCTGGAGGCGCCACTGCCAGCAGGCAGCCTCCGGTTCATGGCCGGGGCTGGCTCTGTCCTGCTGGTAGCAGCGCACCTCTGGGCGAGCCAACCCAACCTGCTCTGTTCCTCTCCGCTCTCCTCCAGCAGCCCTGCTGTCCAGTAGGGGGCGGTGCCAGCAGGGGTCATCAGCCCCGTGCCGCTGCTGCTGACGGGAGGCGGGGCCGGGAACCGGAGGTTGCCCGCTGGCGGGTGCTGGTCCTGGCCGGCAGGGCACCCAAGACTTGGCCCCGCCCCCTCTTGGCCCTGCCCCCGGCACTTGCTGAGGGTGCGGTGGGTGGGGCTGGCACGGGAGCCAGCAAAGTTTGCTGACCCCTGTAGCCATTCTTCCCTTTTTTTTGCCTACTGGCGGGGATACATGAAGACAGTTCAGAAACTGCTCTTCAAAGATTCTGACTTCACGCACATGGAATCCGCATGAACAACAAGGTCCAAAGAACCATAGTCACTAGAAGATTGAATAGCAAGAAAATCTGTTAATGTAGTGTCAAGGTTGTTCGTGGTATGTCATTCCCTTGCAGAACATTAAATTCAACTTCTGAAATGAGGAGCTAAGATTGCTCATGCAATCTTAACTCTGCCCTCTTTCAGTAGTGCTCCAGTCTGCTCTGTTAACATGTTGTACTTAGAAAATGAAAAACTAGCAGGATCTTTTTTGGGGGGACAAGGCATTGTCACATTTATTGGGAGGAAAAAACAATTAGGTAAATAGCTAATGTGTAATACACACTCACATTCACACACACCCCAGATGTTCTCCTGTTGGTTATGTATAGTTACCAGTCCTGACTGTTGCTTGTGATTGTAGCTTGAATTTATGGTTGGTATTTGCAGCTCATGGCAGCTACCTGGCCAGGAAAGAGGAGGAGTGGGGTCTCTGCTGGGCACACACCTGTGCACCAACACTCTTGGATGCTGTGCAGAACATTACCCAAAGCTATGCTATCTTTTATCCATGGATATTGCGGTGTCACACTGCCTTACTGTACTGCATGACCATGAGTCATCAGTTAATGGCAGATGTGATTTTGATCTTGTTCTTGTTGGGGCTTTTTGTCCCTTTTTTTCCTACAGTGGATTCTTCTTGCTTTTGCAGGGTTTGATTGCATTGTTCTTCAGGCATTAAGGTGGTGCCAACAGTTTGTCATCAGGACAGGCTGGAGTTGGAGGCTGATTCCCATCACACACACACACAGACACTCTTTCACACATCCAAACTAAGTTTAAAAACTCATCTAAATGAAGTTCCAGCAAACCTTAGGCTGGGCCGCACAAAATGAAGAAAACAATTCAAAATAGAGTTTTGGTTACAATATGGAGTTACAAGTGAATGAATGAGCATAGTGTCTTTATCATTGAATATTTCATTGCTTAAAGCGATTCTATAGTATGAATTAATCTTTAGCGCTACAAATACACACACCTTTTCTCTGTCAGCCCCACTGTTGCTGAAATGTAGAAGCTCCTCGCCTGCTTTTACAGCCCATTCACTGTCACCCATATGATTCCATCCAGATGCACTTGCAGTATTGGAGGTGCACAGGGTTTGCAGTGCACTGGCAGAGCAAGGGGTGCCATCCATCCCCATAAATCTCATCTTTTTTTAGGCCCAGACCCCTTTTTCTCTCTATTCCTCCCCTCCCTAACACACCTTCCCTTCCAGTAAGCATTCACATGTCTAATTTTTCTCCCTCAGTGACTGATTATATTGTCCTCAAAATAAATTCTCTCCTCCCATGACACAGATTGTAGCAACCACCAGCCACTCAGTCTAAAACTTTGTCTTGTGTGGGGAGTTAACTAAAGATTAAACAATTATGTTAACTGAAGGGTGAGTTCATAGCTATCAAGAGCTCTGTTGATTTATCCCATTCATAGTACTACTTAGTTTCAGTATAAGGCAAGAAAAGGAAACCATTTGAAGTGGAAATGGCTGTAATGCAAGAATCCCTGGGTAAGATAACCCCAAACTTCTATCACCTAATGCTATTCTTTGTCCTTTTAAGGGACACCAAATTTCAAAACAATCTGGTTAACTGTTTGACTGTTGGAGCACTTGCAAGAGTGGAGCTTCAAAGCTTATAAAATGGCAGTAATGAAAACCTAAAAGTTCTTCTTCGAGTGCTTGCTCATGCCCATTCCAAATCGAGGGTGTGCGCACTGCGTGCATGATTTGTCAGAGATTTTTCCCACAGCGGTACTCGTCGGGTCGAGGCAGGCGCCCCCTCGAGTGGCGCCTTCATGGCACTGCATATACAGCCCTGCCAACCTGCCCACCCTCCAGTTCCTTCTTACCGCCAGTGAAGGTTGTTGAATTTCTGGTGTTGCCTCAGGCAAGACCTACATCTCAATCCCTCAGCTTTTATTGTGTAAGTAGTTCTAGTAGCAAAGTTAAGAATTGTTAATGGAGTTAGATTAGAGTTAGACTTTTTCTTCTTTAACCCTTTTCCCTCGGATCCGGGGCATGCCTCAGACCTAGGGCTTCAAACCCTGTGGAGCCTGCCACAAGCCTATGCCCAAGAGTGAGCTGCACAACTCCTGCTTAAAGGCGAATAGCACCAGACAGACTGGTTGGTGCAAGATCTGTAAGAGCTTTTGCCCCAGGAGTCATAAGGAAAGAAGTGCCCGACTGAAGCAAATCCTCATGGAGGCAACCCTGGGACTGCAAGCCCCGGACACAGCACCAGGGTCGTCAGTGTGCAGCACTCTGCCATCGGTGCAGGAGCCGGCACTGAAGGCAGCTCGACATGGTTCACACTCACCAGTGCCGAGAAAGAAACACAGAGCCAAGAGGAGAAGCTCACCAACTAAGAGACCACCCCCCATGGACTCTATACAAAAACCACTCAGGAGCCTGGGCCAAGTCCTCCCATCAGCGGGACCACATACTGCCCAAGGGAGCCCAGTGCGGGCAGGCACCAGATGCAAATGAGCGATGTTGAGGAGTTGGACATACTATCCACTCCCGATTATGTTCGAGGGAACGCGGGGCCTGATAGCCCTGATTGCCCACCCCCTCTCCCCCCCCCCCCCCCCCCCTCAAGTAGCAGAGCACAAGGGATGCACCTCCCGATGCCGAAGACTGCGGTACGGTCATGAGGCAAGCCTCCTATGATAATGAAAGACAGTTCGCCTCTTCCGAGATCCCCCTCAAGGCGATGGTGTTTATCCTGGCACAGGCCACACTCAGAGACGATCCTTGTTAAAGGACGTCTCTCATCCCAGGATAAGGTCCTATTCCAGACCTCGGCACAGATCCCTGTGCAGATAGAGATCAAAGTCCAGGGATAAATCAGACTCAAGGGGAAGATCCTCCTGCCGGCATGCTGTCAGTCACGGCACCTGTCAGAGTCACGGCACTGGTCAAGTTCCCGGCACCATTCAAGATCGTGGCACTGGTCAGCATCCCGAAACCAGTAGAGCCGGCACCGCTCCCCAACAAGTGCCAGGTCCTCTTGCGACTTAATAGCCCAAGCCCTGTTGGCACTCCTTCAGAGCTAGAAAGGGGAACCATGAGGAGAAGGGAGACATCACAGTCACTCCAAAAGGACCCCTGGGTTAGGCAGTGTCAGGCCCCACAACAGTGGTCCTTCTGGACCCCGGGGGGCATGTTGCCAAGCCCAGGGACCCCAGCCAGGGGGCAAGTACTCGTTTGCCTCAGCTAGTGGCCCATACAGCCCAGACCCAAACTCCCTCAGACAGGAGGGGAAGTCCAAACTCGGAGTACTGTCAGCCTCAGCAGGTAAGGATAAGGGGGCAGCAGACCAGCTGGCCACCAGCCCCACAGCCCCTTTGGAAGAGGAAGGGGAATTCCCAGACCAAGGAAACCCAGGAGGACCCAGGGATGGAGGTGGAACAAAGGGCATCCTCATCATCGTCCCCTGACGAGGTAGTAGCAGGAGTGGCACCCACAGAACCCCCAATGGACAATAAAGCCCAACAAACTCAGTTTAAGAGGGGGTGGCCCAAGGTCTAAAACTCCAGATTGAGGAGGTCCAGGAGGACACAGACTCCATAGTGGACATTTTTGGGGCCAGAAGGCCCATCCAGGGTGGCACTGCCCATTATAAAAACAGTGCAGATAACCACTAAGATGCTGTAGCAAGCTCCTGCCTCGATCCAACCTACGGCAAAGGGTATAGAGAGGAGGTATCTTGCCCTGTCAGAAGGCTTTGACTACCTCTTCACCCACCCACAACCGTTCTCCCTAGTTGTCTCCACTGCCAGCGACAAAGAGAGACAGGGTCAATAGAGCCCAGCACCCAAAGCCAAAGAGCCAAAAAGGCTAGACAAGGGGATTACAGCTTAGAATCGCTAATCAGTTGACAATCCTTAATAGGTTCTCTTTCAATTCCTGGGACTCTAGCAAAATTCAAGGACCTTATCCCCTCAGAGTCTAGAGAAGAATGTGGAGCAGTGATAGAGGAGGGAAGCCTGTTGCCAGGTCCTCTCTCCAAGCTGTACTTGATGCAGCAGACTCTGCAGCTAGAACTATGGCTATGGGCATAGCCACGAGAAGATGCTCTTGGCTGCAAGTGTCAGGCTTCCCCCCAGAAGTGCAAATCACTATCCAGGACCTCCCGTTTGAGGGACGAGAACTATTTTCTGAGCAAATGAACTCAAAACTGCATAGCCTCAAAGACTTGAGCAATCCTCAAGTCACTGGGCATGCATACCCACACAACACAGTGTAAGCATTTCAAACCCCAGCCAAGCCACAGATTCCACCCTCCCCACCAGGACTTTAGCAGAGGCAGGAGTAGGGGAGGGAGACGCCAAACCCCTCAACCCCTAAGCCAAAACAGGGGCTTGAGCAAGCAGCAGCAGGCACCAGAACAATCACTTTGAAGGTGCGCTCGGGGACGACACCCCAGTTCAGACACCGGATCCTTTCCCACCCTTCAGGAGCAGACACCCTTTCCTACTGTGCATGGTCCTCAATAACTTCAGACAAATGGGTTCTATATATGGTGGACAGCGGATATTCTATCCAATTTGCTTCCCTGCCATCTTCCCACCCCCTTTCCCAATACCTCTTCAGGGACCCCTCTCACAAACAGCTCTTAAAGGAAGAGGTTCAGAACCTCCTGAACTCAGGAGCGGTGGAGGAAATCCCTCCAGAGCTTAGAAGGAGAGGATTTTATTCAATAATTTTCCTGATCCCAAAGGCAAAGCGGGGACTCAGGCCCATTCTGGACCTGCAAAACCTCAACGAACTCGTAAGATGAAGTTTTGAATGGTTTCCTTAGGCCTGGGTCCAGGGAATTGGTATGCTGCCCTCGATTTAAGAGATGCATATTTCGATAATCACCGCCCACAGGAGGTTCCTGAGATTTATCGTGGCAGGCCAACACTACCAATTCCCATTCCTTCTGTTCAGCCTCTCTGCCGCACCGAGTTTTTACGAAGTGCATGGCAGTGGTGGCCGTTTTTTTGCGGAAAAGAGGCATACAGGTGTACCCGTACCTTGAAGACTGGCTGATAAAGGGCCACTCCAAGGAGCAGGTAAAAGCTCAGGTGCTCTTCATAAGGGATACGTTCTCCTCACTAGGTCTGCAGTTGAATGAGAAAAAAATCCACACTGACTGCAACTCAAAAAAATAGTTTTTTGGGGCAACCCTGAATTCTACCAAAGGCCAGAGCAATATTACCAGAGTCTCATTTCTGTTCAGTGCAGGACCTGCTCAGCTCCCTCACCTCCTTCAAAACCATGACAGCAAGGAACTATCTGATGCTCTTGGGTCATATGGCCTCCTGCATGCATGTAGTGAAACACGCAAGATTGACCCCAGCCAGAATTGCAGAAGTCTGAGGTATAATCTTCAAACCTCACCTTACTGCATTAGAACCTCAGAGTTACAAACTGACAGGTCAGCCACACACCTCACTTGGAACCAGAAGTATTTATTAAAAGGCAGCAGCAGAGAGAAGAAAAACCCCAAATACAGTATAGTACGGTTAAACGTAAACTACTAAAAAAAAAAAGGGGGGGGTGAGGGGGGAGGAATGTTTTAAAAAGAGGTGACAAGGTCAGGAAACTTCCTGTGCTTTTTTCATTTAAACTGAGATGGTTAAAAGAGCATTTTTCTTCTGCATAGTAATTTCAAACTGCATTAAGTCAATGTTCAGTTATAAATTTTTGTGAGAACAGCTGTAACATTTTGTTCAGAGTTATGAACAATCTCCATTCCTGGGGTGTCCATAACTCTGAGGTTCTACCGTATTGTTCAGGACAGATAATCCTTTTTCAACTTTAACTTATTCCTCAACTAACTTAAGTGGTAAAACAAATAGATACTGAAAGATTAAAAAGCAGGAATTATTCTCTTGCTTACACATAACCAGCACAGTCGCCCCCAGAAAGTTGAAATAACTGAGCATGTGCATACTTCTGGTAAAGTCTGTGGAAAGAGAGAGGAGACAGAGAATCCTTTAGGGTTATTTTTCCTTCCTCTTGCCCTCCAAAACTCCACAGGTACATGTAGATCTGCAAAAAGGAAGGATAATCTGTGTGGAGTTCCCAAGTCTCTTGACAGAACTACTGATATATAATACCTTGCTCCCTTGCAACATGTGCATGCCCCTCCCATACAGAGTCCCTTGTACAGTCCTGGTATCTCCATATCAACTGGCCTGGGGAGACAGAAGTGTGTGCAGAAGGCCCAGAGACTTCCAGAGCACAATCTGTCATTTTTGGTTTTTTTGTTCTTGTTTTTACCTCATGTCTGTGATGACAGATCCATTCACTGTTGTTTTCACGAATCACTGGAAACTAAAAATGGCTTGAAATAGATTCTGCTAGGATTTTTAAAAAAAAGCTAAATATTACCTGAACAATAGAGAATACTTTATGTAAAATGTATGTGTTCAAGTATTTTAAGATGGGTAACAAAATACCAGTGCTGTTCTCTAGTGGGTGACATTGCATGTGCTTTCAAAAGCAAAGTTCCTTGCTCTTGATGCAGCTGACCTTGAGATAAGGAACTAGAACAGACAATAAATAGCATGTAGCAATGTAATCTACAGTGCTTTTTTTCCTAGCAAGCCAATGTTTATTCACTAAAATACTACATATTTTCTATATAACTAGTGAATCATTTACTTTTGCATTTTTTTTCTTTCACTAGGCCTGTATCCACGACTATACCCAGAACTTTCTCAGTATATGGGCCTGAGTCTTAATGAAGAAGAAGTACAGAGAAACATGCCAGTGGTTGCAGATACACAATCTCAGGGGGTAGGTACTATTCAAATAAACAGTGTTTAGAAAATATTCTCTCCCCCCTTATTTATTAACAAAATACCTAGATCTTAAAACCAGAGGAGGATTGGGGAATACATACAGTTCATTAACATTCTGTAAACTAAAGACAATAACACCACTCACTTCTTTTTATTTAATAATAAAAGGAAGGGCTGAAGGAGTAAAAAGAGAATACAGGCAGAATCCAGCAGCAGATGGGGCTGTCCAGTTTATTGAATTGAATGCAACGTATGATTACCTGCCCTGTGGGTGGCTGGCATACATGTGCATTTGGTGGAAGGGGCTCCTGGCACACACAGACTGCATATGGGCTTTGGAGACCAGGGTGGCTGAAGTGGACTTTCTAAGAGAAAGAGAGAGGTACATAGATGAGACTTTATGGGACACCTACCTCCAGTATGTTCTATTGAGGAGAATAAAAGTCTGTGGGAAAGAACATCTTACCAGAGAACTAGAGTGGAGAGAAATGATCCCATAGTTGGGACTCTCTTTTCAGAAGATGCCATGGTATCCTCTTGCACTGAGGACACCTGTCTGGGAGGGAACTCCAGGTATTAAGAAAGGACAGGTAATAGTAATGGAGGACTGCCCCATTAAAAACATAAATAATTGGGTTTGTGATGCCTGGAAGAACTGCATGGTGACTTGCCTGCCATGTGTGAAGGTTGCAGATCTCTTGATCTATCTAGACATTTGTGTAGTGCTGGGGAGAAGCAGGTGGTCATGATACAGGCAGGTACCAATGACATAGGGAAGGACAGGCGAGAGTCTTGGAGGCCAAATTAGGGCTGCCAGATAAGAGATTGAAGTCCAGGACCACCATGGTTCCTTTCTTTGAAGTGCTTCTAGTTCCCCATGCACAGCCAGTTAGATGGGCAGAACTGCAAAGTGTCAATATGTGGATAAGATGATGGTGTAGGAAAGAGGGATTTAGATTTATTAGGAACTGGGAAATTATTAGGGCAGGGGGGACCCTATACAAGAAGGATGGGGGCCACCTAAACAAAAATGGAACCACATTGCTGGCATGTAAATTTAAAAAAAATCAGAGAGCAGTTTTTTAAACTAAGGGATGTGTGGGGGGGGGAATGACAAGTATGGAAGAGCACATGGCTCAGGCAGAGACATCCTTAGGGGAGGATCTGTTGATAGAAATTCTCTATATCTTAGTACAGTGACAATTTAAGTACTTGTATACAAATACTTAAATATTAAGATAGATGACCTTGACTTCCTGATGTTAAATGAGGATATTGCTCTAATAGACATCACAGAGACTTGGTGGAATGAGATTAATCAATTGAACACAGTAATAGGAGGGTAGTACAGGATATATTGGAAGGATCATACTGGTGGGGGAGTGGCATATGTGAAAGAAAGTATAGAGCCAAATAAAATAAAAATCTTAAATGAATCAAATTGTGCCATAGAATCAACATGGATAGTGATATGACATGACTGTGAAATGCTTAAGGAGATTAGAGAGGCTATAATAATAAACTCATAATGGGGGATTTCAATTTCCCCTATGTTGACTGGGTACATGTCACCTCAGGATGCAGAAATAGTTTGTCGCCTTAAATGACTGGTTTTTGGAGTAGCTAGCCCTGGAACCCACAAGAGGAGAGGCAATTAATAGGGTGGCTTCTGAGTTACTACAAAAAAAAAAAAAAAAATCTTTCTTGGGTGTCTGAGTCTTGCCCGCATGCTTATGGTTTAATTGATTGTCATATTAGGGTCAGAAAAGAATTTTCCCCCAGGTCAGATTTACAAAGGGCTAGAGTGGTTCTGGCTTCCTCTGTAGCATGGGGCATGACTCAATTGTTGATGGTTTCTCAGTACCTTAAAGTCTTTAAATCATGATTTGAGGACTTTAGCTTAGTCATAGATTACAGGTTTATTGCAGGATGGGGGTGGGTGAGGATCTGTGGCCTGCATTGTGCAGGAGGTCAGACTAGATGATCATATTGGTCCATTCTGACCTTAGAGTCTATTAATCTACAATTCTTGACTTAGTTGTAAGTTGCACAGAGGACCTGATCCAAGAGTTGAATATAGCTGAACTTCTTGTTATGGTCACTATTACCATACCATAATAAAATTTAACATCTCCAGGGGAGGAGGGTGTGGAAAGGGGAAATCACCAAAACAGCCCTTGATGATGGCATTTAATTTCGGAACGGCACAAAAATGAGGAAGTTAAACAGAAATAAGTACAGTACCAAAAGTGAAATCCTGAAAGCTGCATGGAAACTTTTAAAGACACCATAACAGAAGCTCAATTTAAATATATACCCCCTAATTAAAAACCATAATAAGACCAACAGTAAAAGAAGCAATTAGAGGCAAAAAGATATCCTGTAAAATTGGAACTTAAATCCTAATGGAAAAAATGGAAAGGAACATAAACGGTGGGAAGTGAAGTGTAAAAATATAATTAGGAAGATCAAAAAAGAATTTGAACAGCTAGCCAGCCAAAGACCCAAAAACGGGGGGGGGAAAAAATCTGTATATCAGAAGGAGGAAGCCAGCTAAACAACCATTTTGGCCACTGGAAGACTGAGAAGCTAAAGAAGCACTCAAGGAAGATAGGGTTATTGCAGAGAAACTAAATAAATTATTTGCATCAGTCTTCACAGCTGAGGATGTGAGGGAGATTCCCACACTTGAGCCATTCTTTTTAGGGGACACATCTGAGGAACTGTCCTAGATTGAGGTGTCATTAGTGGTGGTATTGGAACAAAGTGGCAAATTAATAATAATACAAAAATTAATAATTTAAAAATAAATTAATAAAAATTAATAGTAATAAGTCACTGGGACCAGGCAGTATCCATCCAAGAGGTCTGAAGGAACTCAAATAAGAAATTGCAGAACTAACAACTGTGGTATGTAACCTACCATTTAAATCGGCTTCTGCACCATGACTGGAGGATTGCCAAGATGCCAGTTTTTGTTGTTTTTTTGTTTTTTTTTTTTAAAAGGCTCCAGAGCCAATCCCAGCAGTTACACACTGGTAAGCCCAACTTCAGTACCAGACAATTTCTGTTGAAACTATAGTAAGGAACACAATTATCGGATGCATAGATGAATATGATTTTGTTGGAGGAAGAGCCAGCATGGTTTTGGTAAGGGGGAATTGTGCCTCACCAATCCATTAGAATTTTTTGAGGGGGTTCAACAAGCATGTGGACATGGGTCATCCAGTGGATATAGTATGCTTACCTTTTCAGACAAAGGCTCTTAAGTAAGCTCGTGTCATGGAATAAGAGGGAAGGTCCTCTCCTGGGTCAGTAACTGGTTAAAAGATAAGAAACAAGGGACAGGATTAAATGATTCATTTTTAGAATGGAGAGAGGTAAATAGTGGTGTCCCCGAGGGATGATCTGTACTAGGAACAATACTTTTCAACATATTCATAAATTATGTGGAAAAAGAGAGAAACAATGAGGTGGTAAAATCTGCAAATGATACAGAACTACTCAAGGTGGTTCAGTTCAAAGCTGACTGCAGAGTTAAAAAGGGATCTCACAACTGGGCAAGAGGGCAACAAAATGGTAGATGAAATTCAGTGTTGATAAATGAAAACTAATCACATTGGAAAACATGATCCCAACTATATATAGAAAATGATGGGGTCTAAATTAGCTTTTACCACTCAAGAAAGGGATCTTGGCGTCATTATGGATAGTTTCTGACAACATCCACTCAATGTGCAGTGCCAATCCAAAAAGCTGACAAGGTTGGGGATCATTAGGAAAGTTATAGATAAGACAAAATATCATATTGCCTCTTTATAAATCCATTGTATGTCCAGATCTTGAATACTGCATGCAGATCCAGTTGCTGCATCTCAAAATGAGATATTGGGAAAAGGTATAGAAAAGGCAACAAAAATTATTAGGGTTATGGAAAAGCTTCCATATGAGGTAAGATTATAAAACTGGAACTTTCCAGCTTGGAAAGAGATGACTAAGTGGGGATGTGTTAGAGGTCTATTAAATCATGACTGGTATTTACTCCTCATAACGCAAAAACTAGATCACCAAATGAAATTAATAAGTAGCAGATTTAAAAAGAATAAAAAGTGGTTTGTTTTTGGTTTTTTTGACACAACTCACAGTCAACCTCTAGAACTCCTCCCTAGAAATGGATGTGGTGGTGAAGACTGTAACAGGGTTAAAAAAAAACTAGGTAAATTGTTGGAGGATAGGGCCAGCAATGGCTATTAACCAGGCTAGGCAGAGATTGCTTTTTGCGAGAGATTAGGCATGTCCAAAGGTTCTGTCCGTTCCCTCTGTAGCACCTGGCATTGGGCACTGTCAGAAGACAGGATACAGGGCTGGCTGAACCATTGGTATGATCCTGTATGGTGTTTTTAAATTTTTGTTTAGTGCTCGTTATGATTTTAAGTTGCCAATCATTATTCCAAAGAGCTTACCTTTGAGTAAGAATTTTGTATGAAGGATTTTTTAACTAAATCTTGTGTTCTATTGTGCTGAAAACAACAAAAAATGAGACATCTTAAAATTCTTATTTATGTGAAAATATGATTTTCATTGTGACGGACGTGTTTTGTTCAGATGTCTACAAAAGTTGCTGTTCCAAATAGTTTGATATTATGTGGTTTTTAATCATCAGCAACTGGTAACAAGACCTGCTATGAATTACATGGTAGCGCCAGTAAGTGGAAATGATGTTGGAATTCGCAGAGCAGAAATTAAACAAGGCATCCGTGAAGTAATTGTGTGTAAAGACCAGGATGGAAAAATTGGACTTCGTCTTAAATCCATAGACAATGTAAGTATATGGATATTTAATTTTTTCTGTTTCTGTAGATCAATAACTATAGTAATTACAGTGAAATTATTGTGTGGGAGAATGAAGTTGCTGATTCAAAGGCATTTTTTGTGTTTAGTATGAAAGGGGGTAAACCTCTATCCAATGTGTAATGCTTCTAATACTGGTCTTCCTTCAAAATGTACTAATAGAGCAGAACTCAACTTAATTACTAGATGTTGATTGACTTTAATATAAATGTATAGAAACAACTATTTTACTACTTACACATTTAGTAACCAAGATAAACATGTATTATAGTTTTTATGTATTGAGTACAGATATTCACTCATCTGCGATAGTACTTATTAAATGGCATTTTTTTTCTTGCAGTAACTCAGTAGCCTTAGTCTTTGTTCATAAACTTTGGCTAGGTAACACATTGCAATTTAATTTTTCATTGTACTAGTAGCCATTGGTAAGAGTGCCCTGCTCTGGCTTCTAATTAGCACACCATACCATTGATGGGAACCTTCGGGAAAGTGAAGCTCTGACTTTGCCTATAATATCTATAAAGAGTAATACCAAAGTGTGCTTTATTCTCCATTGTAGTGACCAGCGGTGCAGAGAAATCGTTTTAACTTCTCTGCAGCCAGTCTTTGCTAATTGTGGCCTCTGACTACTCCCAACTGTAAAACAGGCTTGTTAACTTGCCACATTCTTAAGTAACCTGCGGAAGGGGGAGAAACAGGGCTTATGCCCAACATATCAAAAGTTTATCTTGTGGGTTTTTTAGACTAGATGTTCTGGCATGCGAGGGTTAGTTTGTTCTTAGAACTTAAGTGGCACAGCTGTATTCGTACCTCTGTGCCACTGTCAGAGCACTCGTGTAGCTGTAGTGTGTTGGGAGGAGAGCAGCTGTCACCAACGTAGAACTGTCCACATAAGCACTTATACCAGCAAAGCTTTTGTCACTGTTTAAAAACCACCATGTGGAGCAAGATAAAGTTTTGGGGGTTTTTTGCTGGCATAAGTGCTACTGTAGACAAGTCCTGAAGCTCCCACTATTGTCAGCACTGGTTCAGGTGAATGGGTGTTAAGTGTCCCAGCATAGATGTGGTTTTGGTTACGGAGAAGGCTATCAGCATCCTTTCATGAAAGTGAAGTGGAAGCAAGTCAAATCAATATGGTGTTAACCATATTTGCAGACAGCCCCATCTGCATTAGGACTCCCAGTATTGCTAGCTTCGCTTCCCACAGGGTTTATGATGACTGAAGCACTAGTGAAAAAGCCTCACAGGAATGAAAGCTGAGTAGCTGAGCAAGGAAGGGATTTTCAGTCACTGTTAACACCTGTTTGTCTCAGACTTGCAATTGAGAGATGTAAAATCCACTTGTAAAGACTGTGTCCTTCACCACTTAATGTAAGACTTTAAAACTCACAATAAACCTGCGTTGAGACACCAAGAAATCCTCCAGTAAGATCAAGAAAGAGTAAGTCTAGTCCTCATAGTTCTTGTGGTGATCAAATGTCATGTTTGTAAAGAAGAAAAACAAGTTTTCAGGCCTTCATTGTATCATAAAAGGAGAATAAGCCTTTTAGCTTTTGTACGTTACCTCTATATGTATTAAGAACTGCTGTCTATTAATTTCCTGTCATATCTTTATTTTTAAAAGGGTGGAGTTGTTTGCCCCATCTTCTATGCTTGCTGTCTAGGTATATTTTATGTAATGTATAAGTATGTATTGGGACCTTTTTCTGACTGTGGCTATTCAAGAATAATGAATAATTGTGTCACTGCATTTAGGGTCTATTTGTCCAGTTAGTACAAGCCAACTCTCCAGCATCCTTAGCTGGTCTGAGATTTGGGGACCAAGTTCTGCAAATTAATGGTGAAAACTGTGCAGGATGGAGCTCTGATAAATCACATAAAGTTCTCAAGCAGGCCTCAGGCGAGAGAATTTTGATGATCATTCGTGACAGGTAAAAATGTCAAGTGATTGATTGTTCATTATTATTTATTTGTATTGAAGTAGCACCACAGGCCCCTAGTCCAGGCATGGGATTCTTTTGTGTTTTAAGCGCCAAACACCACATACAAGTCTGTTCCTGCCCCAAACAGTTTACAATCTCGGTAGTTCAGAAATTTTCTTTCATGTCTAATATTTAATGAGTAAATCTGTTAAATTAAAACTGTTGGTGTTGGCAAGGGCTAACTGTCACAGGCAGGCATTTAGGCAATTTTTTTCATAAACCCTGCTAATGCAGTTCTGCTACTTCCTGTCTAAGCCTCTTTTGAATAGAAAAAGGATATACGTATCTTAAGACAATTTCCTTTACTTGCTGTCAAGCCCTGAATTCAAGGGTCTTAGCTATTGATGGCAGAGCCACTGGAACTCAATTATTTCCAATATTTTTGCTTTTAAAATATATCTGTCTTTAAAAGTAAATGCATACAGTATTTTGGAATTGATCTATTTATTTTGCCATTTTAACAATGGATGTGTTTTTACATTTAGTTAACTGCAAAAGGGTCTGCTTACAGATTTTCACTGATTTAACTTAAACTGGTTTAAAAACAGACCAGTGCATGTTCATGTGTGGGCAAGTATTGAGACTCTAGAAAGAAGGCCAGTGATCTAACCAGTGTTACTGGATGTGCCGATGTTATTTTAGTTACCTTGTAACACTTGCAGACAAATCCATTCTACAAACCTGTAATTTAAAATATAAATGTATATGTGTGAGATGGTGGGAAAGAGAGTGCATTTCTTGTGGCACATGGGACTATAGATAAAAAGCCAATGAACAGTGATTATAGCCTAACACTGATGTGAACTTTTTTCATTTCGTATTAGAATCATAACTTGAAATTGAAATGGCAATAACTCAAAATTTAACAATCAAAACTGACTTCTGTGAATATAATGTGTTTTAGTCTCTGTATAATTTTCTTACAAATATTTTAGCTAGAAAGGTGGATAGTACCAATATTGAGAACAGACATTTCAGACTAAAGGAATAGTTGTAGGTCAAAGATATGGTAAATGTTATCCTATATTATGAGATACTACTAAAAACCTGCAGAGCTCTTAGTATAACTAATCTCTTGTGGAATTGTTCAGTATACATTGAATACTTACTGAATATAGTACATGAATATTATGTTGTGAATATATTTCTTGTAGGCCTTTTGAGCGAACTCTTACTATGCATAAGGACAGCACAGGTCATGTTGGCTTCATATTCAAAAATGGAAAAGTAACCTCAATAGTAAAAGACAGTTCTGCTGCTCGAAATGGACTTCTTACAGAGCACAATATTTGTGAAATTAATGGCCAGAACGTAATTGGACTGAAGGTAATGTACTTCACAAAAATAGTCAGTGTAATAACCATGGTATCTTAGTACTTTTCTGAGAAGGGAGTGGTGTTTTAGTATAGTATCAGTCTGAACACTTAGTGATGTGACTTACTACCAGTAGATGTGATCAAGAATGTTCAAGAAATTTCTGACATCTTATCACTGTCATTCTGTCTGATTACTCCGGTTTTCTGTATGTCTTAGCAGGTAGAAGTGGTTATTAATAGAGGTTCTTTTATCTAGATCTATCCTTTTTTAAAAATTCTCTCTACTCTAATAGCATAGTTTCTCTAAGAACTGTGGGTGAGGAGAATTGGGGGCCAGGGCAGGAGTGGGGGGTGGCTTTAAATTTGTCTTTCCCTGGTTTTATCTGGAGACATACGGTATAGCTTGCTAGATGTTAATTTGCCAGTATCAGCATTGGCAATAACTGCCCTGTGAACCAGTCCAGGGTTTCCCTTTTGTGTCTACCTTTTTAGGGAGTACATGTTGACTAGGGATCTTTTAATGATGGTCAAAGCTATTGTTTTATACTAGTCTACATGGAATACCTTCCCTTAGTGCTTCCTTGCAGGTATTTGGAAAAGTGTCTTTGTGCCCTGTTCATAGCCTGTAGCTGCTAGGCAGGAGTGGAAGGATCTTGGGGATGCAAAATAATATTTTATTCACTTTTTTTTATTTCATTAACAGGACTCTCAAATTGCAGACATATTGGCAACAGCTGGGAATGTTGTGACAATTACCATCATGCCTTCCTATATCTTTGAACACATAATTAAGAGGTAAGCAAGAAAACCTTAAATATCTTTAAAAAGCAGATTAGTGCAACTAATTAGCTATTTTAAAGTGTTGTGAAAATAATATTCCAATGGATGATTACTCCTTTTGTTCCGCAGTAAATGGCAACTCTCAAATACAAATGCATCTTATCTGAATTTGAGGAGGAGTTAGGAACCATGATACTGGTTTAAGACAAAGGGTTGAAAACTTCTATTCTGTGTGAAAGACAAATATTGTTCTGATGTATATCAACTGTCATGTCCTGAAGTAATAGCTTGTCTACACAGTGAAGCAATGTGCACTAGAGGGGTGTGAATTCTAAAGCACACTGTGTTGCATACTAATGTGGCTGCATAGACCGTGGTGGTACACTAAATAAGTCCATCTTCTGTTAATTTGGACTAGATTCCACTATCCTCTATGTAAAACTGTGATAGTCTTGCATTCTTCATTTGTTTTTTGAACCACTGTCACTTAATTGTGCACCTGTTTTGGTTGGAGTGTGGAAAAAATATATTGCTTTCAATGTTGAGTGGTGGCAGTTTTTGTTTGTTTTAGAAAGTAAGGCCTTGTACACACTACAGAGTTATCACGCGGTAAGGCTCCTTACCGCGCGATAACAATCAAAGCGTCCGCACATAAAAGCTTCTTGTTGCGTGGCAACAGCCTCTTACCACGCAACATGTTAACCACCCCAAATGAGGGTGGTAAGGCTTACCACGGAACAGTTGTTTCGTGGTACAGCCTGTGTGGATGCTTGTTGCACTGTTGACAGCCTCCGGCAATGTCTCAGAGTGCCAAACCGGGCCACTCTGGGATATTGGAGCTGTCAAATATGTCAGTTTCACTGCTCTAGCTGAGCAGTGAAATTGACACATTAAAATAGCCAGGTTCGGGGGCTGAGGGATTGGCTGGCTGGACCGGGGAGGGCAGCTGGCTCGGGCCACCCCCTAGCTAGGGGGGTGGCCCTAATCGGCTGCTCTCACCATTCGGGTCAGCCCCGGGGCTGAGCTAGGGGGCTGCAGGGCTTCGGGTGGCGGCGGTGCCGCAGCTCCTGCTTCCACTTGCAGCCCCCTAGCTCAGCCGCAGGGCTGAGCTAGGGGGCTGGGACAGGTGCCCACCATGCACTGTTCTTGTATCGCAAAGGAGCGTTCACACGGTGAATGCTCCTTTCCGATTCAAGTAGCAGGTGTGTACACACCAAAGCGCTATAAATATAGCGCTTTTCTTGTCCCGCAATAGCTTTTATTGCGGGACAAGTTTGTAGTGTGTACATAGCCTAATCCTTAGCAGTTTCTCTGTAGTAGTCATCAGACAGAATACACCTTCAATTATGCATCTATATACAAGGAATGTTAAAATACTGTTTTCTTTGGCAGCATCCAAGGTAGAGTAAAATGCCAACAGCAGTCACCTGCTAGTTTTCTATTTCCTTTGCTACATGGTTCTGCTGTTATCAAATGTGTCTCACTAGGTTTTAAAGTTTGTGCCAAGTATTCTGTGGTTTTTCTCTATTACATCGTTTTAAAAAAATAAGTAACTTTTTTTTTTTCTTTCCCCAGAATGGCTTCTGGCATCATGAAAAGTCTGATGGACCATACAATCCCTGAAGTCTAGATTTAAAGCCACTGTATTGTATACGCATATGTAATGAGAACTCAGCTAATCTTGGGCAATTATACTCAGCGACTTCTGGATTCTGCACATGAGCCTTTCTTGAGGCCAAAAGGAGATATGCTGCATTGAGCATTTGTTATATGTTATGGCTGGGAATTCAGTTCAGCATGTTCCCTTGTTTATTCACACAACTGTAAGACTTACTTATAGCCTTATACTGATTTGACAGATGTGAAATTTTCATTGAAGTTCTGCTGATTGTTTTCTGTAGGGTCATGCTTCTTAGTTTACTGCTGTTTCTCTGATGATAAGCCATTGTAACTAAAGGAAGCTAATACATGTCTGCCAAGGATAGTATCAGTTATCCATGATCTAGAACATATTGCTGGCTTTTCTATGTTCTCTTTTGGACAAATAAGTATTTTTATTGCCTTCTATTTGTAACCATATTTAGAATGGTATATTTAGAAGTATGACTCTTTTAGTGCTAGTGTACTTCTTGTTCTGGTAATCTTGTTGGCAAAAAGAAATACCAATTGAAAACTGAGTTTAGTTCATTATTGGCATGATACCAGTAAAGAAGCGCTTTAAATGGCAAAGTATAGAGAAAAATTGATTTATACTCAACTTTTTACTATTCATTTTACAAATTGTAACTCTCTATAATGTGCTTAAATTCTGTAGCCTTAACCATGTTTAAAAATAAATTTCAGGAATAACCAAATAAAATGACTGTAAAACTGGATTTTTATTTTTATTTTAAGATGTAGGGAGAAAAAATTAAAACGCAGAGTAACATTGACTATTAAACCAAACTGAGCTTAAGGTTAAATGTTAACCGCAAAGTATATCCTAATTAACAGCATGCTGCACAAAGCTTTAATAGCGTGGCACCTGAAAAATGGAAGTATTCCTTCGTTAAGGACAATGTGGTTCTTTCTAGTGGTAGTTCAATGGGAGTCTAAATCTCCTTCCTCTGTTAAATGTTATTAATGTACAACTATTTGAATTGTAAACCCAGTGGATTAGTGTAAAAATGGTTTTCCTTTCCTGTAAATCAGGGCTGTCAAACCTGTGGCCCACGGGCAAAATGCAGCCCACAAACCTCTTCCATCCGGCCCATGACTGCAGTCAATGGGACCACGCTGTGAGTGAGTGAGAGATATCGATCTCTAACATTCTACAAGCAATTGCTGAATTAGTACTAGAAGGATGCACTTCTACAAATATTCAGCTTTTTTGACAGGTATATCCCTACATGCAGAGTTGAAACTCACAAAACCTCTTACTATCCCTCTGTCTGTCAGAGGGGTCATTCTGCTCTATCATAACTGAAACAAAGACTTTAGACACAGAGCAGGGACTCAATTAGCCTGGTTGCCTGCAATGCAGAGAGGCCCTGGTGCAGCTACAAGAATTACCTTAGGCCAGGAGTTGGCAACCCAAAGATAAGAGCCATTTTAAAAAATTATTTCAATAACCAAGTGTTTTGAGAGGCACTTGGAGGGGAGCTGGGCCAGGGCACCTGCCAGAGCAAGGAGCAGGCTGCCGGTACTGTCCCCTGGGGGCAGGGAGCCCAGAGCTGGAAGAGGCAGCCAAAGAGTTGCATGTGGCTCTGGAGTTGCAGACACCTGCCTTAGGCTCATATGAGTGGCAGGGACTTAGTTAGCCTGGTTATCATTAGTTTTAGTAATGCTTCTGCTTGTTCAATTATTCTCAGTTCTGTCCTTTGCTTGCTTGTTCAGTTCTTTGTCATCTTGATCTTCTACTCCGTGTTCTCTCCTTCTGGTCTCTTCCTTCGAGCACATCTCTGGTAGTCCTAAACTCAGCCTGCAAGCTTCTGGCTTTATATACACTACAGTATAGCAATAGGGAAGGGGAGGGGGGTTATGTAAGGAGTGAGTTGTATGTCAAAGTGAGGAGGGGAGGAGTAATCCAAGGAGGAACAAAGAATGTCACAAGGGATAGGGGAGAGGTGATATTGTCAGGGAGAAGGAAGTCAAAGTAGGTAGGGGAGAGGTGATGTTAGGAGGGCCTACAAATAGATAAGGGAGGGGCAATGTTGGAGAGAAAGCTTAATCATTTAATTGCCACATCGCAGCTTCATTCATTAACCTTTGTCTTAAAGTCAAATTCCAAAGGGGTAGCCGTGTTAGTCTATTGTAGAAAGACAACAGAGTCCTGTGGCACTTTTAAAGACTAACATTTATTTATCGCATGAGCTTTCATGGGAGAAGATCCCACTTCGTCAGACGCTTTGAAGATAGGAAAGTTACAGAGTGGGAGGAAATTAAATGCAGGGGAGTGTATGACATAGCATCAGGTCAGGCTGTAACAGCAAATCAAAATAGCTGTTAGGATTCATGACTCTGTTGTCTTTGTCTTAAAGATTTGTTTTCCTACAAACTTACGTTTAATACTTAGCCATTTAAACACTACAGAATGTTTAGATATGGATGCCACTCATTTGTTTAATTACTTCAATCACTCAATCTCACTATTCAATTTTAGCCCCCCCTTTTTCTACATCCTTTATCAACATTTTTTAGTAGTTTAGGCAGTTACGACAAAATGGAGAAAAAATATCAAGAACCCAATAGCCTTGTAAAAGACACTGTAAAAAATAGCAAGGAAAAGCTTTCAGACAAGATTCAGATAAAATCCGAAAGCAACTCCCATGTGATCTGTCTGAGGAGATAAAGGGATTGTCTATGTAAGTCTAATTGACTTCAGTAATGTGAGGTTCAAGTGTCTCAGCCCTTACCAGTCATAACTAACTGTTTGTTCAAGTTGCTTGTGAGCTGCAAGTTGTTGCTCTTGCATTGCACTTATTTCCTTCCCGCTCCCCATGTCCCCCTCCCCCCCCAAAGTCAACTGATCAGCAAAGGGCTGGGACTACTGAAGTACAGCATAACATATTCTCCCTCTTTATAGTTGCAACTCATTAAAATTCAACAGCAGTTGAGCCTCAACCATATTTCCCATCCTGAAGAGAAACAGATATATGCACTAGTCACCCTAGGATTCACTCTGAGAGCAAAGAGTTGTGCTAAGCTTAGGGTGCCAGCTTCCCAGTAGCGGCATTGATTTCCTGTGTGACTTTGTCTAGTCCCTGAGGCCCAGAGCCCCACACCTATTGACTACAGCAGCCAGCAAACGGAGGGGCCTGCCAAGCTAGTTAGCAGGAACTGCTGAGAAAAGGTAAGGGACCTAAGCCCTCTCCCTCAAAGATAGTCATCTCCCTCTGACCTAGTTCCTCTGTTAACTTTCTCCTGGAATTTGACCCTTTCTCTAGAAAAATCCAGATGCTCTTCCTCTCCATCACCCTGTAAATTGTTAAGCTATTCACCTGGAATGGGACTTCTGTCTCATTTGGTGCAGGGTCTTCATCTATGGTCTTCTCCCTCCCTGCTGTGGCCGTAAGTAGAAGGCTGTTGAGCATACCACATGGCTAGCTGTGTGTCACTCCCTCTTGAAGCTCTTCATGTTAAATTATTAAAGAGCTGTTGGACCAAGTGTGTGTTTGTGACATTCTAACCTTGGGTATGTCTACACTGGAGGCTCTTTAAGTTGACTTAAAAAGGTCGACTTTAAGTTGACCTTGTTAAGTCAACTTAGAGAGTCCACCCTGAAAACTCCTGCTGACTGCCTGTGTCCACACTGTCAGATGCTAGGTCGACTGAGGAGTGGTGTGTTGTGGGTAGCCGGGAGGGGGCCTGGATGCCAGTTAGGTTGACTTAAGGGCTTTCCTTGTCTACACTGGATTAAGTTGACTTAATAAGGTCAATTTAAGCATTAAGTCGACTGTAAGAGTTGTTATTAAGTCGACTTAATAAAAGCCCAATGTGGACGCAAGAGTCTATAGGTCAACTTAACCTTCCTTAAGTCAACCTAAGGCTCCAGTGTAGACGTACCCACGGTGAGTAAGGTGGCCCTTTGGTGTGTGAGACCCAGAGACAGGTTTAAGTCCCTGATCCAAGAAAAAAATTATATAGCTTCACCAGGAATGCCTGAACCATCAACCCACAATACCCCATAGCCCTGGGGTTAGGGTGTTGGAAGCCTGGATTCACATAGCTGGACTAAATCAGCCAGAAGGGTGCTTGCAAACCTAGGTCTTCCATGTCCCAGGTGCTTTCCCTCAGTACTAGGCTATTGGGCAGTCTGGGGCAGACAGCCTCCCCAAATTCCCAGCCTCCTTGGTGCCACCTGCCCTTGCTTAGGCATATACTGGGAATGCTTAACGGTGCTCAGCTACCAGTTCAGAAATAAGTGGCTGAATATGTACCTTGAGCCTTCCGTTGGCACTGATGTGTGAGTGAGAGCAAGCAGTGTATGAGCTGTGAGGCAACTTCAGAAGATGGGTGACGTTCCCCTTCTGCAATCTAGATTAGTGTGCAGATGTGCCACCCCAATTCTCCACTATTGGGTCCCTGGCCAACCCCCACTTTGCTGTGTGAACCCCCCACTTCTGGATCAGCGCACACCCAGCTTTCTGTGTGGAAGCATGTGCTCAGTAGCTGCTCTTGGGCTAAGAGAACCCCCACCCCCCAAGCAAGCATCCCCAGTCCCAGATGCAACCCTGGGAGTTACCATCGTACAGGGTTCAGTGCTGTCCACTGTATCCTGCAAGCTCATTTACACGTGTGTCCATTTATCAAAGAAATTGCTGTGCGCCATCTTTGTCACTTTCAAGCTAAATGCACTGCTTTAGGTAAAACAAACAAGTTTACTGACTATAGAAAGATTTTTCTTTAAGTGACCATAAGGCAAAAATATGAAAATCAAATGATTATTCAGATGAGTTAATCACAAGAAAAGAAAACTCGCACTCGAAGATCCTTATTCCAGTCTGTGTTGTGGCTTACTGCCCAGAGTTGCTGCCATACTCCTCCCTCTCATGCTCTAAATTTCCAGTCCTTAGTATTGCATAAAAGATGGTTTTCAGAGATAGAGAGACCGGACAAGGTGCCGCTTTCTTCTAGCCATTTTCCTTGCCCGTTCCTGAGGTCAGGTAATCATCCCTGGCTCTTGAGCTTGCTCTCTTAAAGTAAAGGTACTTACTTAAGTCAGTCCATTAGTGCTGTCTGCAGCGTGTGAAACCACCACTCAGTTGGGGTCATGACATAGTAGAGTTTCACATCTGAAGGTATGTATGATGTTCGGGGGCGGCCTTAGGGTTTTCCCAGCCTGGGGCAAAAGGCAAAGATCCCTCCCTGACACCACCACATGTGGGGGGAGGGCACTGACTTTTGACCCCCCCTCCCGAGTCTTGCTGCAACCCCCCCCCCCCGGGTTCTCAGACCTGCCATGGCCCTGTGCCCCCCCTTCCCCACCACCCTGCAGCCAACCTCACTGGATCCTCACCAGCCCCACCATGGCCGCTGCTGCCCACCCCACCCCCCCGAGGCCCTAGCTCTGCCCCTCCCCCGACCCTATTGCCCCACCACCAGCCTCACCAGCGTCCCTTGCCTCATCGTGGCCTCTGCTGCCCCTCCACCAGGGCCGTGGCCCTGCTGTGTGCCCCTGCCGCCACCCCCCCCCGCCACCCCAGCCCCACCACCATAGGTAGTCTTAGCAGGTGGGACCTGTGGCAGACAGGTGCACCATGGGGGGGATGTTCCCCTGCGGAGTCATGAGCAGTTGCCCACACGCTAAGACTGCCTATGATGCTGTTGCTGGAAACATGCAACCATAACACCAGTAATGTTCTGAGCAGGCCACAATCCCCTTTCCTAGCATACTTTGCAGCGGACAATACACACGTGCACTGTATGTATGAGCCACAGATCATTCCACATGTGGGTGCAGCAGGTGTCTTCATCCATAGTCCCCGGTGGTGGCAGGGCAGGGTTAGTGGGAAAAGCGAAATGGTAGCGTTAAGAGCCTGGGTCCCTTTAGGCTCTGCCTCAGCAGCGTCAGTCAATGTCCTTACTTAGGTTTGCAACAGGGCATGGACGGTATGTATGCCCGGCCCCCTCCCCCTCCTCCCCCCCAGTTGGTTTTTGTTTTTTCTCACCACTTTGCGTGTACATGCTTGTGAGCTTAGCCCCTCTTGTCACGTGATAGCACTGTCTTTGGGGGACTGGGGGAGGGCGGAATATAAGCCCTCTTGTGCATTGACATCACCAATTACAAAGTGCACCCGTATTTCATGCACTGCAGCAGAGGTGAGGTACCACAGCTCACCCCCTCAGCACTAGCTCCTGTACCGGTGTAAATGCTGAACCTACTACAACACAGTTCAGTTTAGCCCCACGGGCACCCACAGTCCTCTAGTGAGCTCCTTCACATCAGGCTGTGCTGCACCTGGACGGCACTCGCCTAGGCTGAGTAGACGCATGGGAGCAGGCCTCCAGCAAGCCTGCTAAACGCCGTGCATGCGAATGCTTGTGCCCACATGCCGCAATGGGCATGCTGCTATTTTCAGTGGCTAGTGCAAGGCCTGTTACGTCTGGCTAGCTCAGTGGTGCCATTGTAACCTTCGGGTGGGCTAAATTCACTTAGTTGCCCTTCTCCAGTGCCCCACAGAAATCAATCCCAACCCCTATGGGGAAAGCAGCTGGAGACCCAGGATCCAGTCTGTACAGGACTCACGGCGAAGCTTGCTCAGAGCTACACTCACACATTAAAATACTACTAAAAACAAACATAACAATGAACTTTATTAACTACTAACTAAATGAACCTTATCCTAAGAAAACAAACTACAATTAACCAAGAACAATCCCTTGCATGAAAGATTCCCAAAGTCTGTGTGGAGTTCACCCAACTCTCAGCTACAGTCTCTGTTCCAGTGTGGAAGCTTGAGTGGCAAGAAATAGCTGTCCTCTTCTTTCTTTGCTGGGATCCTCTGTAGCATTACATGCAGGCTTTCTCTTCTCCTCTGCAACCAGCCCTCAGTCCCATATGCATGTCTGCAAGGTCTGTCACAAATGACCCCTATACATGGAGAAAACATCTTGTTCACTCCTGGCTCAGCTCCTCTCCAGAACACTGAGCACATGGTCTCCTTTCAAGGCAGCTCCTGCCTGCTGTCTGCTTAGGCTGCTGCTCTCCAGTCAGCTGACTGAGAACATCACATCACACCAGCAGGGTACACTGTGGAGCATGCTCAAATTGCTACCACTCCCTGCTTCTGGAAGTTTCCAGTTGTGGGTCGCAAATCTGCCCAACAACAGTAACCCACCCTCAGCAGGTCTCTCGGAGATAGCCTTTTCAGGCATATGGGTTACACCATACCCTTAAGGACTTCAAGAGTATTCTGGAGGGTGCCACCCAGAGCAGATGTGCTCTGTTTGTTTGGCTGCAGGCTGCTCGGCCCACTCATGTACAGTCAGAGCTGTCCCTTGCACGGGGCGAATGGGCCGATCGCCCCGGGCCCCGTGGTTAGGTGGGCCCCACGCTGTCCCACTCCCAGCGGGGCAGTGCGGGGCCCACACCCATAGCAGGGCAAGCTCTGTTCATTCCATTCCCATTTTGGGGGCAGGGCCATGGTCAGGGCAGGGGGCAAGTTGGGCCACAGTATGGCCTTCATGCTGGAGCTTCGTCACAGGCCAGGTTGCTTTAACAGTGTATGTGTAAACAGGTCTGTGATTGCTGGCAAGCAAATTGAAATTTCTAAATGTCAGTTTTACCAGGCGTTAGTGGACTGTATGAATGGTAGATTGTTGCCAAACTCAAGAAAAACATCTAAGCAGTGCTGTTGAAGCACTTGACCCATCACGTTTGACTACAGAACTGTCACTGGAATTTGGTGAAAGTGACCTAAAATTTTTGTGTTCCAAGTTTGGCATTGCATTTAATGAAATGAAATGTGCATATCAGGAATACAAAGATCACAATACTTACTGTGTTATGCAGTGTTTGCTAGTTTGTAACAATAATTGCTCTAGACATAAACACCATATAAAATTTATAAATATTTTTATGGAGCGATAACTGATGCATGTGGTACTGAGACGTGGTTGCAAATGTCTACCTAGGCTGGGGCCCACACATGCATGAAAGGGGCCCAGACAATATGGGAAGGGGGCCCAGGGATTAGGAGGAAGCAGAATCTCTCCCCTCCCCCATCAATACAGGATCGGCCTGGGGCCTCTCCAATAGCACAGTTGTTACTTCTTCCACACATCTCATACATTGGACATCTCAGCACTGATGAGCCTGAATACTTCATCATTACAGATCCTGAGGACACCATTGAATATAGCACCTGCTGAGTCTAATGGCTTTTGATGATGCTCCCACACCTAGGTCTTCAGTTCTAATCAGGTGTAATCCTGAGTTCCTTTCACATTGTCAAGGATGGGCCTGGAGGGTCCCAGGACTTCATCATCTCACAATACTGTTGCCTCAGATCAGGCATCATAGAAAGATCATAACACAGGAGCACTTCTCCTGTGATGGTACACATGGTATTCTATAAAGACTCTTAGGCTATGTCTACACTTGTAATTTTAAGTTGACTCTAACTAAGTCGACTTAGTAAGTCGACTTTGTGTGTCTACACTTAAAATTAAAGTCAACTTAAAGGGGAACTTACCAAGTCAACCTAGAGCATCCACACTGGACGCCTAGGTCGACTTCTAGGGGCTAGGGAGACCATGGGCGGGTCCACGGTGGTGGTGGTGGGGGGGAACCCCTTGTGTGCAATGGGGCAAAGGGGGACAGGGACCCTGGCAGAGCATGTGGGCAGGGTGTGATGCTGTCTGGATTTAGGAAGCATTTATATTATTTTCTATCCATATATCCTAAATGCTATAATCCATAGGAGCTATGTCATGTTTGGTATCAATAGAAAGGTAGTAATTTGCTAGGAATGATTATATAGTTTATGTCTAGGAATTGTATTTGGATTAGAAGTTAGTTTAGTTAGGAATTTGGTGTTATATCTATACTTTAACTTTTGTGATTTTATGGAAATGTGTGAGAGAGGCGCCTGTGTAAAACCATTGTGTCCTTAATGTTAAGGAATGTGCCAGCTCCATTGGGCCCAGGGAGTATCCTGATGAGCCATTAAGGACAAAAGGAATACAACCGTTGAGTGTAACTGAATCCGTGTTTGATGCTGGAAAAGATTTGGGTAAGATGTTTTCCCCAGCTCTAACCATGGATCACTGAGTAGACTCAGCCAGCTGAACAAAGGGAGCTTGTTATAACCTCAGTAATCCCAGGTTCAGCAACATCTCATCCTTCTTTGGAAGGAAACAAAGACGTATAGAGTGAGGTTTCAGTATGGCTAAAACCGCGGTCCCACTCCTGGGTGCCTTTGTCAGGCACATTTCTACACCAAGAACTGCACCATACATATTATGCATGCATTCATCAAGCACTAGCCCTCAGACTTTGCATTGGTGCTCAGATGCACATTCATCTAAGGAACTCCTTACTCACTGTCCATCTAGGGGTACTGCTCACTAATCTTCCCCAGGTGGGGATACACAGACACCCTCTAATAAGATAGAGGATACTGTTCTCAAATGATCACTGCTGCATTTGCACTAATTCCCCACCTTCCCCTCTGCATTGTTCTATAAAACATCAAGACTCTGGTATGGAAGGATGACTGTCAGCAGGCGGGAGTGGTGGTACACTCCCTTATATGGAGTAGGGTAATGACATCACCACCCCATTTGAATGCACATGCACCTCACCACAATAGGGTAGCTTTGCAGCTCAACACCAGGAGGCACAAATTCCACTAGTGTGAATACACAAAGGCAACTTGAAGAACGAGAGTTACTCGTAGATAACCTCTTTCTCACAATTCTCAGTTCTGCTCCCTTTCAACAGGAGAAACATTTTTTCTGCTCCATGTGGGGCCTACTGCAGCTGTGGGGGACATTTGTCCTGTAGGTGATTAAAGCATCAGAGCTGTCTCTGGTACAGATACACTTTCTGTTCATGAATAAGGATTCCTGCTAGTCCTTCTGTTAAAGATAAGCAGGTGGCAGTTCAAGTATAGGAAGGAGTTAGGTGTGCTAAAGGGGAGAGACTCTTTAGAGTGGTAGGGCTATGTGAAGATCACGCTGTTTCCTTCTAAATACATTTGTACAGAGCAGAGAGGTGTATGAAAGGGCTTCTGCTTAGAAGCATCCAATTAAAAAAAATAATTCATCAAGTGCAAAGAATGTGGTTCTTGCTGAAATGAGAGGCTTCCTTTATTAATTCAAACATGTACTATATTGGATGCAGTTCAAGTAGATCACACAGTGACTGCAAGTTAAAATCTCTTTAATTACAGAAAAATAAGTCTTTCATCTCAAATTAAGACAAGCATTTTCAAGTGAGGACAACATACGACAGTCAATGAAATACAAACAGAAATATTACAGTATGGAAATTACAGTGCAAGAGCTTTTAATGAAGTCACCATAATCTAGAAAGTTTGAGCTAAACAAAGCTTTCTATGTGGTTGAGCTTCTGCAGCCATCACTGCACATGGGGTAAGTTCCTTTATGAAGTTCGGTTTAAAATACATTAAGTTCATTTAAATAGCTGAAGTGAAAAGGCACTTAATATTGCAATTTCCAGAACATGATTTGTCTGTCTTCCCCTCCTGTGATAATACTGCTGCATTGCTCATTCATCCACATACATGTTACAGCACCTGAGAAACAAACAGATAATTGGAACTGTGTTAGTACAAATACAGAAGGAATATCTGTTAAGTGTTTTGAACAAACGAGCAGAGTACTATTTAAAAACGAGTTTGCAGCAAGTATTAGATGGGTAGGTTTTTTTAAAAAAAAATAAAATTAATAGCTTTACAATACATATCCGTAGCAGTCATTTGAACTGGAGGAATCAATTTAGCCACAGACATTTCCACACTGGTCAGCAGGCTACAAAAGGGTTTTTTTAAAGCCCAACTTTCAAGAGGCTACAAGAGTTTTTCTTAAGCCCAACTTCCAACACTGACGGTAGTCTTAAGCCCTGTCACATGACCCATTTCTCATATTTTAAAATAGGATTTGGCATCTACGCAATCCTACAATATACTTTAGCGGGAGCATATGAAGAACCCTTGTGTGTGCTGAGACTGCACCCCTCAGTACAAAGCTGAGCTACAGAAGGAAACTTTTATTAAAATGATGCTTCCAGCCCTCATACTAGCAAAATAAACCGTAAAAGCAAACTGATGCAAGATGGTATTACCTCCAAGCCTTTAGACACCCTGAAACAGACTTGTAGTCACACTGAAACTCACTGAACCCTTAAAGTGTGGAGATTCTGTAAAACTGACAGACTTTTGACAGATTCATTTTTTAAAATTAAGTTTTATTAAATGTTAAAAATACAAACTAACTCTCCCCAAAATTCACACCTTGCCATACCAGGAGCATACTGTTAGAGCATCCTGTTTCCAGCAGTACCACTGAAACATCCAAATCAGAATTCAGTATTTCTCCTGTTAATCTTTTTTTCTTCCTCCCTCATACCACCCACCAGGCAGATCAGCATCTGCTTTCATAATGCTGTTGCTGGCCGGGAAAAATGGACTAAGAGTCCTTTGTATCTTCCATTAAAGCCAACGGGAGACTTTCTATTGTTTTAAATTCAGCATCCAATTGTCATCTGATTCTAAATTCCAGTTCTCCTCAGTTGGTGACTACGTGAGAAACATTAAATGTTGTCTGACCAATGTCAGTGTACAGTGCTCCTTAGGAAAAAAGGAATCATGCACAGAACTGGGACAGAGATCCTCAAAGGCAAGAAGGGTGCTGCAATGCTTAACTTTTCAGTGTCTAGAAAAGCACTGGAACAATGGAGTCCACTAAGCTTGAATGAAATGCCTAGGTTCATTGTACACAGCATGGGAAGAGATACACAAAAGTCAATATGGCAAGTGAAAAGCTGCCTAAGCTAGCCAAGGGGAGATGCCAATAAGAGGGGTTCCATCCTTCTCACAGCATCAGATGCCTACGTCCAGGCTGCAGGGAGGCACCCTTCTCTGCCTGCCACTGACAAACTGGAACCTCTCTCCAGGAGTCAGATGACTTAGGAGCCTACGCCCATTTCCCCAGGAATGAGTTAGGTGCCCACCTCACATAAAAAACACAAAGACAGGAGAAGGAAGAGAACCTCCCTTATAACCTTTAGCCCAGTGGTTAGAGCACTTACTTGGTATGCAGAAGACCAGGGATTAATTAATTGGCAAGGGTGCTGGGGTTTTTTTCACCTTCCGCTGTAGAACAGGGCACGGCCCACTTGCTAGTGGATTCTCTAAAGTCTTTAAATCATGATTTGAGGACTTAATAACTCAGTCATAGGTTAATTGCAGGAGTGGGTGGGTGAGGTTTTGTGGCCTGCCTTGTGCAGGAGATCAGACTAGATGATCATATTGGTCCCTTCTGACCTCGGAGTCTATGAGTCCACCCTTTGTCCGATTAAGGAAGGGGTTGAACAAGGAGATCTGAAGCCACTGGTCTATAAAGTCACTCATACCTGGTCCACACTTAAAATTTAGACTCTCTTAGCTATATCACTCATGGGTTTGAAAAAGTCACACCTGAGTGCTACAGTTAAGCCAACCTACGCCCTGGCACAGCATTTTTCTATTGACCGAGTTACAATCGTTTGGAGAGATGCATTAACAACAGTGAAGGAAAAGCCCCTTCTGCTGTTGTAGGAAGTATCTACACGACAGTGCTACGACAATATAGGTATAGCGCCTCACTCCCTCTGGACCAATTCATATTTAATTATTCAAACATTCAACAGGGGAGATTAAGGCTTGTCTACACTAAGAAATTTTGTCAACATAAAAGTTATATGTCTCATGCAACTAGTGGTGGCTGATGGCCACACTGCTCTCCTTGGCTGGGTGAAGTGTGTCCCCAGGGGAACATTACAGCAGAGATTTAGAGGCTGAGTGAGTTCAGGCACCATAGGAGTAGGCAGCACCTCGGGTGGGGTCTTGTGGATCGCAATTAGACCCCTACAACTAGGGCTTATGCACCTAAATCCTTCTGTGAATCCGGCCCTAGGACATTACACAGTACTCTACGCACCTGTATGTCCTTTGATTCTTTCAATAACCTTTCCTGCAAGAAGATCCCAAACCAATAATTCACCCGACTGGCTTCCTGACAAGACAGTATGTCCATCCCATTTGAAACACCTGCAAAACAATTTAATAATCATTGATCCCATTAGCGTTAAGAAGTGGCACTGTTTATTTAAGACTCATGTATCTGTTAATTTAGTCTCTCACCTATGCATAGAAACTATTCTACCTAGTACTGAGGCCAATACGGCACTATGAATTAAGCAATGAGAATTAGGTTCAAGGGAAAGGGAAAGTTTTAAAAATAAAACAGGTCGTTGATCATGTAAACCACTTATCATATTGCTATATATTTTAACCCAGTAGATCAGTCCAGGTACAGAGAGGAGGGAAAGAGGGCCCTTCAAGTTAAAAATGATAGTTTATTCAGTAGAAGATAACAAGGCAGACAGTTCTATAGTTTTTGGTATATGACACATCAACATATGTTTTGGACCCAAGATATTTGATGCTGCTGAACTAGGCATCTATTAACTGTAGCAATTTTCAGTATTAGCTCTCACTATGTTCAGTGAAAAGTGCAGCTGTTTCGCACATCTGCCTAGTTTTAGTATCCAAGTAGGGAAACTGTGGCTACAGAATCCCAGCCTTTGCACTTCAATCTGTTGTTACATGCATCTCTTGATAAAAGACCCCATTTCTCCTAGAGGAGTATACCGCGGAAGAAGTTTTTAATGCTGTGTGTCATTTTCACTCTCTTTGGGTATTTGATGCAAATACAGATGTCGACTTCCTTCCCCCACTATAATTCAGACAGACAATTCTATCTGTGATCTAGTGACTGTAGCTAGAAGGGGTTGGGCTTTCACAGAGCTTTTGTTTAGCATTACCTTTGTGGCTGCTCTGAGACCATAGAAGAGATGAGCATACCAGTTTGCACATCTATTACTTTAAAACAGCCATCTTCTCCTGAGCTGAGCAGATGTCTGCTGTCTGTACAAAAATTAAATGTATTAAACACACATCATAACGTGTACCTAATATTTGCACTGGTCAAAGCAAGGAATTCTGACCAATATTGCACATTTGTTAGGTATGTCAGAAAACAGCATGGTTTAATTAAAAGCAGTCACTCCAGTTATGTCTCAGGACAGGTCTTCACTGACAGTGGCAAATTTGCCGCCATCTGTTAGAACTTCCTGATCGACTGCTTGGGTCTGCAAAGACCCGCTCAATTGATTAGGAAGTTTGATCCTGGAACACCACCCTGGCAATCGAGTAGCACTGAGTAAAAGGGAAGGCCTCCCCTCCCTTCAGCTCAGCACAGTGGACAAGCCAGACGTTGGGCATTAGAACTAAGGAATGCAAGTTATTTTAAGTAACTTGCGTATCTCAGTTTTACTGCTGCCGAAAAGGGCAGGCAGCATAGACCTGCCCTCAGATAATGAGGAGGTAAGTCAAACTTCAAGCAAAATAACTGAAGCAATTTATAATTGGCCTAGAAAACCGTGTTCCGACAGCAAGTATGGTACTGCAAAGCACTGATAAGACCTGGAGAGTGGAGATTTGGGTCTGACTGTAACTGATGGTCTGCAGTCTACAATTATGTTAAAAATCCAGATATCAATGTACAATAGAGTTAATCAATGACTGAGATTCCTATAGCAAGTCTCATCTCTCTCAACAGCTGCATTTTAGGAGAGATTTAAACACAACATACCAGGACTAAAAGCAGCATCATACACTGTCCCTGAATGACATGCAAGTTGGTGCAACACAGTGGCAGTAGAAATATCCCAAATACTAATGGTGCCTTCTTTGGTTCCGGATACCAGCATTGCATTTGCAGCATTTAGATTGATGGTATTTACCTAGACAATTGAAGTACCACATTATTGCTTTACCTCATCCCTCACGTGAGCATTCTCGATAGAAATTTACGCGTTGACAAAACAAGCCAGTCTTCCATAATTATCCAATTTTATTACATCAATTGATTATATATTTTTATGTAAAAGTCTGACTTTTTATAAAATATAAACCCCTCATCTAGCCATTGCCCACTGTATGTGAGCAGAAAAATTAGGAGATATGATATAAGTGGAGTCTTAAGTATTTATAAGTATTCTTTTTCCTTGCAGAATCAGAAGTTTGAATTGACATTTAAGATCTTATCTAAGATGACTGATAGCCTATTGTTTCTCATCTTAGTTAATGAAATACTTAACTATAGCAAGCAAGTCTAGAAAACCACTCCCCTGAACTTTGCCCAACTCATCCGTTTTTTAAATCCTTGGATGCCGTTGATAAATTTTACCAGGCATCATTGCCATCTTGTGATCCATAAATAAATCCATGGAGAAGTTTAAAAAATGTAACATAATACAAATGTTCAAGCTCCTTTGCAGTAATGATATTAGAAGTTACAGGATTTGTGTACATTTCAATCCCAGTATCTGCACAGGTTTTTCTTAACTGAATGTTTGAGCCAAACACAAACAATGTATTTAGATATTTACAGTGGTGTTTTTGATAACGTATCAAGTCAGACTTTTACCTTAAAACTCTATACAGGCAAATTTAGTATTTGTGCAGAAGACAAACATAAAAATGCTCAGACAAGTTTATTTTGATTTACTAAAAGAGCCCAAGAACCCTTTGCACACACCCCAAAGAGTACCAGACTAACTATAAGAAAACCCATTTGTTTATACAACCTTCCCACCTTCCAGAAGTGGATACTTTAACTAACTCTTTTGAGAAAAGAGAAAAAATATTTGGAGTTAGAATAGAGTAAGGGCACAATGAAAGCTATTACCTCCTAGTCTTGGCATTCTTGCAATGAATGCTTGACTTAGATATTGTCAAATAACTCCAGACTACAGTCTTTGATTTATTAGAAGTTATATATGTGCATATTTCTATACTCACACTAACATCATGTTCTAGCTCCGCAAGCAATTCAAAATGATGTCTTTTTGTGCTCAGGACCTCTGCAGGGACACAGTGCCACACCTAGAATACCAATATTGCAGTTTGTTTGAACACACATTAGGATAACTTTTCCTGTTAGCTTTTTTTATTACCTAGCTCTGTCATTGCAAGGCAAGGTGCTTGTACTAACTAAAAAGCTGTACTGAAGCCAGTCACAGTAACTTCCTCCTAGTCTCTAAATTCAGAATGATTTTTCCTTTTATTTGTTTTGGCTTAAATATTAAGCCTGCCTCTCACACGTTCTATACTTTCTTGCCAAATCATGAAGAACTTAGTCTATGTAACAATTAAAAAAAGAAAAAAATAGGAACAGCAGTACATTCCACTCAACCAAACAGAACTACCTTCCATCCACTGAGCAAGAAAACATGATTAAACAGAACATTGCAACCCTTCAATCCAACAAACTGACAGACTTCGCAGAATGCCCTGAGATGCAGGGATGAATTTCAAAGTTTGGGGAGCACCCTGAGGATGCCAACAGCCCCTATTCTTAAAACAAATGTGTTTGGTTGTAACTATGGAAGTACTGGACAAGGAGAGGTGATATTTTAATTGGGTAGGTCTAATCACATTACTGCTTCACAGGGCAAAGTCAACATCTTAATTTCCGCCTCTAATGCAATAGGTAGTCAATGCAGACCACAGAGCACTGGCGTCAATACAAGATATTCTGTGTAAGTGGCACACTAGCTTTAACTTTTAAGTGGTTTTAAGGTCTAGGCTATTACAGTGGTTTCCAGCCTGTGGTCTGTGGACCCCAGGGAGTCCGCAGACTATGTCTAAGATTTCCAAAGACATGACCATTTGAAATATTTTTTAGGGGTCCACAAATGTAAAAAGGTTGAAAACCACTGGTCTATTATTAAGGGGATAAAGCACAATCACAGCAATCTTTGTTAAAACAGGACAGCTACTCTCATGAATTCTGGAGCATTCTGCTACCTCAATTCAAACCAGGAGTATAAATAGTAAAGTGCCGGATATATAAACCTTTACAGTGGAGTCCCAAGATGCAGAATACAAGCGATTATCATGCCAACAGATCTTGCTGATGGCATCGTCATGTCCCAGTAGGGTGTCTTGCAGTCTTCCAAATGCGATTGAATAAAAATAGCTAACAGGGAAAAAAATATTAGTTACGAAAGTACTTCTTCACAGATCAAATTTTTATAGCTCTTAAGTTAAATAAGTTGGCTTCTATAATTACTAAACAACAGATAGAAATCTGTTGAAAATGTGGAAATAGAGTAAGTGCTTCTTGACAGCGACTTACTTCCATGTCCTCAAAAGAAGTTTCATAAAGCATAGTTACCAAAAACCAGTATGATTAAGTATAATCCACAGAAAGTAAATACACACATATGATTGTCCCATGAAGAACTTATGACAGTGGTATCTCCTGGTAAGATTAAACAAGATGACAAAGCCTATAACAAAAAGGAAAATAAAGCAATGTTCAATTTGGTGACAGATAGCATATAGTACATTAACAAGCAGTAGCTACATCCTATGCATTTCATGTTCCCAAAAACAGAAAAATAAATAAAAAAATGTGAGTGGTGTTGGATGTTAACTCTTAGTGGCTTAAAAGATGGTGGATTTACTATGGTCAACATAAAATATTTACCAGCTTTGTATAAGAGATCTAATTCCAGCATGCTATATAGAACAGCGGTTCCCAATCTTTTTGGCTCAAGGACTACAGATACCATTTTTACAATCCTGAAGAGCCATCAGTCTCTGCCACCAGACTCTGACCCCACTGCACCCAGACGGAAGGAGTTCAGCAAGGAGGCAGCCTCCTCATCAATCTCCCATCTCCCTGGCTGCAGCAGGAAATCACACTCAGCCTGTAGTGCTGTGCACTCCACCTGGGCTCCTAGGCAGTGGCTCCCTTCTGCATCTAGGGGGATGAAAGATCAGCGCTCCCCCCGTCTTGGCTCCAGCAGGGACCACCTAGGGATGCAGGCAGAGCACTTTGCCATGATCCTTGCTACAGCCAGGGGGAGTGCAGATCTCCCATCCCCTTGGCTGCAGCAAGGAGCCTGCATTATTCTTTTGGCCCTGAGGAAACACACTCCGCCTGGCTGTGGCTCCCTTTTCCAGCCAGCAGGAGGGAAGCCACAGGCCATGTTTGGCCCCCGGGCCACAGGTTGGGAACCACTACTATAGAGAATACAAAAGTGACAGTAATTCAAAGCTCATGCTTCTAGAATATAGTGCATTGCTTCCTCCCTCTGGTTCGCCCTATTTGCATATGCAAGCTTTCCAGGTTTGCTACCTGTCAACTTGAGACACAGCAAACACTGAAGAAACCTAAAGCCGCCAAAGTAAATGGAAGCTTTTGTTCTATATTTACACTGCCAAAGAACCACTTCATATTACCTACTAATCAGAGAATGATATTTTCATGAGAAGTGTTGTATAATAGGTTTTATTCTTCTGACTGGGAAAAGGTATTCTCTCCGCAGTATGGGCGCATCAGTAAAAAAAGCTGCTACGTGGACGCCGAACATGCTAAGAATTTTAGGAAGGACAGCGCTCGATGGTGCTAAGACTTTTGTCTAGTTAGGCTTCTTTTTTGAAATCTGCTGCATTAAACTACTTCTGTTACACACAACTTCAGTCACTGGTGTTTTTATTGCTTTGTGTTCAGCACCTGCTCTAAGCGGGGTTAAGGCAACTCAGGGGCATGGCCAGCTGCAGCTCTCTCCTAGGCCCTTCACCATTTCTGCTGCACAACACCTCTATTAAATGAACAAGAATGTCAGTGTAGATAAGTCGCATTAATGAAAGAAACTGCTCCTTGGCCAAGGATTAGGAAAAAATATTAATGAAAAGCAAACAGCCGTCATAGGCAGAAGTGGTAGCAGCCTAGTCAATGGCACAGGTGAGACATTCACCTCTGCTCCAGCCCCTTCTGTTAACTAAAATGGCAGGAGCTGTAGAAGAGGCTCTATAAGAGATCCCTTTGGGGGATAACTCCCCTGCATAGAACTGAGAAAGACAAGATATGTCCTTCCAAGGACTCCCTTACGCATCCTGGTATAGGGGACATGTGAGGGTATGAGAGAGTACGCAGTACTGTGCAGCATTGCCGGCCATACACGGCCAGTGACAAGTTTATGTAGATGGTCTCAGTTTCATTACAGAGCAGCCCAAAACGGGAAGGGCGCACGTTTTGCTGTGCTTCTTCGGGGACACAGTACAGAACCTCACTCCACATTGCTCATGCGAGAGATAATGCAGAAAGCAGGGTGGCTGGATAGGGAAGGAAACAAAGGCAAATTTGGCATTTCATTGATATATTGCTGAAGAGGGACATCTTTCTATGGGTAGCATTAAGGAACACTTCAGAAGAACAGCCGTACTGGGTCAAGACCAATGGTCCATCTGGATCCTCTGACAGTGGCCAATGCTAAGTGCTTCAGAGGGAATGAAGAGAACAGGTAATCATCAAGTGATCCATCCTGTTGTCCATTCCCAGCTTCAGCAAACAGAGGTTAGGGACATTTCAGAGTATGATTTTGCATCTCTGCCTATCCTGGCTAATAGCCACTGATGGACCTATCCTCCATGAACTTATCTAGTTCTTTATTAAGGCCTGTTATAGTCTTGGCCTTCACAACTTCCTCTAGCAAAGAGTTTCAGAGGTTAGCTGTGCGTTGTACGGAGAAATACTTCCTTTTATTCTTTTAAAACCTGCTGCCTATTCATTTCATTTGGTGATTCCTAGTTCTTGAGTTAGAAGGAATAAACAAGACTTCCTTATTTAATTGCTACATACTAATCATGATTTTATAGACCTCTATCAGATCCCTCCTTGGTTGTCAATTTTCCAAGCTGAAAAATCCCAGTTTTATTAATCTCTCCTCCTATGGAAACTATTCCATACCCCTAATCATTTTGGTTGCCATTTTCTGTACCTTTTCCATTCTGATATATCTTTTTTGAGATGGGGTGACTAGATCTGCACACAGTATTCATTATGGATTTACAAAGAGGCAATAAGATACTTTATGTCTTCTTATCTGTCCCTTTCTTAATGATTGCCAGCATTCTGCCTGCTGTTTTGACTGCCACTGCACACTGAGTGGATGCTTTCAGAGAACTTTTCACAATGACTCCAAGACCTCTTTCTTGAATGGTGATGGCTAATTATCATTTTATATTTATAACTGGGATGTTTCCCAAAGTGTATTACTTTGCATCTAACAGCATTGAATTTAACTTTTTCTTGTCATTTTGTTGCCCAGTCACCCAGTTTTATTGGATCCCTTTGTAACTTTTTGCAGTCTGCTTTGAATTTAACTATTTTAAATGCTTTGTATCATCTGCAAATTTTACCACCTCACTGTTTACTCCTTTTTCCAGATAATTTATGAATATGTTGAACCATACTGGTTTCAGTATAAACCCTGTGGAACACCACTATTTATTTTTCTCCATTCTGAAACCTGGCCATTTATTCCTACCCTTTGTTTCCTAACTTTAATCAGTTACTGATAAAGGAGAGGCAGGGCCAGATTAATGCAGGGGCTATAGGGGCTTAAGCCCCAGGCCCTGGCCTAAAAGGGGGTCCCAGGCTCCAGCCCCTATGGCCCCCGTAGCTGAGCCGCTCCCAGCAGGTAGGTCCCCTCCCCTCCCCTTGCTGCGCTGGCTGCAGCCCCCTCAACCCCTGAGCCTTGCTGGCCGCAGCCCCCCCGCTGGCTCCCGCAACCCCCCCCCCCCAAGCAGCACTGGCTACAGCCCCCCTCCTCAGCCCCCTCCCTCAGCAGTGCTGGCTGGGGCCCCTGCCCTTGCTCCCCCAGCAGTGGCATGGGCCGGGTACCACGCCACTGCGGGTGGGAGCGGGGGCAGTGGGGTGGGCAGCCCCAGGGCCCTGATCAGCCACTGCGGAGATGACCTCCCCCCATCATCCCATGACAACTTTCTTTGCTTAAGAACATGATGTGAGGGACCTTGTCAATGGTTTTCTGAAAATCTTACACTATATCTACTGGATCACCATGTTTGTGGTCCCCCTTCAAGGATTCCTGTAGTATGGAGAGGCATGATTTCCCTTTACAAAAACCAGAATGATTCTTCCCCAACAAATCATGTTCATCTAAGGATCTGATAATTCTGTTCTTTACTATATTTTCAATCAATTTGCTTGGTAATGAAGTTGGGCTATTGACCTGTAATTAATGGGATTAATTAATAGGCTTTTATAGGCCTCCCAACTTCCACAGCAGTTCTGAGTACCAGCTTATTAGCCAGTCTTCTCCGCTGGCTCTAATTTCCCTTTAATTAGGGTTCAGTAGCAAGGGCTAGCCCAGCCTGGCCAGCAACACCGATCTACATGGGGATTTATTACTGTTTAATTTATCCATTTGTTCTTTTAATGCCTTCATTTTTATTATGACAACAACTACTCACCATGTTGGAAAATGACACACTTCTCTGGAGCATTTTTGATTCTTTAGAAAACATCTTCAAGGTTGAATCTAATGCAAATATGAGGGAAGTAATTACAAAGACAGAACAGGACTGCACTGCAGTACTCCAGATTAATATTTTTTGCTCCTGTTTCAATATTCAAATATTTTGTTCTAATAGCAGACAAATAATGTATTCATAACTCAAGGGCAAGAGCTGTGAGGCCAAGCACTAAAAGTTCTGTTAAGCAACTACAGTGGATTTTTCTTTTTTAACTCAAGAGACTGAGCTTTTGAGGAAGAAGGAGAACAGGCAGGTGAAGGGAAAGGCAATCTTCATGTTTTATATTCAAAAGGTAACCCAAGTTAACTCTTGTAGGTTGAAGGTGTACACTTTGAACATTCTCATTTGTTGTTCATCACTGGTATTTTAACATGCAGGACAGTAAGGAAGTTTAAGTGTTATAGCTCCCACAGGACTCTCACTTCTGCATGCTTGTTGCACAGATTTAGTATCCATGAGAAGTTGCAGAGCCCTGCAATTTAACTTAACCCAGCACACGTCCTTTGTCCACTTAATCTGCAGTCTGCCCACTAATCAATCATTTGACACTTCTTCCATGGATTTTTTTTTTTTTTAAATCAATCCTCTGCCCCAAATTTTACACTCTTCTGAGGTTCAGGACTGGCAATAATCTGACTTGACAGTTTTAGATGTCAGGTATCTTATGAGCCAATACAACAGCAAATGAGATCTTTGTAATATTAGAAAGGAGACATTAGCAGGTCTTGCCAGTTTCTCACTTACTTGGTACTTGGAAGGTGTCAAGGACAATAGCTGTCTATATGAAAACTGACCGAAAATTGGTTTTGTAGGTGCTTTAAGTGTGTTAAGTACATGGTATACAGTTTTATTAACATTTGTTTGGCATGACCTGGATTATAAAACCACCCCAAACTCATTCCAACAATAAGCCTTCGTATCACATTAGGCTATTGTTGAAGACTCTTTTTGAGAGAAACAGACACAATGGAAATGCTGAGGTGACTCCATAGTACAGACAAACAGATTTTTGCATATTCAACTGGACATTAGAGTCTCTGTAAAGGTCAAACAGTGGACTACTTTATTTAAAAAGACAATGAAACAAATTAAGGGTGGGATTTTCAAAAATCACTGTATTGGCCTACTTCTGTTTTCACTGAAGTCACTCCAATGAAGTCAAGAACAACAAAGTTAGGTCACTGCTAAGCACTTTTGTAAATTCCATCCAAAAAGCAGAAAGCACACTCTGAGTGGTCTGAATTTTTGATGGTTCATGCAACATCATTAAGCCAAGACATTACAGCACAGCGATACAATGTTTGCATCACAGAGCCTTACAAGGAGACGTAGATACTGGAGTTCGTACCTTGAGATGTAGTGAAAACTGAAGACCCACTGGAAGAAACTGCTATTCCGGTAATTTCCCTATTCAACACAAACAAATTTGCAATTGAATTCAAAGGGCATTAATTCTAATAATCATACTTTATAGTGACTTTTCTTTTTACATCTGGAATTCAGTATTTGGTCTTCCCAAGAGTTAATCTAGACACTCAAGCAAATTAAGAAGATTGCTATAGAGTGCATCACAATTCTATAGACAAAATACACCTTGCCAAAGAACTGGGAGCAGCAGTACAAATTCCCCACATTGAAGCACACTGGCAGAACAACTCTGATTAGAAAGGACCTGCCTAAGGTGGTGAAAGCCTAAATTGGCCCCTACCTTCTTAAATAATGTATTCTCTAATGGGAACCCAATAATAAGATGTTAAGATATTAGGCTAATTCCTAGTATCTAATCATTTTGCACTATCAAACAACCAGATAACCCCATGACGGAATACACCTTCTAGAAACTTTCTTTCACACAATTCAGCCGATCAAGAGATGATCCAATAACTAGAAGAATAGCTAAAAGAGGTTATTGGATTTTGAGATAGTTATACAACAGACTATTACATTACAAAGACTTACTCTTTATGAATTTTATACTGCTCATATAACTTCAGTTTGGCAATGTTGTTCCATGCAAGTGTAATACTTTCTTCTGTCAAATCTTCAAAAGATTCTTCATTTGGAGAAACTAAAATAAAAGAGCACCAGAAAATTAAAAGTCACAAATTAAAAATTCAATTAAAATAAACTTCAGATAATGAATTAGTTGAAGTCACACTAAATATGAATACATTAAGTGATACAAAAAGGCATTCGTAGTATCTCTACCATTTCCAATTCTATTCTAGAGAAGAGAGTATTTATGAGAGATTGTTTATTGACAAGTCATCCAAGAATATAAACAGTCAGAGGTAAGCTTACTGAATTCCTTTCAAACTTCTTCTTTGAAAAGTCAAGAATTTTTTACAAATACAAAGCTGTCAACACATTACATGAAATCTTCTAGTTAATTTCTAAATGAATCAGAAATTTTTAAGACAGCAGTGAGTTCCTGGTATTCTACACAGAAGCATTTTGGATGGAAAGTTCCAAAGGGGTAGCCGTGTTAGTCTAGTTCAGCAAAACAAATCAGTCCTTTTGCACTTTTAAAGACTAAAAAATTTATTTATCGCATGAGGTTTTGTGGGAGAAAATCCCAGTTCATTGATTTTGGATGGAAGGGTCAAAAAAGCAGGCGGCTAGCTGTTCCATCCTGTTTGTTACAGTATATGTTCTTCTGTTATGACTGGGTGCCACTTTTATGTTTACACATTTAAGAATCATATGCTCTAAAGCTGTAAATTTAAAATTATGGTTTTTGTTTTCAAAGGGTGGGCGGGGAGGGTGGGGGGTGTTAAAGAAATTAAGTGAACTTTCTGTATGGCAACTGCTACCAAGAATACCACCAAGTCAATAAAAACGCTTTAAGAATGTATAGCATGATTTAGAGATGTTTACATTTCAATTTTTTTTAAATAGAATCTTATTTTGGCAAACCACCCACATCCTCCTTAGAACAAGAACTTGTACCGTCACTCCTTTACTTGAAAGTTAAAGATCATCCAACAGAGGACTGAAAAAGATGACTTAAACCTCATATTGTGGTCAAAACGTAGCTAGCGGCTGACAACTGATAGCATTCAAGAACATAATGACAATTCTGGGTCAGAACAATGGTCCCTCTAGCCCCAGTATCCAGTCTTCCAGCAGTTGCCAGTGCCAGGTGCTTCAGAGAGAATTAACAGAACAGGGCAATTCTGACTGACCACCACTTGTAATCCAGTCACAGTTTCAGGCAGTTGGGAGTTTAGGGGTATGGGGCTGTGATTTTGACCATCTTGGCTAATAGCCACTGATGGACCTATCCTCTCTGAATTTATCTAATTCTTTTTTGAAACCAGTTACACTTTTGGCCTTTACAACATCCCATGGCAATGAGTTCCACAGATCGACTGTGTGTTGTATGAAGAAGTACTTCCTTTGTTTTAAACCTGCTGCCTTTTAATTTCATTGGGTTATCCTTAGTTCTTGTGTTATGTGAAATGGTAAATAACACTTCTCTATTCATTTTCTCCATATCATTCATGATTTTATAGACTGTTATGTCCCCAGTTAGATGTCTCTTTTCTAAACTGAACAGTCCCAGTCTTTTTAACCTCACCTCTTGCACAAGCTGTTCCATACCACTAATAATATTTTATGCCCTTCTGTAGGAAAAATATGAAATTAAAGAATAAGGGTTAGCTTAAAGTTGGTTAAGGAAATATGTATTGTACAGAAAAGCCCTGGCTAGCTATTAGAAAGAAAGCTTTGAAAATAATAAATTAAAATGCCCAAAGGAATGAAGTAGGGAAGAGGTTGGTTCAAAGAATAAATAAGGAAAGGTTTCTAAAAAGAAGGCCACTCACTGATAGTGGTGACTGCAGATGGTTTCTAAATAAGACAAATGGAATCTGTCTTAAATGAACCAGTATGGTTCTTACCACATCAACACCAATGTTATCTAAAAACCTTGGGCCTATGCGAACCTAGCTGCAAAAGAAAAACTGTTGATCAGCAAGAAGGAGGGGATAAAATAGGCAGGAAAGGACTCGGGGAGAATGACAGTGGTAAATCTTATCTAGACTAAGATTGGAAATAAGGTTGAACTGTCTCAAATTGTTTTTTAGCTGAAGTCAGTAAGTGGCAATTACATCACTTGTTTGTTAAAGGGTATAAAAAGTAAACTCTTCAAAGTTTCATTGCTAATAACTGCCTGACCACTTTGGAGACTAAGCACTGCCAGATTTAGCCTGTTTGTAAGTATCTGAAGCAAATGCTTATAAATATTTTGTATTTGGTGTGAGCAAATTATTTATTATTTAGGCTTTATAGGCATGTTCAGAGCAACTGTGTAAACACCATCTGATCTTTGAATTTAATAAAGGAATTTAGGGTTAAATTAATGTCAATACTAAATATTAATAATTCCAGTAACTCCTCTGAACCTTTTCAAATTCTAAGGTATCTTTTTTGAGATGGGATGACAAGAACTGCATGCCTTATTTAAGATTTGGGTATACCATGAGTTCATACAGTTGCGTTATTGTATCTTCTGTTTTATTATCTAACCCTTTCCTAACACTGTTAACTTTTTTACTGCTGCTCAATTGAGCGCGTGTTTTCAGAGAACTATCCACGACTCCAAGAACAGCAACAGCTAATTTAGACCTCACCATTTGTATACGCGATTGGAATATTATTTTCAATGTGCATTACACTGAATTTTCTCAGTCATTTTGTTGCCCAGTTACACAGTTTTATGAGGTCTATTTGAAACTCTTCAGTCAGCTTTGGATGTAACTATCGTGATAAATTTTGTAACATCTGCAAATTTTGCCACCTCACTGTCATTTATGAATACGTGGAATAGCACTTTCCCCACTACAGATCCTCGGGGGACCCTGCTATTTAATTCTCTCAATCATGAAAACTGACCAATCATTCCTACTCTTCGTTTCTTACCTTTTAACCAGTTATTGATCCATGAGGGGATCTTCCCTCTTACTCCATGAGTGCTTACTTTGCTTAAGAGCCTTTGGAGTGGGACCTTGTCAAAGGCTTTCTGAAAAAGTCCAAGTACACTGTATCGACTTGTCCACATACTTGTTGACACCTTCAGAAAATTCTAACAGATTGCTACGGCATGATTTCTCTTTACAAAAAACACATTGAATCTTCCTCAACATATTGTGCTTTTCTGTGTGTTTGATAATTCTGTTTGTTACTAAAGTTTCAACCAGTTTGCCTGGTACTGAAGTTAGGCTTATCAGCCTATAACTGCTAGGATCACCTTTGGAGCCTTTTTTAAAAGTCAGAGTTATATTAGCTACCCTGATTTAAGTGCATAAATGGTCTGTTGATTCAGTCCAATTCTGAGTGGATCACTGTCCGCATCACAAGAGCCACCATCCTGACACCCTCGTTAGCCATTTCATCAGTGGCTAAATGGTTAAGTGGACACAGGACTTGAATTACCCTCTCATCCGAAAGGCAATCCTTCCAGGAGAGGCTTGAAGTACATTAGTGGGACACTGCATAGAGCCCACACTGCCCACGTGCATTCTGTACCGAAAGTGTGAACAGACTAATTTGATAGCTAATGCTGTCAACCTGGTACTTCACAGGTGATAAAATGTATTTTATTTTGCTAACGCCAACATCACATAGAACCAAAAACTGAGAGGTGTAAACTGCAGGTGTTCTTGATGTACTGAATATTTATGGGCAGGTATATCTGGATGATTGAGTGCTCATTTAAACACCAGAAACAATTTTAAGAGGCAAACTGAATTATCAGAGCTCAAGAAGACAATGCTTCCATTCTTGATTGTTTAAACCAAAACAAAGAATTGCCAGGCAAAAGTCTTTTTTTTTTTTAAATCAGAGTCCTCGGATTCTGTAGTTCTTTCTCCATGATTTACAGGCAAAGTAGCCAAGAAAGTTATACAATATAGGATCCTCTGAAACAAAAGATACAGCCCTCCCAAAAATAAGGTCAAGTCAGTTATGTTCTCAGTTAGCAACACAAACAATAAGTATGATTCTTTTATATACACTTACCTGGAGATTCAGCTATGGAAACGTTGTGACTGGATGTTCGAGACAAACTTTTGAACTTTGGTATTATCCTCTGGGGATGAGGAGTTGTAAACAACTGTTTCGGTGTCTGTCCAAACTCCAAGATTTGTGTCAGCAGAGCAACTTTCTCATTGGGATCCAGAATACTTCAGAAAAACAAAACTTTTAGTGAATTATTTTAAGATCAGAAGATTGTTTCGGAAAATGTAGGCTCACATGTGCAGTTATTGCTATAACATACATTCACAGTAAAGGCATACACAACTGACCTGTTACACAGTTAACTGGGCAATTGCATACAAGCACAATAACTAACTGTGTGTACAACAAACTGCAAAGACATTTGAGAGTTTAATCCTTCAATTCAACCCATTTTACAATGCTGATATTGGTGGACAGTGTCTTCTGGATTCAAAAACAGAATGGCTACCTCAACTGTTGGAAGCACTTGTATAGTTAACATGGAACTTGATGGGATACAGGGGAATTTAATAAGTTCTTCTACCAAAGAATTTATTAGCATTTAATTACCTGTTCAAATCAACTCCACCTTCATAAGTTAATGGATGAAACACTGAAAGAAGAGGGAGAGAGAGAACCATCTGCACAGTGTAGATAAACGTGGCTTATTTTCCTTAACTTACACACCTACTGTACACTACCTGAATATTTAACTGTGCTACACATCTATGCAATTCCACCCAGCTCACACCCATTGCAAGTTATAGTTAGTTTGAAGCCATATGATACACAGAAAAGTTTGAGCTAGGCCAGAGAGGGAAACAGTTTCAGATACTGCTTTTCATAATTCTGTGCAAGCATAACATTTTCTGTGATTTCAAAGACTCAGAATCTGGATATACAAAGTGAGTTTATTACATCATTATGAGAGTCTATCTTCATAGTGGACTAATTATCTACCTGTAATATAGTAAGAATTTTGTCATCATGATTAAGTGACAAGCTGGGGGGGGGGGGGCAGTGATTTAGATTTAGTTTGCATTAACTTCTCAAATTTTCAGGACTAACTTACTAATATGTCTAGGATGGATTTCAGATATCATTCTCTTGCTCCCCAGTCAGATAAACATTGAATATTCAAAACAAAACCATTTAGCTCAGTACAACTAACATACGTATACCTCACATTCAACTACATTTATCTTAAATTAAAGCAATATGCCAAGACAGGTGAGAATTGACTATAAGGTTGCTTGGCCTAGAAAGTAATTGTAATAGAAACTCAAGAATGTGGAGGTGAAAAAAGCCACACTTAGAACAAATAAAGATGTTTAATTCCTTCCCCTCCTCCCTCTGTGCCTCTCTTGGAAAACCACTTGAATTAGGTTTCCTCATTGAGAAATTAGTAAATGTACTAAAAATGTATTTAAAAAGCCAACTATACTAGACATCAGAGTTCTAATATAGTTGACTTTTAGTAGTTTACTCCAGAAAATTTTATCATGAAAGAACTGCTTTTGATGCTGCAGAACTTTCAGTCACTCAAAGAAGAATGTATTACTTTTCTTTAAGTGTTTACAATGGCTTAATATTCCAGGCTAATTACAGCAAAGACAGAGCAATAAGACTTGCAAAACAAAGATCGCAATTTTTTTTAAAAAAAGGAAACACCATGAATTAAAGAGTTACTGTCACTTGAGCAGCACACAGGAATAAGTGCAGCCACCTTTTTATTCTTTCCCTTTTTTGTGACTTTCTTCTGGGAAACTAATGTTACCCACATGAACGTGAAGTTTCATGTTGCAATTTCTGAGCAGAAAGGTGAAATACACATGGTTTGTGTGTCAGATTACAGAATCCCACTGGCCCATTTTAACAATACAAGAGATTACTGCAGTACCACATTGCTCAAATCCCATGATAATGGCAAACAGACAAAAACATTGGCAGTCTCCCTTGACTGTCATTGTAAGTAAAATATTTACATAAAATGCCCAACCCAAACATTTCTCATGTATATATTATATTCCAGGAAGACAGACATTTAAAAAAAGGGGAGTAAGGGTTAGAAGAAGTGTCACTATTTCCAGTGGAAAAGGAATGGCAATTTTCTCAAGTACTAAAGGATCAAACACAGGCATGGATGCTCATAAGAACATGGGGTAGGGTGGAAACTTTGCTAGTCACACTTTCCATCCTACAATTTAGCTAAAATGTGAGAAAAAAGATACTTTTTAGAGAACTTTGTAATTTACCATTATTGGCTGCAATAGCTTCACGTCCCTTCTGCTTGTAGCCAAATACTAAGTCAATCCATTCATGGAGATGTTCTGACACATACTGGCTTTCTAAGGCATTTTGGCACTTCTGAAGAAAGTCATCAGGATCTAACAAGAGAAAGTTTAATCTATTGAGAAATCTGCCACTGTTAAATGTGGATGAACCCTCCTTTCTCTCAGTCCCCGCCCACAGACATTCCATGGAGACACTTTTCAGATTTATTAAAATTAAATAGCACTATTTCAGCTATTCAGGAGCATTTTGAAAAAAGTATTTGATGGATACATTAAATACACTCAGAGTGCCACTACCTGATGCCCAAGGGGGAAGTTCTACATTGTCAACCATCTTTCCTCCCTGTCTTTTCCCTAGGTCCAACTTCAGACTATTTACTAGAAAACTGGAATCATTTTCATAGAATTCTGGAATCAGCTAGTGGGAGGATGGAAGAGGGAGAGAAGAAAAAAAATATCAGGATTGACTTTATTTTTATTATTTTAAATGAAATACATCAATAAAGATATTGAAACAATATTGCTAAAAAAAACCACATGGTGTATTATGTCAGTATTAGAAACTTCCAACATTTTGTCAA
>ML685766.1:881434-906537 GCA_007922175.1 Pelusios castaneus | reverse complement strand
TAGTCTTTAAAAGTGCCACAGGACTCTGTTGTCTTTCTACAATAGACTAACACGGCTACCCCTTTGGAATCTTTAGAACCAACATTTATAAAGAATATATTGTTTAAAAAGTCATCATCACTACACCCCAAATCTGAGCACTGTAAAACCTTGGATGTTAATGTGTAAAGTAAACTCAATTACTTTATGGCAGAAAAAAGAAAGTCTGTCACTTCATTGCAAAAGAACTGTAATATAGGTGGGCATAACATGAGAGCATACTTAAGTTTCTATCTCAGTCACACACTGGAATAATCAGTAAATTAAGTAAAATCCTGTAAGAGGCTTCTTAGCATAAGATCTGGCTTAGACTCTACTGACACCAAACTGAAATACTAATTTAAAAAGTAACCATGGAAGATGCCTCTAGCCCTCATGCACTCAGTTCACTGTTCCTTTCCATTTATCATTTCCACCTTGCTACCAAAGCATCCTAAATGGTGGGGGGAAACTGCAGCCCTACTCTTAATTCACGCTTCTCAGAGACAAAAAGATGAAGAGTTACTTTAGCCTGGTCTAAACTGCTACAGGAGGTCAACGGGAGATACGCAAACTACATAATGCAGCTTGCATATCTCCAGCTGATTTACTTATGTTGCATACTGCAGTGTCTGCACTGTACTGCGTAGATGGAAGATGCCCTATGGTTGATGCAACCTTACTCCTTTTGGGGAATAATGGCATCGACCAGTGAGTACTTCTGGGATTCACTGAGCAGGTCTCCATGGCCCACTCAATCAACTCTGCCGCATCGATTCCAAGAAGCCGGCAGCACAGACATACCTTTTTTCTCCTGTACACTAACAATTTTAGTTGGATAGATTTAGAGGAAGCGTGAAAGATATTAGCAATACATGTAGCTACAAGTAAACAACTCCAGCTCACCAATGGCATTAGACCATGTCTTCTTTTGTAGATGCGACGGACATTGTGCATAGTTATGTGAACCACAGGCTTCTGTAAAATAAAAATTGAGACATACCCCAAACCATTAATATTCCACAGGTTCTTATATATGATATCAGCAAAACACAGGGAAACTAAACAAGGACTTTTTGTTTGTAGATACCTAATGCCCTGGAGCCAAGATTTATCCTCCATGTTAAAGAAGAAACTATCCCTGTTCTCCTACCAAAATAGTTACTTTGTAGGAGAAATAATTGCTTTGCAATTGGCAGCTGCTCAAACTGAGAGGCAATTCTATTGTTTATAGTGCATTCTAAAATTTTTCCTCAGATGATAGTTGTTATGCAACAGAAGGTGGCAAAAATGAGGAAGTTGCTAGAACATGAAAGAGTCCTTGAAGAGTAAGCAGGTGAGAAAAATATTTGCTAGCCATGGACATGACTTACAGACAAAGATAAAATAGCATTTCTTTCACATTACACAGCACAAGATGGCAGTGAATCTAACTTTAAGACATTACAAATACATGGTGAATGGTAATCTACTGCAGGTTCAGGAACAGATTTTTAAACAAGTGTTTTGAAGTAATTTTGCATCTTAGCACAATCAAAAAAACAAAACAAAACCAATCCCAAACACTGAAGCAATGATTAGCCAGTTTATTCTAACACTTTCCCCTCTGCAGTTAAGAAAAAAAATTCAGGGGGCCAGGAACTCGAGAACTCCCTACATGTAACTAGCCTTGGTCAGTTTGAACCAGTCACAGAACGCACACAAACCTTCACATTGTGCATGATCAGTACTTCAGAAAAAGGTGCTACAAATTGTTAATTACATGGAATGTTCCATGTAGGAATATTCCATCTACCATGCAATTTAATAATTGCTATTAGACCAGCAATCCAATGAACATAATTTGCTTCTGACAAATCAGTCTTCATTCTACAGAATGAATCAAAATAAAAAACGGTCCCTGTAATTGAAGTGATATGTATAATATTGCATATGAATAGTCTATAGAGGAAAACTGTAGAAAACAGAATGGTTATTACTTTAATCAATGGAACAAATTATATTTACTTAGGTGCTTATTGCAAGTATTCCAAGAGGAGGGATTTTCTGATGATGAATAATCTAGAAATAATAAATTATACATGGGATTCAAGAGCACTTCGGAGAAATCACACATGAAGTGTTGTTTACTTACAGGATACCCATTAAGAGGCTGGAAATACAGGTTTGCATCAGTGATGCACACATGCCCTGGATTAGTCACAAGTGGTGTCACCATTTCTGCTTCACATTCCATGTGCAAAGTTTCAGAAATATTTTGAAACCTGGAAAAAGTAAAAACAAAAAAACACAGAAGTAAATTTATTTGTCACTGTTTCCTGCTTATCTGAAATGGTCACAAATTGATCTAAAAATCTTTCAACGTGCGCTTTATTGCATGATTAAAACAGGTTCTCTGAAAAATGTATCAGAGTCTTCAACCCATCTTCTCTGCTTACTCCAAAGTGGAAGCTGTTACACAGTCTCCAGCACACACTGAAGCAGCAATCATTTAAACTAGGGGTCTCAAACAGGCGGCCCGCGGGCTGCATGGCCCACGACAAGACCCAGAGTTCAGGGGTTCCCGATCCCTAGCTGGCTTTTCAAGTGGCCGCGCCCCTGCTGGCTCAGCGCCGGCAGCAAGGCTGTGGCTGCCTGCCTTCCACCCGGGATCCTGCCGATGGCACGTCAGCAGTGCTTCCTTCTGGGCCGCGCCCCCTGCTCCCTCCCCCCAGGGGTCTCGGCAGCCACTGCCGGGGAGGAGCCAACCACCGCAGAGGCGTTGCTGCCCCCAGAATGGGCTGCCAGGACGGACGGCCAGGGCCGAATCAGGTTCCTGTCACCACCAGCCTGTGATCCGGCCCCAAATCGCTGGCCTCAGTGCCAGCGGGGGCTGCAGTAGGCCGCCGCCACTGGCTGGGCCCCAGATTTCTGGCTCTGGCAGGGGCCACAGCGGACACTTGGGGTTGGAGGGGCCACAGATTTTTGGTCCTGGCAGGAGCTGCAGCAGCCGCTGGGGACAGGTTGGCTGGGCTTGGATCACCAGCCCCGGTGGGGGCCAGAGCAGGCCACTGGCGGGGGTGGCTAGGCCCTGGATCACTGGCGCTGGCAGACATGCAATCGGCCACTGGGATTGGCTGGGTCCCAGATCGACGGCCCCAATGGGGTCGCAGCTGGCCGCCATTGCTCTGCCTGGTCCCTTCCTTCTCTTTTTCTTTTTCTTCCTTACATCTCTCTTTTTTTCCCCCCTTTCTTTTATTTCTCTTTATCTTCCTTCCTCCTTTCCTTTTCTCTCTCTTTCCTTCTCTTCCTTCTTTCCTTTTCTCTCTCTCTTCTTTCCTTCTCTTCCTTCTTTCCTTTTCTCTCTCTTTCCTTCTCTTCCTTCTTTCCTTTTCTCTTTCCTTCTCTCTCTCTTCCTTGTTTCCTTCCTTCCTTTTTTTAAAAAAAAACTTTAAAAAATTAATTTTAATTAAAAACCTTTAAAAAAGGTTTTTTAAAATCTTTCTAAAATTAAATTTCAATTAAAAATTCATTCAAATTCAATTAATTAACCCCAATTAATTAATTTCATTTACAATCACTTTGAATTCAATTACTACTTTTAAATTTAATTTTAATTAAATAAACTGGTGGCCATCAGGATTTTAAAAAAAACTGTTGTATGAAAAGGTTTCAGAGATGCGGCTCTCAGACCAATATCCTAGTCCTCATGTGGCCTTCATGATGAATTGAGTTTGAGACCCCTGATTTAAACCATTGGCATCTTCCACACACGGCTGCATTCTTTATAGTCCATTCAGAAATGCTATATTTCCACCAGAAACTCATGGATACAAAGGACTCAGAACAGTATAAAGATGTATAAAAAGGTAAATAAATTTAACTTTACAGTGGAGAATTTTCCATATTTTATGCTAAATGTAAGGTATTACCATACTGAGTCATAATGCAAAGAGAAGTAAGATCCTCTAAATTAAAATGGACATGCTGTGGTAAACAAGATTTTACTAAACTATAAACTTGTTACTACTTGTTTACTATAAACAAGCTAATTAGATTTTGTTAATCTTTAAAAACAAGTTTGACCTTTATCATAACAAATAATCAGAAACTTACCTGTTTTTATCAAATGATGTTCTAGCCAAACGTGACTGCAATATAGCAGTTATCTAATGAAAAAAGATTGAAATGTTTTATGTTCTTAATTGCATTTGGATCATCATCATCAATAACATGCCCTTAAAATATATAGAGAATTTACCATGGCAGCTTGATCTCCCAGCTTGTCGAGGTGAGAGGCCCGGTTGAGCTATTAGAAAAAAAGAGAGTTAAAATTAATTGGTTTTGGTAAATTAGAAATATCATATAAATTCATACCAAAGTCTCTAGAATGTAAAGCATTCAGCAGACTTGCACATTGCCTGCTAACAGCAAAATGACAAGCATTAATTTTAAAAGAAATTATTGGGTCAGGTTGACTGTTCACATTTGAAGACATTTTTTAATATCTGGCCTATACAGACAAGCACTGTCAAGAAATAAGTTTTCTAACAGAAGAATATAAGACGGATTTCAGAATTAGCACTATGTTTGATTAGTGAACTTTACCGCATGTGCTCCAAGCAACTTGGTAATACTCTTAGCAAATGTCCTAAATCCTTTGATTTGCCTTCAGAAGATGAAGCTCTTCAAACTATTTGCTTAAAGAGAGATTCTAGCTTTATAAAGTATTTCAAAATTTCATGATGTGGTGGCCATGTCTGCAAAGCTATCAAACAATTGTACCTGAAGTAGAGTCTGTATAACATCATCCACCTTCCCAGCAACATCCAACTGAAAGAGGTATTCAGTTTTATCCTAACAAAAAGACAAAAAGCATGTTTAATACTGGACGGAAGACTATAATTAAGCAGAGTCCCCAAAGACCACAATTTCTAGCCAAAATGTTTTTTTAAAAGAAGGTGGCATTCCTAAACTATGGATTTCATACCCATAACAAATATACTGTAGATTACAAAATGTAGCTTTGTTGGGTAAATTTGCTTTTTAAGTAGTATTTAGCAAGCTAGTCAGTATTTAATAAACTCTTTGAGACAAGTTTTTAGATTATTATAGTATTAGAAGAAAAAGATTTTAAATGCTTGTGCACCTAAAATGGAAAGTCAATATTTTTATTTATAATTTTAGGTAAAAGAGTTACTAACCTTCCGTAACTATTGCTCTTTGAGATGTGTTGCTCATGCCCATTTACAACTGTAGTACCCAACGGAAGAATTTGTTACTCGATAAGCTGTAAGTAGGTCATGTTATCACTAATCAGCCCTGACCATAAGTTAACCCTAAGCAGAGCTGGTACTGACCAAGGACGTACCTTGCTCCCAAAACACAGCAGACATAACTTGGATGCTCTGTAAAATAATAAAGTAAGACTAGGGCAAAGAAATATCGTAAACAAGTGTGGAAAATAACTAGATGTGTATGCCATTTACTTTCTTAGCAAGCATAAGTGTATAAAAGCTAGTAGTATTCCCCCTTCCCCCCCCCCGCTGGAACTTTGTCATCAGGTCAACTGCTGTGTTCACCGCCAGAAGTCATCGCTCCCCATGCTCTGCGCCCGCAGTCATTTAACTGGGGTTCCCATCTGCTGAAGGGGCGTAAGCATTGATGCTTTCCTATTTCTTTTCCTTCTTGTCCGTATCCTAATAAAACTGTTGGTTTATACCTTTACCTTGTCTCCCAGTGTTGTGCCTACTGAACCCATCAAACCTAAGGGCCCAAGATACTCTGTGTAGCTGGTACACAACAACAATGTAGATGTATGCTCATCCTGAGCACCACCACTGGAAAGTTCTTCCCTCAGAGATATCCGTCAGGTCAGCTCTGGCGCCCACTGGAGTCACACCCTCATAGCACCCGTACATAGGGCTCTGCCACCCCACCACCGCTCATTTCTTTCTTGCCAGCTAACTCCGACAGAGGGGCAGGCAGGGAGAGAGGGTACAATAGACAGAGCAACACTTCTCCAAAACAACAGTTACGGAAGATTAGTAACTATTTTTAATTCGAGTGCTTTCTTATGCCCACTCCAATGTAGGTGACTCCAAAGCAGATGTAGGTGGAAGGTTCGGAACTCATTGATAAGCAGACTAGAGCACTGGTCTGCCAAATCCAGCATCGTCTCTTGCCTGCTGAGTGATGGCATAAGGGATTGCAAAAGTGTGGATGAAGACCACACTGTTACACTACAAATGTCCTGGATGGAAACTTGTGCCATGAATGCAACTGAAGATGCTCATGCCCTTTTGGAATATGCATCACAGCTGGCGCAGAGTCATTGAGAGGCAGATACAAGAAGTGGCCCACAAAGAAATTCTCTGGGCTGAGACTGAATACCTTTCTTCCTGCCTCCCACTCCCATAAAAAGCTGACTAGTTTTTCCAAAATGATTTAGTCCTTTCTATGTAGTAGGCAAGCATCCTTCTGACAGCTAGTGAATGAAGTCTCTGTTCCTGTTTATAGGATTGCTATAGAAGACCGGGAAAAATATGTCCTGATTATTATGAAATTGTGACATTACACATGGGAGGAAGGCTGGCTGAGGGTGCAGCTGGACCTTGTCCTTGAAGAAGACTGTGTATGGAGGTTCGGAAGTAAGGACTCTGATTTCTGAGACCGTTCTGGCTAAGGTAATGGCCACTAGGAAGGCCACTTTCCAAAACAAGTAAAGTAGGGAACATTCTGCCAAGGGTTCACATGGAGGCCCCATGAGCCTTGACATGACCAGGCTGAGGTCCCAGGGCAGTCTATCCAGCTCTTTGAGAAAATGACTACAGATGAAGTTTGCACAGAGAGATCCATGAATGAAAGGCCAAAGTCATGGCTAGGTGGACTCTATTTGGTGACACTGATAGCTCCCGCTGTTTTAGATATAGCAAATAATGCAAAATACATGGTACTGATGATTATGTGGGTGAGATACCTCTCTGTGCCAACCAGATAGAGAACCTTTTTTACTTTCTCAGGTACCTAACTCTGGTGGACTGCTTTCTATCCCTAAAAGACCTTATTGAACTGAGACCGAGCATGCTAGCACCAAGGGGTTCAGTCATGGAGCTTCCAGGCCATGAGATGAAGCGACTAAAGGTTTGGGTGATGCAAGCATCTGTGGTCTTAGGAGATGAGATCTGAAAATGGAGGTAGGCTGATTGGTGTTTCCATCAAGATGTCTAGAAGGGTGGTGAAACAGTGATGACGTGGCCAGGGTGTGGCTATTAAGATCAGCCTCTTTCCTTCCTCTCTGACCTTCAGCAGGACTCTATGTATGAGAGAAACAGGGAGGGAATGCATAGAAGAGTTTTTCCCAGGGAGGAGAAACATCTGTTTGTGACCCCAGGTTGTGCTTCAGAAAGGAACAGAACTACAGACACTTTCTGTTGTGTCTTGTCACAAACAAGTCTATCTGGAGAGTTTGCCACTTGGGAAAATATTCTTTACGACATCTGAGCGGATGTACTATCCTTGATTGGAAAAGGATCTGCTGAGATGATCTGCTAGCTCATTCTGTGACCCCGGGAGATAGGATATGCAGAATTCCCACAGGCAGTGCACTTATTCCTGTTTGTTTAAATAGAACATCACTGTTTTGTTGTCTGTAAGCACCAATATGCATTTGACTTCCAGGTATGTTTTGAACATTGGCTAGGAGTGGCTCTGGTAGATCAAGAGGCCTTCACAAACTTTAAAATGTGTAGTGGGTTATTTAAAGTCATCATGGGCAAACGATATCTCAGAAAAATTGCATCTCCCAAATCCCATGGCAAGACAACAGCTCAGGATATTCTGATTTGCTGGAGAATACTGCATATGTGCTAAATGGAGAAGATGAGTAGAGTTTCAAAACACATACACCTCAACTCAGCACCAGAGCAAAGTACTCAGATGACTGTCTGTATTTAGACAACAGAGTCCTGTGGCACTTTTAAAGACTTTTAAAGAAGTGGGATTTTCTCCCACGAAAGCTCATGCGATAAATAAATCTGTTAGTCTTTAAAAGTGCCACAGGACTCTGTTGTCTTTCTACAATAGACTAACACGGCTACCCCTTTGGAATTTGTCTGTATTTAGTAATCATTCAGGGGGAAGGATAGGTTTGGCAACAATAGAAAGAGTGAGTGCCTGAAGCTATGGAGGAAACACTAAGTTTTGTTTTAACATGCAGCAATGCAGCCACATCTCTTTTACCACTCAAATAAATAAGGATTAATTAGGAACAGAAAAGACAAGGAACGAAAAGGAAAAATCAGCTCCAATACATTAAAATAATTGACATGAACTGAACCAAAAAGAATTCCTCTCAACTATTTAGCCTACAGTAAATCTGAATTCTGGAGCAAGGACTCAATCTCTTCCTGTGTCTAACCTTCTACAATCTCTTCCCCTCCAAGCTCAATCCAGTTGGGTTTGTTATAGTCTGGGACCTTTTCCTATCAATAAGGTTTGTTGTCTGTGCTGCCAACATGCTGCTGGAGAATCAGGGAGAAGTAAGTGCAACAAGATTTTTCACTATTTTCCCTGTCTTTTAAGATCCTTGTGTTTTATGAACAGTGATCTAGCTGACAGAAAGAGTACACAGAAGAGCTAAAACAGCCGTGAAGGAAGCAAGATTGCAATTCCAAGACATGTCGCTGTTCATTATAGATACAGGAATTTGTGGACTGTATTAGGCTTAAGTCTTGCTCTTACAAAAGGTAGACTATCTTGAACAATTTAAACAATTCTGTGCCTGTTCACTCTTTTCCAGTAACCTTTGTGTGAGAACAAGGTTTGCTGGTATTTAAGTGCTTATTTTCTTTCACAGCAAATTTATGAAAGTTGGTTTCTTTGCACTATATTTGCTTTCATTTGCCTTTCCTTGATCTCATTTAACCTACCAACAGAAAAGCTTTATATGCATCCAAAGTTTGTTTCAGTACCAAGTCATAGCTGCCTTAGACCTTTGACCACGACACATCTGCATGCATTAAGGCAAACACCCATGCACCATTTATTATACAGTACAAAGAAGTACTTACAAATACCTTGTATTTGTTCTCATAAACCTCAGATAACAATTAAATAAATAATCTTGCTCTTTCAGGAACAGGAGCATAGTTCATACAAAATCCTTAGATCGTTAAAAATAATGAAAAATTTCTACTTACTCTTTCAGTTTTATAGGGTGCAATAACGTTTTGTTCTTTAATGAGAAAAGCCTGGAAAAGAATAAATGATCATTTGGCAAGAACATGGTTTGCCCATAAATCCTCTATGAATTACATTATTTGGTGACAATATGTGGATAAAGTGTGTGTGTTCATGGTGTGTATGTTGAAGTCTGCGCAGGGAGGAGAGATCTTCTATTGACTTAAGATGGAAGCAAGAGGGGGACTGACAGTGACAAGAGGGTAAAAACATAGGAATTGCTGGTGGCCCATCTGTTATCCCGTTGCCCAAAGTGGCCCGTACCGTATGCTTCAGCATAAGGTGCAAGCAACTGAGAAATGGACAATTATGACACTACCATTTGTAGGGAAAACTTCTTCCTAAAACTCTTCATTTAGGAATCGGTTTCTGCCCTGAAGCATGAGGACTTGTATCCATTTTTAAACTTTGCAGGTTTTGCTTTATTTTTTAATCCTATATCATTAGGGTTGCCAGAACTCTTTTTTTTTTTTTTTTTAAAGTAATTCTGATGGATAATATCAATGTTTATTTCTAAGCTTTTTATCAATTAAATTTTCACAGTTGCAGATAATTATGAGGGTGGGGGTTTATACAATAATTATTTAATGACAGTAATACTAAGATTTAAAAAGTTAAAGCTTTATAACTATTAAAACACAAGCTTCCCAGCATCACTGTTTTGTTAAGTTATATCAAAAGACCAAAGAGGAAAACAAATATTAATAAGGTCAGTTACAGTAAATGTTTTAAACTAAACTATGTTATGGTGCCCTTCACTCAATTAGTTATAACAAAAACTTAAATTCTGGATAGCATGGCAGTTTCGTTGGCGATACTGCTGAAAAAACTCATTTTTATATACACATGAAGGCATTTGGGTTTCCAACATCAGCAGCTGGGAAGGACTAAAAACTGATGCAAGAACAGGTTTAAACAAGTTCTGAACACATACAGTCAACTATTATTAATTAAGCAAGACAGAAACAGTATTGCACTCTTTTGCTTTAAGTGCCTTCTGGATTTCTGCTAGTGAGAGCTATCACTTTTCAGCAATATGATCCCCACCTTACAAAAGGCGCAAATGTTCAATTTAACCAAGATGTTAGTTTCCAAAACTTTTTTTTGATTTAGTTGATATTTATTTGCTAAAAGACATCACAGAAGTTATAAGATTTAATGCAACTGAAGCACAGAGCACTGAAGTCTGAGTATGTTGGAAGGATATTTGATATACAGTTCTTTACTTAAAAATTTTTGCAGTTAACATTTGTAATCGTCTCTGAATTAGTCTTGACATTATAAATCAAACTAATATTTCAAACTGTCTTCACTTTCAAGGCCCTCCGTGGCCTCTCGCTCATTCAGTCTCAAGATTCATAGATTCCAAAATCAGAAGGGTGCATTGACAAGATGTCATCTCCCACCTCCAACTGGCCTCCTTTACATTTTCGAAAAAGTTCCTTTATGCCTTCTCTCATATCACCTTTCATGCATGGGAGTAGCTCCTTGTAAACAACCAGACAGATACCTCACTATCCTCCTTCAAAACGCTCCTTTTTAATGATGTCTATAAGAAAGTTGACAACAGCTAGAAAGATACCGGTGTTCTGAGAGCAATGAATAACCAATTTTGATTCACTGTTTCCTTGAACTCCCCCATCTACCTGTCTCTAGGTATCTCTTATCTCTCGTTTTATAATCAGATTTTAATCTCTTTGAGACAGGAACTATCTTTTTGTTTTGTTTTTGCATAACACCTAGCACAACGGGGTACTGGTCCAAGACTAGAGCTCCGAGGTACCCTAGTAATAAACAAACAAAGGCTATGAATGCTCTGATCCTGCAACAAGCTCCGTGCAGGCACAGAGATCTGCTCACATTTCAGGATCGGGGCCTAATACCTCACTAAGCCCAAGTCTACACGTACTGCCATTTTTGGCAGCAGTCGACGGGAGATATGCAAAGGTATGTAAAATAAATCCTTAAATCCTCCCTACGCACTTCAGAAAGCCGACCGGAAATGGCGTCCGGTTGGCATACTGTAAGTGCAGTTACAGAACTGGTGTTCCAGCTCTGGTTCAGTTATTGATTGAGCACGTCTACAAAGATGCCTCAATCGAAAACTGAAGATGGCACTGACGCTGCCCGAAGATTTACTTACATTGCAGTTAGCTTGTATTACTGGGTGTCAGATGAATATTTTACAGTCTGGAGAACTCCCAACAGATATTCCTAATTTAAATTAGCAAATAGAATGTGAAGGCTGAAAGTAGCTGCATTACCAAACGGGCATAATTGAAAGCTACTTTCAGGTTTTAACATATACTATTAATGCATTTTGTTACTCTTCAGCGATAACAAAAGAAGAAATATTTCAATACTATCTCGACAATCTCCAATGATCTTCACATTACAGCTCTTATTTTCTGTCTTTGTTTTGCAGCTATTATGGTATTAAATAGCTTTTTAGTTGTCCATTATTCTAAGTCAAAACAAAAAGTTTCTTACTCAGTCATGCACTGGCAATGAGTTTTGAGTTTACAGAGAAAGTAATCCTATCCGAGGTTATACATTACACATGTTCCATTATAATTCACTATAATGACAACTTCTTAGAACATGGATCTAATAATGTCTAAATCATATACTAATAAGTTTCTCTTCACAGAGCCTAACAGACAACAATAGTGTCAATTACATACATTTTTAAACACTTTAAATTCCCTCTTCTTTGAATAAAATACTTTATTTAACACACCTTTCATTTAAAGATTTCAATACTTTACCAGTATTATAGAGGGGAGCTTGTAGCACCCAACTACTCCTTATTTAATTTGCCAAACACTTTCCATAATAAAAGACGCTTTTTTGCCCTTTTCTTTTAAGAAGCAGACTTTGAGGTACTGTAAGAACTAAGAGGAATTCACCTGGGACTGCAGATTGGGCTAGCCTGTTTTGTGCTTCTAAACTTTTGCAAGATAGTGAAGAGACAAAAAGGAAAAGAACATAGTTCCACTCTTAGAGCCCTGACTGAGCTTGCAGGACTAGATGAAGGCATCTTTATATTTGTAAATTAAGTACATTTTATGTAAAATTTATTGACACGGAACCCCAACCCCATAATGCCATTTTCACAGTCTCTATAATGAAAAGAAAATAACAATGTACTTGATATAACAACGCCAGTATAACCGGTATAAACATTTCCCATGTAGAACCGACTCTAAAAACCTGCCCAAATCCATTTTGGACTGTAGCAATTTCTCTTTACTAGGGCAAAAACAAGATTATAATTGTGAAATTTCGCTGTTAACCAACAAAAAAGATTTTTAATAGGGTTAGTTGAAAAATGGGGTGAATTTTTTCAAAAAAGATTTCATGAAAAATGTGCACATTCTTTTCTTTTTGGTGAAATATTTGTAATATTAAAACTTGTAGATGTGTTATAATTTTAACGAAGCCTAGTGCGTAGCATTATTTACAAATTAGAATTAACCCTATCCAAGACATTTCATGCTCTAACAAAACTTCCATAATTCATGACCAGTTACTGAAAAATTCAAGTCACATGCAATAGAGAATGCAATGTTCGGATAAAGTTTTCCACTTGAGTTTTTGAAAAGACGAATAGAGGTAGTGGAGAGTCAGAAAAACTGCAAGAGACGTAGAAAGGCTAAATCAAGAAATATTAAATATGGAATATACCTTCCTTGGTTTTTTAGTGATAAATGTAATCATCCCAGAATCATTAATTTCTGCAAATATTATCTTCAATAGACAATTTGCAATAAAGCTTTCAAGGAAATTAACTTATCTGACCATCTCTTCAAGAATCATTTCAACATATCAACCTCAACTAAGTTTGATTTGAACTGCTGGGGTGTGTTTGTTTCTTTTTTTTTTTTTTTTTTTAACTATTTAGGAAAGACTTAAGGAAGGTAATGTGGTATATTATTTTCTAGTTCGTGTCCAGTATTGTTTTTGAAAATACTTAAAGAATCCTAAAAAAAAGTATGTCAGTTATGAGGCAAGAATTTATTATATGTATTTCTTACCTGATTGGATACAACAGAAATCCCTCCAGGTATATACCTAAAATGCAGATAAGGTAATTGAAATACAGGTATTCAACTTATTAAAAACAAAAATATAAGTACCTAAACCTCTTAAATTCACATACCATGTGAAAGGATTATTCGCTTCATCATCTTCTGTTGCTTCTATACTAATACAGTCTCTCAATGGGATCTGTAGCAAGTTATAGAAATATTTCTTTCTTTAAAACTACATTCTAAAAAGAAAATGAGTAATTGTACTACCAGATTCCACAATTTACCTTAATAATGGGCTGCAGTTTCTCATCTGGTTCAAAAATAATTGATTTGGAGCAGATTTTTAGTGAACCTCTGGTTTTTCTAAAAAAAAAAAAAGATTTGTATAACTAAATTGAGATCCAATAGCTGAATGACTCAGTGTAATTTTTAAAACACAAATACCTTCTTACCTTTCATCTTTGCAGTCTCTCTTTATAATATGGTTAGCGGTATGCTGTTCAAAGTAATATTCCTCCAGATTAAGAAGGAGCAGTGAAAACCTAGAAATAAAAAAGTGAGAAGAAAATGAGGGCTTTCTTCAGACATTTTTTTCCCCTTTCTGGAGGGATCAGACTCTGTACTGTTCTTATTAAAATATACTGTCAAATGGGCAGGAGCAACACAATTAAGGGCATGTTGGAGACTAGTTTTCCTAAAACATACCACAACTTTGTTTTTGGCATTTCTGAAATGTTAAAATTCCATAAAACTGATCTATTATGCTCTATTACTATGCTGGTCAAAAAACAATGCCGATTGCTTTGAGGAACCCAGCAGTACCACAAAGGCTAGTATGGCTCAAGCTGATCAAGATAAAACATAGAACAAGTCTTACCAAGAATATTTCACAGAAGCTGAACTTGCAAAAGTTTGAAAGGAAACAAAGCGATCAATAATTTCAAAATAAATAAGGCTTCTCTCTTCCACATTGCCTTAAATCCATTTGATATTTGTAACACCAGCACTTAGGATTAGATGTTACTGGAAATATACGGGAAGCATTATGTATATGCATAATCTTTTAAATTATAATAAAAAAAGTTTTTAAAATCTACACTGTCAAGATTCAAAAGGGTAGCTGTGTTAGTCTATTGCAGAGAAACAAACAGAGTCCTGTGGCACTTTTAAAGACTAACAGATTTATTTATCGCATAAGCTTTCGTGAGAGAAAATTCCACTTCATCAGATGCTTTGAAGATGGGAAACTTACAGAATGGGAGGAAATTAAATGCAGGGAAGTGTATGACGTAGGATCAGGTCAGGCTGTAACAACAAATCTAAATAGGTGTTAGGATTCAAACACTGGGGAACAGCATATAGTGGAAGGCGAGGTCAAATCACCTGTTGTAATGAAAAAAAAATCTATAGTCTCTGTTTAACCCTAAGGCAACTGAGTCGAATTTACATATAAATTTGAGTTCTGCAGTTTCTCTTTGAGGCTGTGATTTGTTATTCATCTGTTTCAGCACAGCTATTAACAAGCTGTCAATGAAGTGAGAAGAGAGATTGAAGTGTTCTGTTGGTTTTTGAATGTTGTGATTTCTGATGTCAGATTTGTGTCCATTTATTCTTTTGTATACAGACTGTCCTGTTTGTCCAGTATATAAAGCAGGAGGGCATTTCCAGCACATGATGGCATAAATCACATTGGTGGATGAGCAGGTGAATGAGCCCTTGATGGAGCAGATGGCTCAATTTGGTCCTGTGATGGTGTCTTTTGTGTAGATATGAGGGCAAAGTTGGCAGCATGGTCTGTTGCAAGGATATGTTCCTGCTTTAATGTTTATGTTATTTGATCTATAGTTGCTGGTGAGTATCTGTTTAAGGTTGGGGGGCTGTCTGTGAGCAAGGAGAGATCTGTCTCCCAGGGCTTGAGAGAGTGGAGGGATCATCTTGTAGAATAGGCTTTAGATCTTTGATGATGTGCTGAAGAGGTCTGACTTGGGGGTTGTAGGTGATGACCAGTGGCATTCTGATCTTTTGTTCCTTAGGCTTCTCCTGTAGTAGTTGACTTCTGAGAACCCATCTGGCTCTGTGTCTCTGTTTTTTCCAAGACTGTTTGGGCAAACTGTGAGACACCACTAAAATTAATCCTTCTGAAAGCTCTTGCTTTCTGTATTACAAATAAAAGGGTGATGTTTTCCTCTCCCTTTAGGGAAAATTCTTTTCAGTCCTTCTCAATTCCATTATTTGGTATGAGTGAAAACAAGTGTGTGGACCTTATCTGGTGGGTCTTTGAAAAATGGGAGAACCTTGGATGATGGAAACTTTTAACACCATAAAATGGTCAGTTTTCTGAAAGAATGTAAATTGACTGTTGCTATCAGAAATTTGTCAAGTGTAAGACACTTTACTAATTAACACCAGTTGTTAACATTAAATAATGACATTAAATAGCTCAGTATTACTACACATTACCAGCTAATTCAAATCCTATTGAAGACAATGGATATATCTCCTTTGATTTCAACAGCTGTTGGATTAATGCCTTAAGTGACCTGTCCCTAAAACTTTACTTTAAGTGTATCATAGGAAATACTTGTGTAATGTAATGAAGATATGTTGCCTCCCTGTAAATCAAGAGAATACACTTTTCATTGATATGGTCACAAGCTGTAGGATGACTATGCAGTTTAATTGCTCACAAATACACTGATAGCACTACACCATACAATGACTATCTGAATAATCATTCCTTCTTTGAGGATCATTCAACATTTTATCAAAAGTGTGGGACCGGAAGAAAAAGGAGGAGACTGTTTTTAAAGGCAACAATACCCTTAAAACAGAAGACAAAGGAAAAGGATAACCTTGTTGATCTAAACAAGAGGGGTCAAATTACAAGAGAGATCAAAGGACATGTCTGCACAATCTTTTGGAATTTAACAGGAGTAAATCTCAAAGCCCAGGTCAAGAGACTGGGGGTTACCAGGGCTCGCACTAGCATTCTAAACACAGCTGTATATAGACAGCATTTTGAAGTTGCAGCTCAGGCTGAAGCTCAGACTTTGAAACCTAAGGAAAGGGAAAGGCTTCATATATTGGGCTTCTTGAGCATTTAAAATGTAGCCACCTACAACAAGCTTCTTGTACTATGCCTACCTGATTCACCTTGCCATCTTTTGAGGCCTTGGGGCTATATCTTCAGAGGACACGTAAGATACATAAATTTACCATCTATTGTTTCTGAGGAGACCAATGTGAAGATATTATTTATTAAAATTACAATGATTTACTATTTGTATTATTATAGCAATAGAAGGCAAGAGCAAAGAGAACTTCATTTTGAAATGGAATCCACTAGAGAATACCACAGGAATAGTTTTCCATTTTCAACAAAACTAGTTAACTGAAACCATATTCTCAATATAATTTTTTTCTGGATCTGAAAGTGACTATCCTACCAGTTCAAACATAACAACACCAGCATGCAGCCCATGTAAGGGAACTCAATTGAAGATACACATTACTATGACAAATTCCAAAGGGGTAGCCGAGTTAGTCTATTGTAGAAAGACAACAGAGTCTTGCGGCACTTTTAAAGACTAACAGATTTATTAATCGCATGAGCTTTCGTGGGAGAAAATCCCACTTCGTCAGACGCTTTGAAGATAGGAAAGTTACAGAGTGGGAGGAAATTAAATGCAGGGGAGTGTATGACATAGCATCAAGTCAGGCTGTAACAGCAAATCAAAGTAGGTGTTAGGATTCAAAACACTGGGGAACAGCACATAGAGGAGGGGGGAGGTCAATTCACTTGATGTAATGCGAGAAAAATCCATAGTCCCTGTTCAACCCCAAGGCAACTGAGTCAAATTTGCATATAAGTTCGAGCTCTGCAGACTCTCTTTGAAGCTGTGATTTGTTATTCATCTGTGTCAACACAGCTATTAACAAGTCGTTAAGGGAGTGAGCAGGGAGATTGAAGTGTTCCCCTACAGGTTTTTCAGTATTGCAGTTTCTGATGTCAGATTTGTGTCCATTGATTCTTTGGCGCAGAGACTGTCCTGTCTGTCCAATATATAAGGCAGAGGGGCATTTCCGGCACATGATGGCAGTGTTTTGAATCCTAACACCTACTTTGATTTGCTGTTACAGCCTGACCTGATGCTATGTCATACACTCCCCTGCATTTAATTTCCTCCCACTCTGTAACTTTCCTATCTTCAAAGCGTCTGACGAAGTGGGATTTTCTCCCACGAAAGCTCATGCGATTAATAAATCTGTTAGTCTTTAAAAGTGCCGCAAGACTCTGTTGTATTACTATGACAGACATCTAGCCTGGCCCAGAAGAATTGTTTCTACAACATTATGATGGAGCTGGGCATAGCAGGATAGTTAAGATAGGGAACCAGTTTTCAGTTCAATGAATCTTGGTGATTTGCTACTTAGCAAGAAGACTGTCTGCAAAGGGGTTACATCCATGGAAACAATCTCCAGAAGGTGTTGATGGCAATCAGAAGGCACCAATGAAACTCTGGAGACTACCTAAGATCACAAGATAACTCCTTCAGTTGAAAATATTTATTGAAAATGGGGGGAAAACCCTTACAGGATGTACAACAGTACCTATGTGTACATTAAAGAAGGAGATGTTAATTCCTTTAAGAAAGGAATTTGGCTGAATTTATTCAGACTGGTTGTGAAACAGGAAGCATTGCAATATTATGTGTTGACTCACATTGATATCGCTCTAAAATGGTGCACTGAGATTGTTAGCCTATATACTCTATTTCCACATTAAAAGAAAAAAGGACTATTCATACGTTTGTTTTAGCTTTCTAAAAATCATACTTGAGATGGGGGATTTCCAGACTGCCTGTTAGTTACTTCCATGAGATGTGCTGGAACTTTGAATACAGTTTGGTAATAGAGGGATATGGAACTAGTAAATTGATGCTTTAAAAGAATTTGCTATTATCTAACATGTTACATATTCATAAGAGATCATCTCTATTTAGGGACTTGAACCTGCAAGGTACTGTGTGACCCCCAACTCCCATTTATGTCAGTGGGTAACGGGCTTAGTAACTCACCAGATTAACCCCTACATTTCCTGTCTAAGTTTTTAATACTGTACATATCACAGTGCCAGCAGACTTTAAAATGCCTACATAAGGGCACTTTCTGTAGTCACCTAAGCACAGTCAATACTGCTTTGTGTGAGCAGCTTTCATTTCATAGCTCTGTTTTCTGTACTGTCATTAAATTAATGGATTGATTTACTAAGATACCTGGAAAAATCAATGTAAAGACAAAGTGGAAGATAATTTCTGAAGGAGAAATTAAAAAAAAAAAAACTCTCTCCTGAGATGCTAAGACTCAAGTACAGAAAACTGTTTAAGCACCTGGTCATGGGGAAAAAAGACTGCTATCTAACCCTGAAAATTGCAAAGAAGTATTGGCACAAGCCCGCGAACTTGAGGAAGAAATGTCCTGACACCAAGTGTGTGCAAGAACACTGGTTTGCTTCTCGCTTTTTCCACTCCCACCAGACCATTCCCCACAATATGTAGTCCCCGCTGTCCTGTTCCATCAATTAAGTCATCACGTAGCATGACAGAAGCCATTAACAGGTAGTAAGTTGCTCCCCTTGCTGTCTCTGGTTCTGTGCTGCTGCCCTGGCAGTAATTTACTGGAGGGCAGCACACTACCTTGGTTACCTAGCCCAAAGCACACACTGAGCTGGGCCACGCTTTCCTGCTACCAACCACCAATTGGAACTCCTTCCCGTTTCACCCCGTCTTCCCCAGCCATGTCCTGAATCCACCAAGTCCACCCTTCCCCCACTCCTCGGTCAGGATCCCCAACCTAGGGATGAGAGATATCTTCACTATTCATTTTCTGGATTTCAGATGTTTAAATGTTACCTTTAGTCCCCTCCAATCACAGAACCCCTGGAGGGGCAGAGAAAGGAGTTCAGATACCAAAAGAGAAGCAGGGTCCCCAGATCCCAGCACACACACATGCGGAAGGGGAGAATTCAGGGCTGAGCACCCACTCTAACCACTTCCACTGGTACCTCTCATATTCACCAACCCCTTCTCTCAGCCCTTGTCCTGAGCCACCCAACCCCTTTCCTCCTTTACCACCCAATCCTATTTATCTCCCATCCCATACTCCCATCTCTCACCACAGACCCAAACCCGTCTTCTTCTGTTACTGCCTAATCTTGCATGCCTAATAATGTCTCCCCGCCTGGGAACGTTCACATGCGTAACTTATTTTCTTTGCAGGGCATGGCTGGGCTCAGACACCTCCAAAAGATAGGGACTTCCAGGCTGCAGTTCACATGAAGGGATAGGGAGAAGGACTCAGACCCAGATAGGCTACCCCCTCCATAACCTGGTACACTTAGGAGGAGGGCAGGTCACCACCCTGCTGCAGCTTGGCTGGGAATCTCCTGATCATGGCACACATACAGGAGAGAAATGTGGGGCCGGCATACACCCTTCCCCCCTACTTTTCCCCCAGTCCTCCTATCACGTATATCCCTTTCCCTCTTCCCACTCCTCCTACACTTCCCTTCCACTAGTACCTATCCCCCAACTCCTCCCCTCATTCCCACCTGCTCTTCTACCACTAATCACCTCCTCTCCCAGCAAGTATTTGCTTACATAGTTTATTTGCTTTTAAAAAAAGAGAAAGTTTCAGCATATTCTGAGTATTTTGCTGTACTCAAATTACATTTCTCCAAAATAAGAACTGCCCTTTGACAGTGCTCCAAGGTGCCACTATCTCTGCATTTTTCACTCCTCCCCAGGTCTTGTGGTACTGTGACAGTTTTCCAAATAGCTAGCCTCTCTCTCCGCACATATGCTGTGTGAGCCATTAGCCAGATAAGCCTCAGAGCTGATTCACATACACAAAAGTGGAGAACCCAACTCATTCTCAAATAATGATTTGTACAAAAAATGTTACTAGTAGATGCTACTAGTGTCGTCATCTTTGAGAAAAGCTGCTTCATCCCTTCCCTTCAGAGCCTGTTGGTCAACCTACAAAAGAGAGGTATATATAAAAGTGAGAATGCCAAGTTCAGTGCCTTGGTGAGAAGACCATTTCTATCATTACCAGCCTCAGCTTCTAAGCAGAGACGGTACTCCCTGCATCCCAGAGAGTACAGTGCCTGAAAATTTGAAGTTTCACCATTATCCCTCTCTCTTTGCACCCGATCTCTAAATTGTCTGCTTACCAAACCAGCTCAATCATATTCACCTAGAGATAAAAATTTAGCTAACTACACAGTTCTAAAGCCTCCAGTAAGAGAAAATAAATAAAAGTTCCATTTCTACCCTTCCCTCACTCTCACCTTTTCAAATGTATATTCGTTTGAAAGGAGGCAATATTGCTTATAATTTCCAACTTGGGCAGCTTTAAGCCTCAGTTTTGCTAGTTGCGCCATATAAGAACCGCTGCTTTTGCAAAGAGCCCCACTGAAGTTATCAGGCATCTATAGAATAGTTTATAGCATCAGAACAGCAGTAAAATCTGCAATGGCTGGACTCACCAAGTTATTTCTAAAGTAAAACGTGGCCTGTTATTAAAACTTTAGACACTATTAATTAAACAAAATATCTGTAAATGAGAAGTGACACTCATTTACAGATACGAGAGCCCTCAGTAAGCTTTTTGCTTTGGTATTTTGCACCAAAAAAAAAAAAAAAAAAATAAGGTGAGGTTATTAGCTTAGAAAAAAAGCCAAAATTTATTTTGCTCAGGCTTCACCTGCAGAGCTTGTATGCTGCCAATATCTTACACACACAAACAGAACACTAATGCAGAAACAGATACACTTCCTGAACAGGAAGCAGAGTTGCATGCAAATTGTGAACCATTAGAGACAGATCTATTTATAAAATCCTCCATATCAGGCATCAGATCAATGAGTTAGTCCCACCCCCATGTGCGCATGCTAATAGCTGAGAGCATAGTGAACTCAACCCATAAACACTACAATGATCTTACAGGAAATAAAACCATACTATTTTACTTGTAATTTTTGTAACTAAAATTAGTGTACTTTTTAGAAGCTTAATTTTATTTCTTTCAAATAGAAAACCGTGTTAATGTGTACAAAAAAGAAAATTTTGGTACAAGTAATGCAATATGTCTCTCAAATAATTTTCTTACAAAGCATGTAGGAGATAAGAAGTGTCAAAGAAAAGAGAATTGATGTCTACCCATCTGAAATGGATATTTTTGTTCTAAACCTATTAAAGATAGCCTGCAAAGGAAAAATAATACACTGAGTTTTGTGCACTTTTTTTTTTAAATGAAGTACAAAGAAGTCTTGCTTTTCTATTTGCTCAGTTTGTGTATACATAAGAAATTCTGGTCTTGTCCTGTTTTTTGGGAAACGCTAGATACCTGGAGAAGTAGGAGGTTTATAAAGCAGACAGTAAAAATTAAACATGATTAATTGAGAGGGGAATGATTTTTACTGACATTATTTAAAACTTTTTTTTGGTTCGTTTTCATTGTCATCTCTTTAAAAAGAGACAATTAAGTTGTAATCTAGTCGGTTTCATCAATGTTGTTTGAGACACTATGTCTGCCTCTCAGTCAATTTTTGTACTCTTACCATCTTATATCTTAAGAACTTCGCGATGCTACTGTGGGAAAAGCCAGCAAACAGCAGAACAATAAAACTGACTATATAAGAACCATCAAATACACAAAGCAAATAAAATGAAAAAAAAAAATCAAATCTTTTTCAGTTATATAGTTACAACACGCAAGATTACATTGATAGATAAAGGCATCTGAACAACAGTTGTGTCCCTTTAACAATTACCCAACAAGGAAATAGAAAAAAAAGCCATGTTAGAGATTCAAAAGCTTAGCATTTCAATTAAGGGATGAAAGAGTTCCCAAGCCATTCTATATCCATTAGGGAAGGACTCTAGGAAAAACCAGGATGTCAAGACTTTATATTACAGACTTAAAAAAAAAAAAAAAATAATAATGCAAATATTTTCAAGCCTTCGTCATAAAAAAGGGTTACAAACCAAATATACTAAGGGAAGAGCATCTATTTGGGTACCAAAGGTATGATTTTATTTAATATGATACATCAGTGGTTCCTACCCTTTTTGGCGAGAGGGCCACAGATACAATTTTGACTATCCTGAAGGGCCACCAATCTCCTCCAGCAGTCAGTCACCCACTCCAGCGAAATGGAAGATCAATAAGGAGGCTTTCCAGTGCCCCTGGCTGTAGCAGGGAGATCACACATCCTATAGCCTTGTGCGCTCCACCTGGGTCCCTAGGCCAGTGTTTCACAACCCGTGCGCCATGCCACACGCGTGTGCCCTCAGGTCTGAGCAGATGTGCCATGGAATTTTTTGAAAAACTACTCAAAAGAGTTCTGGATTGGCTCATGAATATTCATGAATTCATTTGGAGACTACATGCTGATGTGCCTCAAAATAATTAAAGGAATCAGGGTGTGCCACGGCAGAGAAAAGATTGGGAACAACTGCCCTAAGCAGTGGCTCCCTTGAGCAGCCAACAGGATGGAAGATCTGCGCTCCCCTCTTCTGGCTCCAACAGGGACTCAACACCTAGGGACCCAAACAGAGTGCTTTGCTAGGCTCCCTGCTACAGTAACAGAGAGGAGAGTGCTGATCTTCTGTCCCTTTGGCAGCAGCAAGAAGCCTGCACAGGCCTTTCATCCCTGCAGCAATTCATTGTATCTGGGTCCTTAGGAAGCAGCTCCCTTCTGCAGCTAGTGGGACAGGAGCAGTGGGCCACTCTAAGTCCCTGCAGGCCATGAAAGCCCCTGCGGGCCACTTTTGGCCCCTGGGACACAGGTTGTGAACCACTGTGATACACAATTCTGATGGTTGTGGGTTCAAGTCTCGCTAACTTCACACTGAAAGGCTACTTCCCGTTCACCCAGCTGCAAAATGAGTATCCGCTTCATTGAAGTGGGCAGTCAAAGGCAGCAGGATACATCACTCCCTCGATTACCAATGGCTGAGACAGATGTTCCCTAACTGTGTCAGCTAGATGAGCCACTGGCTGGAGGGAACTTTGACTTCCATTAATGATTGAGAAGGGGCAAGCAGCATGAAAATGAAATTCACAGATATTAACTTGGGAGGAGTTGCAAACACTAATGAGGACAGAAATCAATGTTTCTTTCACTACTGAAATTAGAAACATTAGTAGGCAATAAATTGTGAGATTATACCTGAGAGAAAAATACTCAGATTTCAGGGGTTGAGAAAACCTCTGGGAAGTAGTAGTAATGACAATTCACAAATAGTGGACAGTAAATCAGACATAAATTTGCACGTGGCTAGCAGGTGGGTCCTTCACCTTTTCCATCAGCCAATACTACATTTTTTAATACCTGATCTCATCATGGTTTCTTAGCAATTTTAAAGTTCTCCACTCATACAACACAAAACCATTCTTCCATGAAATCAGAAATCTGGTGGAAAATAAAGTATTTCTTTCTCACTCTAGAAACTGCTTTTACCCCATCAGAGCTTAAATGATTTTTCTTCTTTTCTTTCTCCTCCTACTCAAACAATTCCCCCCTCCCTCCCCTCATACATCTGACCCACGAGGTCATATATTCCTAGAAATCAAACTCTTTCCCCATGGCAACATACAACGGTACCCCAAAAGCATCACACTGGCAAAGAAATTGTATTTTTATTTTAAAAAAAAATATTAAAGTAATCCAATGAGAATGGTTTACTAATTTTACTCTGACTCCTCTTTTCCATTAGCCATTCAGTCTGTTTCATCATTATCCTGGTTTTCTTGCCAAGGATAAGAAGTGCAAAGAATCCAATAGCTGCAGAGAAGCCCTAAGAGAACAGCATTTGTAAAATGGTCATTTGTGATTAGTTTACTATTCTTATTGCTACTGGCACTGTAGATACTCAAATGGAAGGAAATCACACTATAGAGCTGTTTCTCAGCAGCCTTCCAAATAGAAACATAGAAACCCAGTCAAGCAAGCACACTTTGGAAGAAAGATGACTACTTTAAATTCTAATCATCTTACGGCAATTCAATTATCATCATCACATGTATTAAAATTGAAAAATATTTTAGCTCCAAATTGTTCTAAGTGTCAATCCAGATGCAGACAAGCCAAATAAAATAGGTCTTACCCCACTGATTCATACGAGACGTAAGAGTTCGTAAATTAAAAGCTGACCTTAAAATAAAAACTCAAACACAACACTGTAATATGTGTCCGAAATGCTGCTTGCAATATATTAAGCTACTGAGAACACAACTGACATGGCTGCTATTTTAATGTGTATCTTAAGGCAGATCATATCTCTCTCTCTTTAAAAAAAACTTTTCCAACTTTAGCTAACCTTTTTTTTAGGTTCCCTACTCCCTGCCATTAGTTAATAGAAATTAGTTAGGCCTGACCCGAAATGTTTCAATCTGGTCTTCCCCATTAACCAAAGGTGCTTAGAGAATAGCATTTATGTCCTGAACACCTGCTCACAGGCTGTACCAGTGTGTGTGAGAGAGAGGAGAGAAGGGGAACAGGAAGTTGCACTATGGTATGCACAGTGTAGTGCAAAACACCCCCAGATTGTGAAAAGGAACTGTCAGTGCTGCCCAAATCTGTCCCCGCACCCCTTTGGAGAAGACCGTCAGCATCACCACTTCCAAATTTGCCTCCCCTGCCCCTTGGGGGATCGGGGGTAACATTACCACTGGCCAGATCTGATGGAGGCAATGACACCCACCGCCCAAATCTCCCCCCCCCCCTTGCGGGATGGGGGCAATGTCACCACCGCCCAAATCTCT
>ML685766.1:786629-881424 GCA_007922175.1 Pelusios castaneus | reverse complement strand
CCCCCCCCTTGCGGGATGGGGGCAATGTCACCACCGCCCAAATCTCTCCCCCCCCACCCCCACGATGGGGGCAGCAGCACCACTGCCCAATTCGCCCCCCCAACACACACACCTTGGGGGCAACTTCACCACTGCCCAAATCTCCCCGCTCCCCTTGCGGGATGGGGGCACTGTTGCCCAAACCTGCCCCCACTCCCTCGGCGGGGCAGGACAGAGCCTGCGGCAGGAGGCCGAGCCGGAGCCGAAGTCCCCCCAGCCCGGCCCGGGAGAGGCCAGCGCCCTCTGCACCGCAGGCCGCCCCACCCCGGCTCCCGGCTCGGGGTCACGCCCGGTCCCCACCTCTCCTTGGAGTAGAGCAGCTGCTCCTGCCGCCTCTTCCGGGTGAAAGCCATGGCGGGGCCGGCCTCCCCTCACCCCGCTCGCTGCCCGGGGCGCCCGCGCCGCCTCCTGCGCATTCAGCCCGCGGCGGCCACCAGGAGCTGCTGCCTCGCGCCGGGCCGGGCCGGGCTCCACAGCGCTGGCTCGCGACGGCCGGGCAGGAATCTGGCTCTGCTGCAGCGCCCGGCCCCGGCCCCGGGGGACCCTCCCCTCAGCACCGGGCACGGACGTTATTGGTTATTCAAGAGGCTTTGGCTCCCCAAGACCCCACAGCAGAGCCTGCTCCAAAGGCGGGCCTGTCCCTAGCCTGCTTCCCATAACCGAGCCGCGGGGCCGGGCCACCCGTGATGCTGATTCGCCCAGGCACCACACGGCAGGGGCCAACGCCCTGGCTGTGTGTCTGTCTCCAGATCCGATGGCGGGACGCTGGGCCTTAAGGGCAGCTGCTTCCTCCTCCAGTCGGTGTGGGATCATAGTCTTCCCTCGTGTAAATCCATGGAAACAAACAAGGAGTCCTGGGGCGCCTTTAAAGACTCACAAATGTATTTATCCCATGAGTACTCCCATGAAAGCTCGTGCGATAAATAAATGTGTTAGTCTTTGAAAGTGCCACAGGACTCCTTGTTTGTTTGCTTGACCTAGGCTAACACGGCTACCCCCTTTGGAACTTCTCAACATGGCCATGGGGTTTGAGAGGGAAATTTAAGATGGAGTCTGTCTTGCTTGTATATGAACCCTGTTCTACCTTGCCTACTTATTTTGGGCCTCCTTAGAATGTTAGGAGTAATAGACATAGTGTCTCCTCCCCATTTAACTGTTGTTAGACTCAAAATGCCTCTTTGTGTGAATAGTTTCCTCCTCTTAGTGTGATAAACGTGTCAAGGCCATAAAGCACCGTAAATTGTGAGAATTCAGGGAGTGTTTAGAAACATACTGTGAAAACAACTTGTGAACTAATGTTATCTCTAAAAGACGAACACCATGCATGGATCCGTCATCAGTTGACATGTATATGTCTTTTAAACATAGAACAAAGAGTTTGTTTGATTCGGTTGTATCTCTTTCTGTTATCTGTCTGTTCAAGTGAATGTAACCAAGAAAACTATAAAAGTGTAAAGCAACTCTATTCGGGGCGCTCTCTACCTTGGAGTTTTACTCTGGGTGTCAGACTGCCATTCAGCTGAATTAAACTTGATCACACGCCCTCGGTCTCCGTCTATTTGGTCTCAGCTGGAGAACGAGCCTCTGGGTGGGGGTGCTTGTTCAGGCCCTCTTGGCCAGAAGGGCTCCCCCTAAAATTCCCCAACAGGTTACACCCGGGAAGAACCCCACTCAGCGACTTCAGGATCTTTTAGAAAAGGTGACTTTGAAAAAGCCGAGGAATGGAATAGAAGTCGCTAGATTGCTAATGAACTCACTTGTGCATTTGTTCAATAACTGGCCTTTTAATTGATCTTCTAGTTCTCCTTGTAACCCTTCTGCTATTCAGAGTTGATAGCCACAAGGGCTGCAGCAGCAGTCCAGGCTTGCAGCATTTTCCCCAAGTATTGTGCTTGGGGTAGGATTATTGCCTCTAGAGATGCCCAAGCAGAAAGACTGTGTTTTAAAATAAATAAACAAATAAATAAAATAAAAAGGAGAAAAGAAATCTACCATTAAATTGGGGAAATCCTGCAAGCAAGAATCACATACATGAAACCGTGACCAAAACACCCATCCCAAAGTATGTGGGGCAGTTTCCTTTTGCTTGAGGTTCTTAAGTCCAGCAACAAAAAGTTCCTTTAATATTCCCCTCCCTTCACTGGTGTTGTCCTTAGTCAAACCAGATCCAGAGTTCTCCTACCATCTTGGTTGAGAGGAAGGAAGGGACCTCCACTGTCTGGCTGCTATAGTCCAGCTCCCTTCTCTGCCAGCTACTCAGTGCTCTCCAAGCTGCTCTGCCAGTCACACACTAGCTGCCCTACTGTGCACCATTACTTTCTGCTATATCACTTCTTCACTATGACCTTCAGGGACTGGTTCTTGAGATGCCACCCAGCTCTCTGATTTTCAGTGATTTCAGCTCTTAGTGGGCAAACTTCTGTGCTGAATCAGTTCATGAGTGGGACTTGAACTCTGAGGCTCTACCTCTAACACTGTTTGTTGGTGCATCTTTGAGATAAAGGCCCAGCTGCAGCTGAGCAAGAGTGCTACCCCACAGAGTAGATGAGTTTAGCTCTAGAAAACACCCTGACAAAACAAAACAAAAATCTTCATGGAATCTAGCTCTATCTGTGAGCAGTGGGAGAGGAAGGAAACCATGGGTGGGACGCTTAAGCAGAGCCCACACTTCCAGACAGGAATAATTGCCCCCACTACTATCAACTTTCACAGGCCTCTGGCAGCCAAGTCCCTTGCTTAGCCATTTTGGGTATAATGATAGTGACCCGTCAATCAGAACAGGCCGAGCACCATTTTGCTGTCCTTTGCTTCATGCAAGAAGGGGAACAATGTTTCGTAACCATTACTCCTGCATTTAACAGTAAAGTCCAACAACAGCTAAAAGGGACAATCCTTATTGCTTGCATCCCCAATAGCCCTGCCTCCTAAGGGTTAGGACAAGCAGTCAGCACTTAGTATAGAGGGAAGAAGCAACCAATTAACTCTTCCTGCTTCATCCTTCAGCTGTGTAGATGTCCCTGCAAAAGGGGAGGGAGTGTGGACAGAGGAGGAAATACGGGATAAAAGTCATTGTGTACTGGTTTAGTATGGGACATGCAATTTTTTAGTTAAATAAAGGATGTCTCATAATGTGAGACTGCTAGCAACCCTAAAATCAGTGCAGGAGAAGATAATTCTGTACCAGTATTTTAGGGAATAGTTTGTATGAAAGATTCAATACAAAGCAAAATAAAGGCCAAATCCTGTTCACTTTATTCACAGACACAGTCCCAGTGAAGTTACTGTGATATTTACATATTTAAAGAGAGTAAGATTTGGCCATGAAGTTGTGTTGATTTTATTACACATGGAAGCATTCAGCAGTCAGAAAATAAACTGTAGAGCACGCTACTCCTTCCTTAGCATTACTAGCAGCAATTCTTCACCAGCATATTACTGTATATAAAAGCTAAGAGTCAGATTCTCAGCCCATGTCACTATTCTGCTCAGGGAGTATAAAGTCGCTTTGTAAAACAGGCATAGCTGGCTGTATACCATCCAGTCAATTACAGCTCACGTAGGGTGTTTCAGAGACAGAGTACATAGTGCCCATTTAATTCTTAGCCAGTGGGTTCAGCAGTCTATATAGGACTGCTGCAGTCAGCACAATTTTGTAAAAGAGGCTTAGGCTCACCTCTTATGCTACTCTGAATTATACTTTGTCTACTGCTGTTATACTTTGTCTACTGTTGGTGAGGGTTAAAATTGAGGAAGGTATTTTGGGCTCTGAGATACACTTTCTCACCCCTAAAGACCAAACCCTAAATTCATCCCCGATGTAACAGTGATACTTTCAGTGAAGTTGCACCAGAGATTAATTTGACTCTTATGTTTGAGTTGTCTGAAGTTATTAGCTCTCTGAATGGGGTAGGTGAATTATTACATGATCAGATTATGATTTGTCTAGTAGTATAAGAACATTAGTTCTTTGGGGCAGGGTTTCTCTTTTCATATATGTATACACAGCTCCTAGCACGAAGGGGGGGGGGGCAGTTTTGATTAGGACCTTTGGCCACTCTCATAATGTATATGAAAAGACATAGAGATGATAATGATGACACAATACGCTAAAACGGTAATATCGATAGATGAGAGCCTACCCTATTTAGAACAAACAAAATGGTGCAAAGAATTTAAAGCTCTCAGATGTCTCTTTTTCCTTCTGTCTATATCTGTCATCATAGTATCTGAATGATTTCCAGAAGTTCAAAAGAAGTAACAAAGAATTTGCCTGTTGCTTTCCACTGTAGGATAAGCCATCTAATTTGCTTAGTCAGGCCTTAAAGCCCTTTAAAAAATCTCAGCCAAGAATCTTTTGTAATGCTTATAAGTATTTCCATGAACTCATATCCCATGATGTGTTAACCCATTTATTTACTGGAGACTCTAAGTCTACTACCACCACTCTGGCTGCTAAGAGAAGCTGGTACTAGAGAATGAGAAGGATTTATATTTACACCACCATCACAATTCAGAAAAATAGATTCAGGAATAAGACTAATTTTTCCAGAAACAGTTAACTATGGAACATTTCCCCATATATGATCAAAATCACCATTTTTTAAAATAGGATCTTTTGCATAAATCTGAATCTGAATCACCAAATGTAAAGAACACACAAGTTACTATAAATTCTACACAAAATCTGATTTTGTTTGACTTCGTAGGATGTGCAACAGGGCTGGATAATCACAGGGGATTTAGGGGCTTAAGCCCCAGGCCCTGACTGAAAGGAGGGCCCTGGACTCCAGCCCCTAAAACACCTGCAATAATTGGGCAACACCACCCAGCTCAGCACTGGCAGGGTAGGAGTGCTGGGAGTGCTCCTGCTGTGCTGGCGCTGCAGGGAGGGCCTGGGGCCAGAGGCCAGGCTCTGCGCTCTGCCCTGTCCCTGGGCCGGCTGGCCCACCCCCCGGGGGCAGGGCAGGGCGAGCCAGCAACTGTTTGCTCCACCCATGAGAGGCGGGGCCTCTGCCACAGCCTACTAGGGCCTGCTGCGTGCCAGCTGGCCCACCACCCCACCCCTCGGACAGACTGGCCAGAGCAGGGCTGGGGTGGGAGTGCCCTCTGGCCCCAGGACCCCACCAGCAAAAGGGGGGGCAGGGGCCAGCCTGTGCCGTGGGGTGATCTGGGGGTGGAACCATGGTTGGGGGCAGCCAGGACCTCTGTGGTGGTGGGGGGCAGCCTGGGGCCCCTGGGCCAATTAATCCAGCCCTGAATGGGTATCATTATAGAATGTAACAATGAGCACAATTTATATTTTGTCCCTTTTGTATTCGTAGAGTTATTAAAAATTAGAATTGTTTCAGGAAATAAGGGTAGTTGGGACACTAAAGGAAGAGAGAAGGGCCCTAACCCTAGTCTAGACCGATATCAATTGATGGGTTAGGAGAAAAGAGGAAGAAGCAGTCTGCTGCATTTCAAACTGATTCTGATTTTTATCCTAGAAGAGAGATGCAATTCTGGTTCCTTGAATGTTTGGAAAATTTTTAAAAATCAAATAAGTTTTTCTGCCCTGGACCCATAAGCTTTGGATCATTCTTAAAGCATCAAGCTTAGCATCCCCATTTGGTATGATCTGAAAGAGAATACTGTATTTGACTCTGCTGCTTCATTAAATAAACCTGACTTCAGTGGCTTGAGATCAAAAAGCTGAAATAGTATGCCTGGGACACCCAGCAGCAGTGCTGCTTAGAGCCCTGCAGATCTGCGGGTACCTGCTTCAAATCCATGGCTATCCGCATCCACAGATGTGGGTGCGGATATCCGCAGACTCATTGTTGTGGATTGGCCCTCAGATGAGGATTCTATTTTTATCTACCCAGGATATGATTGATTACTGCAGCTGCTGCTATGATCTGTGTCAGCAGTACCCAAGGGAACAAGGAGGCACTCCAGCTAATCCCAGCCCAGTTCTGATTGTAGTCTGCCAGCCAATCAGAGTCTCAGTCACAGCAGGCTGGGGCTTGGAGAGCCACTGCTCACTGTCAGTCAGTCAGCATGCTGGCCTTTGATTAGCTCATTCCCCATGTCTTCCCTGCCCATTTCTTCCTTTTCTTGTTTGCAGTTCAAGTGCCATGCTGTCATTCAGAGATTTCATTAGTGGCCAAGGAAATCTGGTTAACAGCACAGCACGTGAACTGCAAACAAGAAAAGATAAAGTGGGCAGGACCCATGTGGGGAATGAGCCAATCAAAGGCTAAAACGCTGACTATAAGCCCAAGTGGATGCAGTTACGGATACAGATAAAACATGGCATGTGGCTCATAGATCAGATAGATGCTGACACTGAGTGGGTGTGGATGGAGGAGCCCTGGCAGTGGGAGGCTGCAGCCAGGGCTCCACAGTTGGCAGGGTGGGCAGCAGCTACCACCCAGGACCCTAGCAAGTCCCAGGCAGCTAAAGCTCTTGCTGCTGGGGAATCAGCCTTGTCAATTTCTGTTAGAGCAGTGAAATTGTTAAGTATGACAGCTCCCCATCAGTATAAGGAGGCAGTGTCCATGCTGACACTCTATTGTGTTAGCTTTGCCGACAAAAGCCCTATGCCTCTCATTTTTATTATTATTTTGTCGGTAAAACAGGGAAGTTTTGTCAGCAAAGAGGGGAGTGTAGTGTGTATGCTAGGGCTGTTTTTCCAACAAAAGCTGACTTTGTCGACAAAACTTCCTAGTGCAGACAAGGCCTTAGTTTATTTTAGCAAAACAAACAAGGAGTCCTGTGGCACTTTTTAAAGTGGCACTTTAAAAACTTTTAACAGTGCAAATGGAATAGTGTTCACTTCCTCTCTCCTGCCCATCCAGAAGAACTATCAAAATTAGATGGGCCATCAAGGAACATTGCAATACAAAGGATTATTTAATAGTCCTATTGCACCTACAAGAAAGCTTGTCCTATGGACTTGGAAACTGAAAGAAGGAAATAAAACAGAGTCACAAGAAAGTTTTATATATCTATGCTGTTTGAACTCTTAGATGGGCAGAGTGGGTCTGCCCTGAAAGACACTTCCAATTGACAATCAAGGAGTCCTGTGGCACTTCTAAAGACTAATAATTTTATTTATTACCTAATTTTATTTTTAATTTATTTTTAATTTTATTTATTGCTACAGGAATCCTTGTTTGTTTTGCTGAACTAGACTAACAGGGCTACCTCTCTGGAATTCAAATAGACAGATCATTACAACTTTGGGCAGGTCTACACTGCAGTCAATCAATCTGGGATCAATTGAGCAGGTCAGTGGAGACCTGCTCAATTAATCAGGAAGTCACCTGGGTAAGACTGTGACTAGAGATTTTTGTCCCAAAACATCTAAAACTATAAGTTACATACAAGAAGGCAACTGACAGAAAAGCCTCGGAAGGGGTTTCCCCCTTCCCTGCTTTGGTATATTCTTCTTCCCTTCCCCTCTGGGGATGATCCCATGGTCTCATGATCTCTTCATTCCCCCTCCCCTATCTACTTTGACGTTCAGGCACGTTTTTCACTCATAGCCCCTCTCATAGGCATGTTTCTGCATGCTGTCCCTCTGAGGCTATGAAAGGTCAGCCAATCCCAGAGAGCCTCTGTTGGAGATGGGCAGCCTGAAGGAAAGCCAGAGGAGTTTGAGACTGTTACCCTGGAAGCCATCACAGCTCCGGACCCAAGACCTTGCTGACAGGACCTTGAGCGCTGCTGCAGATCTAAGACCCCTGCAGACAAAGCAGGGCAGACCCAGGTAGCACCAATGAAACAACCAGACCCACTATCATTGGTAAGGCACTGGTTTGATAAAGAATCTAGGGCAACCCGGCTAACTCAGTTCCGGCATACATGTCCAGGTTCTGAGGTGATCCTCTGCCTGTGACAGAGCAGAATAGGATCCATGAGCTGAACCGGAGGGATGATTTTTAAGATTTTGTAAGTAGAAGGGTGCTTGTGGGTCTGCGTGTTAATAAAGCTGAGTGAGTGTGGTTTGAATGAGAAGGGCTCATCTCCAACTCATTCCACAAATGACTGATCACCATCTGTTGAATGATATAGATTAGGATTTTTAGTAATTATAAGGTATAGAGTGTAAAGTTATTGATAAGTATTTATGTTCATGTAATTGCTTTATGTGATTTTTAATGTTTATATGGTAGTGTATTTCAGCAGAACCACAGTGTTCTATCCAACTGCTAAACTGTCATTTGGCTCTCCGCTTATATGATTTATGATAAAAATATGTTCAATAATTAAATGTTATTGTGTTAATGCAAAAACAAATAAATGTTAAGATTTGTTTTCGAAGAAGTTTCTGTTCCATATCTGTTCTTGATCAATGGGCTGTACTTGTATTTTCTGCGGTTTTAGACCATTAAGAAAGCAAACCATATTAAAATTACTCAGAATAGTGTTTTTAATAGACTCAATATAAACCCCTTAAGACAGTTGGGTAAACTGAGGCACTGAGGTAACAAGACAACCCCCTGAAAAAGTGTAGCACTGAGTTGACAGGAGGCCATTTCCTATTGACTCAGTGAACGGAAGACACCACAGTGAGTAGAAATTAGGAAGTCGAAGGGAGAAATGTAAGTTATTTTAAGTAATTTGTAATTAAGTAAATTAAATAATTTGCGTATCTCCCTTCGACTGCTGCCAAAAACCGTAGTAAGTGTAGACCAAGGCTCTGTCACTCTTAGGATTTAGTTGGTAACTCATTTGTGTGTATGATTGCTTGTTTGAACCTGTAAATAACTGTACTTTCTTTTTTCTAGTTAATAAATCTTTAAATTGTTTATTACAGGATTGGCTACAGTCATTGCCTTTGGTGTAGAATCTAGCATACCAGTTGTTCTGGGTAAGTGACAAGTCTCTGGCACTGGAAGCAACCTGGATATGGTGTGATTGTTGGTGTAAATGATCATTTATCATTAAGTCCAATTTGTCTGGGCGGCAAGATTGACTGGGGAATCTGAGGAGATTGACCATAATTCCATGGTGATACTGTTATAGGAATCCAGATATTCCCACTTGTTACTGGTTTAGTAAAATCTAATTATAAAATATTTTTTTTATTTTTTTTTTCCCCCCCCCCCCCCCCCGTCTGAGATATCTGCACTGTTTTTGACAGTTTACCATGAGCTACTCCAAGCAGTGTGTCACTCATGCCTCTATAGAAAGGTTCAGGCAGTCAAGCAATGACTGGCTCAATATTTATAGGTGTTACAGTTTAAGGATTGTGGTGCCACAAGGGCATCAGTAAGTAGTTAAGAAAGGTTTAAAAGAAAAAAAAAAAAAACAAAGCAAAGGAGATTGGCTATTTTTCAGAAGTTCTTGATTTCAAAGGAAGCGGTATGTGTTCAGCAGTTTTGAACATTAGATCATAAAAGCAGCCAGCATTTAGTTTACAGCATTGAGTGTCATCAAAGAACAATGTCATAGCAGAAACAAAAGTCACAGTAGTTGTGCTTAGAGGTCATGAAAATGGGGATCGGCATGGCCAAGTTTGTGCCCAGTGGATGGCGTGCAATCTTTTAGCCAGCCACAGATGGAAGTAAATAGCTTTTCCTGTCATAGCTATGTAGGCTTGTGGAGCCCAACTAGGCCCCAAAGCTGTGATTTAAATTAACAGTCTCTGAGCAGGTATTTTGATTAGAGGGAGATGTTGTGGAGGAGGAAAGTTCTTGTAAGTACTTCCCCTTCCTACAAGTATCATCTCTATCTTCCCAGGTTTCAGCTTCAACTAGATGATCAAGTACAGTTCCTGAAAGCCAAGGTTACCAAACTGATGGCTGAGTAGAGATGCCTGGTGCCAGATGCCAAACTGGTGCCTGAGAGAGGTTTGTAGCAGAAGGAGAATGCCAGGGGCTATGTCTACACTTGTTAATTTAAGTCGACTTAGCATGTCCACATTCAAAAATTAAGTCGACTTAGAGAGGACCCTGCCAAATCAACCTAGAGCGTCCACACTGGATGCCTAGGTCAACTTCTAGGGGCTAGGTGGACCTGGGACAGGCCCATGGTGGCAGGGGGGGCACCCCTTGCCAAGTGCCAGGGGGCTCAGCCTTTGCCCCATTGTACCTTGGTACAATGGGGCAAAGGGGGACAGGGACCCTGGCAGGGCACAGGGAGGGCATAGGACCCTGGCAGGGAGGGCAGTGGGGAAGCCCTAAAGCCCCTTAAGCTGACTTAAAGTCGACTTAGGGCTACTCCACATCCACACTGCCTAAGTCGACTTTCTACAGTCGACTTAGCCAGTAAAGTCGACTTTAAACGACTTTAGCTTAAGCTTAAATCGACTTAATTTCTAAGTATAGACGCACCCTTTGGGTGCAGTTTCTGCCATTTTCTCTTTCTCTTCATGTCTGGCTGTGAAGTTTCTCTGGTTGGAACCTCTCATCCCTGCTGCTACTGTTGCCAATGTTACACATCCTCCTGGGGAAAATGAGGACTCTGGTCAGTGGGGTGGGAAAAACTACTTGGGCCATGCTTCTCATATGTTGTCTGTTCTGGGAAGAAAGTTGATGAATGAGGAGGTGGGCCTGTCTGGCCAAGACTCTTTGTTGCTACTGCCACTCTTCCCCCCACAGAGAGCAGGGATCTTTCATAGAGGTGAAGAAGCTCTGGCCCTAAATGACTGGCAGTGAAGGAAAAGGGCAGGTGTTTTGACTGTGTTCCCTTCCCTCTGGTTTCCTTCCACAGTTTGGAAATCCTTTGTGGCTCAATTCCTTTGCTCTTGTGCTACAGTCAGGGCCAACCCAACCATATAGGTGAACTAGGTGGTTGCCTAAGGTGCCAGGCTTTAAGGGGTGCCAAATTAGACGGAAGTGAGTTTTTTCTCTATTTAAAAATCTATATTAATATATTATCTCTTATGATACGTGGGGGTGAGTTGGAGGGGTGCCAAAATCACAGTTCACCTAGAGTGCCAAAAGCCTTTGGGCCAGCCCTGACTACAGTTGCTCTGTGTCTTCCTGAAGAGGACTGGAGCTTTCCACAGGCCAAGACTACTTCTTGTGGGACATCTCCAGCCCCATGTGGCTAGGGTTAGGGGGAGCAGGAGGGAACATTAAAGGACGTGTACAGGGCTTTTGTTTTTAATCCTAGTATTTTAGAAAGCTAGACCCAACTATAAATAAAAGGCTCTTGTGAAATTATCAAACCACTCAAACTTTGTTCTGCTTCTTTATTACTGTCACCAGCAGCTTTAGATGAAAGTGAACCTTTACTGCCTGTCATATACTAGCATACAGTTTGTTCCATGGATATATTTTGAGGTACTGCATGCTACAGACATGGAGTTTTACAAATCAGCCATAACCGTATTAATCTGCACCACCAGTTAAATAGCATGGTCTGTAGCCCTACTACACAATTTTTAATCCATCCTTGTGATACAGTGATAGTCTTGAATATTGTTTAATATTTCTTATGTATAGTCTTTGATTTTCAGACACTTACATTTGGTTTTCTGGGCACATTTGATAATTTATCAGGTGTGTTTTAAAGTTCGCTATCTGATTGCATTATTTCTTCCTGGCATGTGTTTAATATTTCCCTGCAGATTGATTTAGAGCTCCACCTGCTGGTAGTGTGATGTTATTACAAACATCTGTTGTAACACATCTTCCCTTAAAAATGAAGCATGCCTGTACTTCACTCAGAATAAAAGTTCATTTTAAGAATGGGCCAAAAAAATCAGAATGGAACCTTATTAGTTCTCTGATACTACAATAGCAATAGATGACCTAGAAATATTTTAGATTCATTAGCTACGATAGATTTGTAGAAAAGTTTTTACAGGCATTGTTTATTCCTTAGTGCAGTAGTTTTCAAACTTTTTCCATTTGTGGACCCCTAACAAATTTCAAATGGAGGTATAGATCCCTCTGGAAATTTTAGACATGGTCCATGGGTCACAGGTTGAAAATCACTGGTTTGTGAGTTTTTGAAAGGGGCAACATCATACATTCTAGACCAAGGGTTCTCAACCCCTGGCTCACAGGCCAAAAGTGGCCCGCCGGGGTTTTTAAAATGGCCCGCTCTCACTGCCCGGCCGCTGGCTGGGAGTCCTGCTGTGGCCACCAGCTTTCCCTTTGGTCCCGGCCAGGGCTCCAGGGGCTTCGGGCAGGGTCGTGGACCAGTGCGGCACAGTGCAGCTGGGTGCGGGGGGGGGACGGGACACGCGGGCTGGTGCAGCATAGCTGGGAGGAGTGCTGGGGAGGGGGGTGCAGGGTGACTGTGGGGTGTGCTGGCTGCTGGGGCCCGGGGGTGGCCATGGACAACGCGGCATGACTGGGGAGAGAGGGGCTGCGGGGTGGGGGGACCAGGGCCTCTGGCTGTCACGGTCGTGGGGGGAGGCGGGAGCGTGGGCCACTCTGTTGCTGAGGCCCACAGCCTGCCCACAAACTGTCCCTGTTCATGGACATCCAGCCTTCCGTGCTCCCGTTTTAAAAGAAAAAAACCCTTTAAATTAAAAAAAAAATCTTTTTGAGTTGAGGGCCGCAAATATAATTTTTAGAACCCTGAAGTGCCACTATTCTATTTAATTAAGTTTTTATTTAAATTTAATTAATTGATTTTAATTTGAATTTAATTAATTCATTTTAATTAGAATTTAATTTTAATGCAAATTTGATTAAATAGATTGGTGGCCCCTTAGGGTTCTAAAAATTACATTTGTGGCCCTCGAGCCGAAAAGGTTGGGAACCACTGTTCTAGACCATAGGAATTGTCATATTGAATCTGACCAGTGATCCATGTAGTCTAGTATCCTGTCTCTAACAGGGCCCCAGTACCATATATCAAAAACCAACATACAGATTAAGGTGCCAGTGTGGAAATTCTAAGCTAAAACATTGTATTAAGGCCATGACAAAAGGAAAATATGCCACACAGAGTAATTGTTCCTAACCCCTTGTAGCTTGGCCACTCCCTTTTTTTTCTGTAGGACATGCAGTTGTGGAACACTTGGTCTGATGGTCTTGATGGGGTGTGTGTGTGTGTGTGTGTGTGTGGCTGGGTGGGTGGGAGAGGGAGAGGGAGAGGGGTCACTGTCAGGGTGAAATCCTGGCCCCATTGAAATGAATGGAAAACCTCCCACTGATTTCAGTGGAGCTAGGATTTCATCCCAGGAGTTCATCTTCTTCAAGCCTATTTAGCTAGTATAGGAGTGGAGACCTAGTTTTATCAAAATATGTAAGAGATTTTGAAACTAACTTTTAGATGTTTTTCACTTTTTAGAAATATCTTTTAATAAAACTTTTCAGCAAATTCCCCCTTCTATTAAAACGATAACAGTTCAGCTTCCCTTTGATTACAAAATACAGACGTGTTGTTTCACATATTTGGTCACTTGATGGCACTAAACTAACACTGTATACATGTTAATCACCTACAATATCAGAAGGTTCATTTGATAGTGTATTTTTGTAATGCTTAGCCTGAAGCGAAGTGCTTTGTTTTGCTTAGGGATAGATTCACATAAAACAAGAGAAACAAAACCAAACCAAAAACCATCTGTGAAATTCTACCCCAGAACAAAAAAGATCCTTAGCTTGGCTATGTCTCCACTTGTGCTATTGTGTTTCCACCTATCTTGTAAGAGTTAATTTGTGGAATATTTCTAATAATCTGAAAAATAATGTAATATACAGCAGTTTGAGTGAATAAATTACAGTAGTTTAATGTAAAATATAAAAACCCAACTCTTGCGTTCCTACACAAAATCTTAGGTAGAAATATCTGTGGTCTTAGGACCATGGGGTTTCTGCCAGACTACGTTGTCAGGAGGTTGGTTCTACCTATTTGTGTAGTGAGCAGGGAAATGGCAGTCTTGACCTGTATATATCCCCAAAGCCACAGATACATACCTCCAAACTCCAGGTTCCACTGGATAGCTGGATTATCCAGGAAAAAATCTGCACTCTCTTTGGTTCTCTTCAGAACCCTAATTCCATTAGTAACATGGAGCTCTCTGAGGAGATGCTATAGAGTGTGGCCATGGGCAGATTTTGAAGCTTCCCTGGTGAAGGCAAGCTCCCTGGACCCTGGCTCTCCCCACTGCCAAGGGCCCCTCCCCATGCCACCCAAGGACAATGTCCCACCCCAGGCCTCTTCCCCATCCCTCACCACAGTTGCTCCATGGGTCTCTGGCTGACTTCCTCCTCTCCTCTCCTTCCCCCACCCCTACTTATCCTCCCCACTCCTCTCCCAGCATGAGAGGCAGCTGCCTCTGTACTCCTCCAAAGGCAGGAACTGGGTCAGCGTGGGATGGGGGCTGCTGCAGGATGACTCACTCACTCAGCCTGTTCTTTCCTCTTTGTCTGATTGAGGCAGTGACTGAACCTACAGACCTAAGTGTAAACAGACCCCCCCATCAGGAAGCTTGGGAGAGACACAGGAAGTTTGGGCAGGAAGAAGGAGGGGTGCAGACATTCACGTGAGAGGAGGTGAGCTGTGGGAGAAGCTCCATATATCCCAGCAGAAAGACTGAGTGGGTGACAGGGTAACCTCTGTCCTGAGCTAAGTGCTCACACAGAATCCTTCCTGTCCTGGTGCTGCTCTGGCTTTTGTGCTGCTTCGGTTTTACACCAGCCCTCCACTCTTCTCCCCCATCTCACATGCTTGTTCTGCCTCCCAGTAATGCTATTGGCAGACCCCAGGCACCTTCACAGCACTGAGCATTCCTCAAAACACTGCTTCTCCCAACAACCCCAGTCAACCCCACCCCGACCTCTAATTGCCATCACCAGCCTGCTCTTACCTCATGGAAACTCTCCCAAGAGCTCTGGGCCAAGCGGAGGGGGATCCATCCTCCCAACCATTTACTGCTCAGTTGCCGGGCCCTGAGGACTGAACATCATAGCGGTGCCTGCCCCTGCCACACATTGAGTGATCCAATTTGAGGCCAGCCCTGCAGTTGCTTGGAAGAGAGGGAAGGAAATGGCCAACCCTCTGCACAGAGCACAAAGCTCACCCTAATGGCATCTTGTGTAGCTCTCTCATCTCCCACTTTTGAAAAGTGATTGTGGGAGTGGACCCTAGTGTTTCCCCTTACCCCCAATCCTGTTCTGTTCTGGCAATTTGCTCCCAGCATCAGTGGGAGGAGGAGTCCCATAAAATCCCAGTCTCCTGTGATCCAGGAGGAGTGCATATGAATGAAAGGTTAATTGTGGAAACACATAACACTTTTAAAGCACTTTCCATTTTATGACTTCAAGGCATTTAAGCTACAAAATACTCCTCAGAGGCAGGTAAGTATTACCCCTGTTTTTGAATGAAGCAACTGAGGAACAGGCTGATTGCCTTTTAAAATCAATAGAAAGACTACCCTTGAGATCAAGCCTTAAATGACTGGTGGTCCAGTGTCACAATGCAAGTCTGTGACAGGGGGCCATTATAAACCCTCAAATCTTCACATTCCTTGCTCTGCATCTTTCCTTACATTGTACTTACCATTTCCCTTATCTGGAAAACCAATGAGTGTCTTTGAAGGGACTCTTAATGGATTACTGGCAGACAAGAAAAACTGGTCTGGCAGGAATCAATTCACTCAGATTAGGGGTGGGCAGTCTCTAGGAGCAGATTCACTGTAACACTGCCTGTGCCCAGCAAGGCAGCAATAAGCAGAGAGTGAAGCCCACTATAGCCAATCAGGGAAAGCCTAGCAGAGAGTAAAGTCCACCACAGCCAATCAGGGAAGGCCTAGCCTCTCTGTGCCTTCAACAAGATCCACCCATGAGTGCATCTGATCCAGAATTAGCCATACTCCTAAAATCTGAGAAACCATGACAGAGTAGAGTTTGCACAAAGTGACTTCCACAAAATTGAATACAGGGAGGTGATTCCATGTTGCTTCAAACTCTTATCCTGAGTTGTATCTTAATGGGGCAGATTTTCTCGCAGTGGTAAAACTAGATGACAAAATGTGGCCCTTGCCCTTGCATTTTAAAACAATTCTTTCATCAAGAAGTTTTAGAATTACATTAAGAACAGGGTTTTGGTTTTTTTGCTTTTTTTCCCTTCTTGCTTTAATGCTGATTATACTTGCAGCTCCTAGTGCTAATGATCTTTGATGTCCCTGAAAGTAAGATAAACTGAGGAGGATTCCCACTGGGGTGTACTTCACTGAATTACTTTTTGGCTATGTCTACCCTACAAACAGATATATGAGTGGAAAACAAACTGCTTGAGCCCCACCAGCTCTTGCCTCACAAATGAAGCACAGCCTCAAATCCACATCACCTCAACCTTGTCCACTAGTGCCCACATCAGCCCCCTCTTTCCCCATCTCCTCCTCAGTCTCCATCCCCATTCCCTAAGTTCCCTGCCCCCAAACCTCCACTCCAGCCCTCCTAACCCCCCAGCCCCCAGCTTCCCCCATCTTCACTCAACCCCCCAACCTCCTCCACACCTCCCCAGGCCCTTCTGTCCCTAGCCCCCACTCCAGTCCCCCAACCGCCTCCATCCCTCCCCAGCCCCCCACCCAGTTCCCACTCCAGTCATTCATAGTCCCCTCCACCACTACCCAGCCCCCCATCCTGACCCCTTGTTCCAGCCATCCATAGCCTCCACCAGCCCCTCCCCAGCCCCACCAGCCCCTCTCCATCCTCCTTGTCCCCATGCCCCCTTCACCCCTCCCCAGGCCTATAACTCCATCCATCCCTCCCCAGCCCCCTCATCCTGACCCCTTGCTCCAGCCGTCCATAGCTCCCATCAGCCCCTCCCCAGCCCTCTAACTCCATCCGTCTCACCCCAGCCGCCCATCCTGACCCCTTTCTCCAGCCATCCATATCCTCCACCAGCCCCTCCTCAGCCCCACCAGCCCCCCATCCTGACTCCTTGTTCCAGCCGTCCATAGTCCCCTTCACTGCTACCCAGCCCCCACCAGCCCCTCCCCAGTCTCCTTGTCCCCATGTCCCCTTCATCCCTCCGCAGGCCTCTAACTCCATCTATCCCTCCCCAGCCCCTCATCCTGACCCCTTGCTCCAGTAACTCGCGAGTCCGGACCCCTCCATTTCCACCCCCGGTCTCCGCATTCCCCCTTACCTTAACCCCTGACTACAAAGGCCCGGGACCAGCCTGCAGTGGCAGAGCACAGCAGCTGGCAGCGTGGTCGGATCAGGCCACAATACTGGCCGCCACCCTCTGCTCCTGCCGCTGCTGCAGGCCGCCCCCCTCGGGCCTGATCCAGCCACTCTGCCGCCGTTGCTCGCCACCACCACAGGCAAGCAGTGTGGCTGGATCAGGCCTGGGGCCCCTTCCCAGCTCCTCTGCTCCCCCGCGGCCCCTTCCCGGCTCCTCTGCCCCTTTCTCGGCTCCACTGCCCGCCGCCTCCCCCCAGCCCCTTCCCAACCCTCTTACCTGGCCGGCGGCTTGGAGCTTGCAGGGGTGGCCAGCAGAGCCACTCTTGGGCCACGCCACTCCAGCCCTGAGCACGCTCTATCTGAGCATGCTCAGGGCAGGAGATTTGAACCTCTCCAGCCTGGCCGCAGCAGGAGTCTGCGGCTTTGCTGGGGGGAGCCCTGGGCGGAATGCAGCATTCCACCTGGGTTTTCTATTTTTAGGGGCCCCAGAACGCTGGCCCCTAAAAATTGTGGGCCCTGGAATAGCATTCTGGTGCATTCCCCCTTACTTTAACCCTTGCTTCTGATGCTCCATATCGGTTATCAAGTTAAAACAAAAATATACTTAGCCTCCTGGCTCCCAATCAGATACTGGCTCTAGTAAAATGATAAGTTACTTAAAACTCCATGCTCTTTACCAAAAGGATTCTCCTGACTCCAAAGGATCAGCCACTTTACCAGATCAATATAAGTTTGGATCATACTCAAATACCATGCTGCCAGGCAATCCTTTAGTAACTAAAACTTAAGGTTTATTATAAAAGAGAAGAAACAAACTATAAGAGAACTGTTAAAGGATTAAAGCAATCAGATACATACAAATGATTTAAAAATTCATATACATCAGGTTCTCAGTAGAATTTGGAGTTTTCAGGCTTGTATAATTCCGCTGGTGTACACCTACTCAGCTACAACTGAAGCTGTGAAAAGAAGGATGCACATATTATTTCTGGCACTTTTGAGAAGATTTCTGGATGGGTCTCAGTCCTTTGTTTCACAGCTTCATTTGTAGATGAGTAGATCCAGAGGTAGTAGGTATGACTGAAGACTAAAGACTGATTGAAGACTAAAGACAAAATGGATGTGGTGTGGCTACTTTTTATGTCCCTTGGCCTTTGGAATGCTGCTTGTGGAAATTTACAGGAATAAGATGGAGTCCAGAGTCATATGAATAAGTCCTGGTGATTCATCAGGTGTAGCCCTGGTTTCTCTGCCTGGGCCTATTGTACCTGTGAGTTTTGTTAAAGGACCATTAAGCAGGCTATTGCTGCAGCCATCCTGTCTGGGGTGTCTCAAGAAACATAGCACAAGTTGAAATACAGATATATCAAACATATCCATAGCTTCCAAAACAACTATGACATATGCACATAAACAATATCATCACACTCAGCAAATTATGACCTTTCTAATGGTATCTGACATGGCCTATCTCATATGAATTATAATTTTGACATATTGATTTTAAATAATATCATAAATGGCCCCCTAAATCCAGCCAGCATCACATTCACATTGTAGGTGGGGAGCAGTCCAGCCCTGAAAAACCCTGGCTAGAAGGAGAAAGATGTAAATCTCCACTGAAGAGGGGTGACAGTTCAGGAGCTGGGGCCTAAAAGTGGGTGCCCTTGCTGGATCACAAGGGGGAAATACAGGTGCAGTTGTCCTGAACTATGACAGATGTGTCATTACCCAATAGGGAAGTCCTTATGAAAAATTTTGCTTGGTTCAGTGATCTCATGTGACTCCACCCACTTAAAGCTCAGTTTTGTTGTGTATGTTTTTGGGGAGTGGTGTGGGGGAAAATTATATTAATTTCTTCAGCATACTGGGCCAAACTCTGTTACAGTTAAAACTGAGAAGTTAATGGGTTTGCAGAAGAGATATATTAAGGAAGAATTTGTTCACTTTTCTTAAAAACAACTAATTTATTGTGGGTTTCTGATTATAAGGTCATTAAATTTCATCCAAATATAACAAAATTTAATCTGTTCATAAAATTGAATAAATGTGAGCTAAACTAAAATAAGCCATTTGAAAATCATACCATTCTATGTAGCACCAGTCAACTTTTATTTCTAAAATCATCATCAAGATCTTTTCAAAAGTGCCAGAAATAATATGTGCATTTTTAGCCTTTTTGCAGTCAAGATGAGTGCTAGGAGCCAAATCTGTGTTTTATCTTTGGAACCAACAGCCCCAGAAATAAGCCAACACATCAGAAGGATAAGGAGATGCACATTAATGTCTTTTCTAATACTGGATTGTTTTTGTGGTTTCTTAGTTTTTTGCTGCTGTTTGGATCTTCATTGTCTGCCCTTCTTTTGCTGCAAGTGGCAATCAAATCCCCTTCAGTACTCCCCTTCCCTCCACTTTTCTTCAGAAAACAGTCCATTGCTAAAATTATTTTTGCAGAAACTTTTTAAACTGGTTTCAACACAAGATATGCTGAGTGGACTGCCAGGTAGACCCAGGTACCTCAGTGCAGGAATATCTCAATACAGGAAGTGGTGCACAGGTCCTACAGGGAGTGAAAAGCAGAGCAATTGTGGGGCCCTGCACCCTGCAAAGCTAAATTGCCCATACTTGAAGCCCCTGCTGCTTCAGAGCTCCTGGCTCTGAGCTTCAGCCCCCTAATCTGGCTCTGGGCTTCAGCTCTCCTCTGGTCATCCCTTGAGTTGCAGGCTGAGGCTTCAGCCCCCGCCAGCTGCAGAGCTGCAGGTTTCAGCCTCACCACAGTCCCCAGAGCTGCAGGTTGGGATATTCTGCCCACTCTGAGGTCGCAACCCACATTATGGCTATGGCTACACTTACTAAAGTTAGTTTGAATTAGTTAATTCGAACTAGCATGGCCCCACTAGAATGCTAGTTTGAATTAAGCAAATGCCGTGCATGGCACTTGCTTAGTTCGAATTAGTCAGTTGCATTAAGGTCAATGTGCTGGTTAGTTCGAACTAATCAGTTAGTTCGAACTAACATGGCCACATTGACTTAATTCGAACTAGTTTAATTTGAACTAACTAGTTCGAATTAAGGGTTAGTTCGAAGTATAACGAGGTTTTACTAATTCGAAGTCTAAATTTTCCTTAATTTGACTTAAGGAACTGCTTAAGTCGAATTAAGGAAACTCAAGTGTAGACACAGAGTAAATTAAGTCGACTTAAACCTGCTTAAGTCGACTTAATTTACAGGTGTAGACGCACCCTCTGAGACCTGCTTCACTAGAGCATTGCAGCACGTTGACCAAACAGTGCTGCTCCCTGCATTATTCCTGTTCAGTGTAGACCAAATCCTTACTTAAACAGATTCCAAATAAACTTCTGCCTGAGTGAAGACTAAATAAAATTTAGGGTAAGATTATGTCTCAAACAGAGCTCCTCCTGGGAACTCTCTGGTAGGGCATTTGTGCACACTCAGGAGTAATGTAATAAGTAAACTTCTGCCCTTTGCCCCGATTATGCCCTCTTGACCATTCAAAAGGGACAAAACCATGGCTCTGTCCTATGTCCTCCTCCTTTTCAGACCATGAGGCCTAGAATCTCAAAGGTATTTAGACAAAAGATTATGGATGAAATCCTATCCCCATTGCTATCAATAGTGAAACTTCCAGTGACTTCAGTAGTTAGGATTTCACTCTACAGTTCTGAACAGTAGGGCCGGATTAACCAGCCCAGAGGCTCTGGGTTGCCCCCCATTGTGGGGCCCCTCCTGCCTGGCCCCCATCCTGACTGCTGGGTTCCCCATTGCTGGGGAGGCCTGGGGCCAGAGGGAGCTCCTGCCTAGCGCTGCTCTGGACATTCTGCCTGGGGACCCAGCTGGCACGTGATGTGGGGGCCTCTATCAGAGCCCCCCAGGGCCATGGGCCCTGGAAGGCAGTGGCAGAGCCCTCACTGCGAGCAAGCCGGGCTGGCCTTGCCCCCCAGGCAGACTGAACAGGAACTGACTCGCCGTGCCCCACGCCTAGGGTGAGCCAGCCGGCCCAGGGGTGGGGTGGAGCGCACAGCCTAGCCTCTGGCTCCAGGGCCCCACCCCCTTTCTCAGTGCTGGCAAGGAAGGAGTGCTCTCAGCACTTCTGCCCTGCCGGTGCTGATCCGGGCGGGTGCCGGATTATCGGAGCAGTTTTAGGGGCTGGAGCCCGTGGACTCTTTTTGGCCGTGGCCTGAGGCTTAAGCCCCTAAAGCCCCTCTGATAATCCGGCCCTGCTGAACAGCTCTTGTGTATAGGTACAAAATCAGGAGATGGAGTCGTTGTATCCTTCCCAGCCTTTATCCTCCTTTGCAGTGGTGGACAAGAAATTGATCCTCAGTGCCTACTCAGGCTACATTTCTACAGATGGCAGAAGTCTGCTCAGGGAAGCTCTAATTTTAGTATCATTTCATGCCCAGAACCCTCCTTCCACACAGCCTATTCATTTTCATGGATTCACAGGGCACATTTATACTGACAATGAAAACATTTGGTTATGGACTTTGACCAAATTGTTAACATATAAGTATCAAATACTGAATTTGATACTGACAGAAAAAAGATATGGAGCTAGATCCTATCCTAAACTAGTGTTACTTGGCATAAAACCATAGACGTCAATGAAGCGCTACCAATTTATGCCATCCAAGCATCTCACCCATGAAATTTTAAAAATAAAAATATAACACCTATATATTTTAACTCAATATCTTTGAAATATAAGGTAGTGGCATTATCCACTGGGCTACAGAGTCTTTGGTTAAAAGCCATTGGAATTTAGAGATATTATTTTTGGCCACAGAAAAGCACTCATTGTTCCTTAGAAGAAACATGTGAATTCAAAAGAAAAATTAATAAAAAAGTGAAAAATGAGGGCTATGGAGTTCATACAAAGTGCATGCTTGTGTTCCATACCAAGATTTACATGCATGAAAAGTTGCATGAAAAGTCAGATTTAATTCAACTTGTTTCATAAATTAAAAGTGCTGCCAAAATAAAAAGGATTTTTCTCTGTGTTAACTGTTCCTTTCTCTATTAATAAAGAATCTTTTAATGTTATTTGATCTTTAACAGTGCATGGAAGACCTAATGGTCTTTAGTAAAGAAATAGAATTACAGTGCTTAGAGTTGGCCTTGCAATACTCAAAAGCCCTAGTAAAGTGATGCCTGGGATCCTGCAAAAAAGGTTATTTTTCTGTTATCCTGGGTGATCATCAGAAATAATGAGCCTGATTCTCCATTTACTTATGCTGGTGAAAATCAGAAATAAGTCCGTTGAAGTCAGTGGTTTGCACTGATAAAATCAATGTGAGTGGAGAATTGGGGACAATGTATATGAAATTATACTAAATATAAATAATGCTGCATTCTTGAACGCTAAAGTGAATGGGAGCTTTTTTTATACAAGGAATGCAGGATCAGGCCCAAAGTGTAAATAGTGATGCAAAGCAGCACCAGGGGTGTAGTCCTGCACAAATGTATTGTCAGAACAGAGAAGGGATTCACTCCAGTCAAGTGTTGGACAAATGCCTATATTGTAACCCTGCAAAAATCTATTTCAAAATATGTCAAAACATCAAAAGAGAAGTCAGGCTGTCGTGTATTTTCTGTTAAAGTAAAGTAACTTTCTGAGCTCATGTCATTTTTAAAATGTAATTTTGAGGTGTAGGTACCACACATTGATATGTTACATCCCAGCTAATGGACTATGACATAGCAATGATAAAGTTTCAAGTCTCATTGGACAGGACGCATAATATAACCCTTTAGATATAGAAAAGCTCCTCTTTTCTCAAAGGGACAAAGTTGAACATGAATAATAAACCAACTTGTAGTACAAAAGAGATAAATGCTCTGTAGCAGAACTATTATATTACACAGAGAGAGGTGACAGACAAACAGCCTGTGAGTGACTGAAAATATGAACAAAACAAACAAGTAGTCCTGTGGCAGTTTTAAAGATTAACAAATGTATTTATTGCGTGAACTATATCATCAGACGTATGAAGTGGGATTTTGCCCATGAAAGCTAATGAGATAAATAAATTTGTTAGTCTTTAAAAGTTCCACAGGACTCCTTGTTTGTTTTGCTGAACTAAATTAATATGACTACCCCTCTGGAACTTGAAAATATGAGGTATGAGGTCATATGAAACCTCTGAGTCAATTTTATCTGAAAAATCAATCTGTGCCCAATTATACAGGTGCAGTTTCCATGGTGTTCAATGTGTAACTGAGGGAAGAATTTGCAATGTGTTTTATATAACCATAATCTGTGGGCTGCTAAGAGCAGTTATTTTGCTTACAATAGTGATCTTGGGGGAGGACTGCCCAACCTTGTTAACAAACGGCTCATCTCAAAGGATGTTATTCTAATGAACATTAAAATTCCTGCAGCCAGTGAAGAAATTAAAGGCCCCTTCTCTGCGGCGAGGAATACATGTTTGGAAAGATCAGGAAACCTGAGCCACATTAAGGAAACTTTAAACTAGTTTCTACTACTGCGGATTTTTTAGAATAAATAATTGGTTTAGCTAGGAAGTTGGGAGACTTCTGAGTCTAGATACAGACCCCTGAGATATTTATGATCCAGGAGACTCAGACACTGGCATACACATATACCCAAATCCTGTGATGTGATAGCAAAGGCTCCTCTATCATGTAAGAGTTTTAGGTAAGTATTATACTTAAAGTAGGGCCAAATTGTGCACTTATGCAAAAAGAATCTCTTAGGCATTAGGAAACTTTCCAAGGTTTCCCTTAAAAGTTTTCTATGAATCTTCTGTCAGAGGGTTAGGGGTTGCCCCATGCAAAAAACCCCCCAACAACACGCCCCCCCATCCATATAGCTAATGGGAATGCCTCAGAGGTAGAGTGCTATCTGAAACTAGTGCTTTGAGTGATAGAAAATAGGTCAAAATTTTCAAACAAAGGTGCCTCTTTTGAAATAGTTTGCATTGTTAAACCCTTATGTCATTCTCCTATCCAGAGGTACTCAACCCCCACTAAATACAACAAGAATCACTTCACTCAGCACCAATAAGAATTAGGTGGCTGAATGTTGGTTTAGCTACCTAAAATCTCACTTCTGAAAAATATTGCCATATTTTCTCTCTAGCTTTTCTGCAGATAAAATATCTAACTAATCCAGTTAGGTCAAAATTGACATTCAGTTACTGATTACAAAAAATTGAAGGCATTTTAGTATATAAAAATGATATAGGTTTAACTAACAACAAAAGTTCTTTCTTGATATTGAAAAGGCAGCAAATGTTAAGGTAAAAATTTCCATTTGCCATATGGTCTTCAGTGATTTGATATAATTCAAAACAGATATTCAGTAGTCTAATAGATTTACTGTACCACAGATGAGCATTCCCTTGAAATAGTTTTTTAACTTGGCTCCTTAGGCCTTGATTCTTCTGTAGGCCATAGAAGCACAATTACAGCAGCAAAACTAATTCCAAATTCAGACCACAAGCCTACATTATCAAAACTCCTTCCACTGGAAAAATATTCATGTCAGGCTTGAAATACCTTAATCATATTTTTCCTCTTGATCCACCAATGCAATATATGAGGATATGATGTAGCAAAGCTGGAATCTACTCAGGAAAAGCCCTTCTGTGTGTTGTCAGAGTCATTTCAGAGAACTTCTATTTGAGTCTGAGTTTAGGCTCATGGGTTTTCAGTTTTAACATGATTATGAGCATGCATGACTACCATCTGTACTGGAGTTCACCTACTGTAGGCTTTAGAGCAGATCACAGATCCAAGCACACCTTGGTTTATTTTATTCTTCTTTCTACTGCAACAAGGATGTAATGGTACTTGAGTCTTTCTTTCTTTCTTTCTTTCTTTCTTTCTTTCTTTCTTTCTTATAATAGAAGTGCTAGAGTGAGACTGTTGAGTTTAATTGAGGCAGTCTAATGACATTTAGCTACAAGACTAAAGCTTTAGCTACAAGACAGGACTTTAGCTACAAGACAGGAGTTTTGCTAACAAAGTCATGCATTTGGTCCATATTTAAAAGGCCAAAGATCCCTGTTTTGACCTTTTCTTCCCCACAATCTACCTCAAGGAGCTCTGCCCTATTAGATGGGGTGTTAGCTCCACAGAATGAGTAACACTAGAGAATATGTCCAAAACTGGTGCATATATTTTCCCCCTGAGGAATGTTTGCCAAATATTACAGTTGCTTTTCCTAGTCCCCTACCTAATGTGAACTATCTTACTGGCTCAGGTCTCAGTTGTGCCTTGGTAACATCGCATGCACTCAGTGGTGGAGAGGCACATTGCCCTACCAGGGGCTCTGAGGTATTGCATCTGTGGCTCCAAGAATTCTCAGGGAACATAGCCAACTTTTCAGAAGGTGTACTGTGTACTCCTTTCCAAGTTTAGCTAGCACAGCTAGCTAGTATAGGGATAAGAAGGTTATGGCTGCCTATTCCACAACTTCCTTACTCTTTTTAGGTGTCTGGAGGTAATAATTAGGATTTTTCTGATTCTCAAAGAAGCTCAAAGACTGTAATGGTGGTCCTGCTCAGGGGCACAACAGGGAAGAGAGAATGCTTTCATCCCCTCCCCCAATTTTCTGTTGCATACCCATGCAACAGCTCGGTTCAACCCAGTTCCCAAAATGCTCGAACAATGGGAGTTATATGGCTTACTGTTGAGACTCACTAAGGAATGTTGCTGTTGGGTATCACACTTCATCATAGAACACAGAGGTGAAACTAAATATTCTTTCTATCCATGTGGTAACATGACTGCAGTTCCTAGTTAAAAGCAGGTGAAACAATACTTAGCTGAGCAAAGAAAGTTAATTGGTATGTGGATCATGTTATGAAATAAAAAAGAAAAAAAAATTATAGGGTAGGCATGTTGACTCTTGCCAACTCTTGTTCTTGTTGGAGTGCCAAGAAAAATTAGTAACTGACCTACTATATAGTACTGCTCTCATTACTTTCTTGAAACTTTCACCAAAAATAGCGATCTTGAGTGTGTTGGATATTTCTGGTTCTTTTGACGATTTGCTGTAATGTTAATCTCCATAATGTGGTCATGTTAACACCTTCCTGCTGTTAAACTGAATTTCATTTTCAGACACAGGAGGACTGAATTTTTAGAGAGGGATAATCCAGATCTCAGCAGTGGTGGATTTTGGAAAAGTGACTAAAATATAATCCAGGCTGGGCTGACTCTGAAATGAGTTTTTTAAGATTTTGTATTCTGGTATTCCAGTAACACTCTACTTTCTTGAAACATGTGGGGCACTTATAAGGATCAGAAAGCAATATTTCTTGGGTAGCCCTCAGACAGCAATAAGATCTAATCTATGACTATCAGATGCCTTTGACACCACCTTTGCCCATGAAACCTGCCTTTGACTATGAAGGTTTATTGACATGATTGCAGCCTTTGGTAGGACAGGCAAAGAGGCACATGAGTGCTTTGTTCTCTTTTCTTTGAGAGAACCCAGAGATTAGTGTTGACTATCTGTTCCAATGAGCATCTTTCTCATTTCAACTTCTTCAAAATTATGCTTAGATATTACAGTGATGGGGACCTTTAAGTACAACAGATAGTTTTGTCACCTTTTCAGTAACTATGTGAGACCACAGAGTCCTGTGGCACTTTTAAAAACTAACAGATTTATTTATCGCATGAGCTTTCGTGGGAGAAAATTTTCTCCCACGAAAGCTCATGCGATAAATAAATCTGTTAGTCTTTAAAAGTGCCACAGGACTCTGTTGTCTTTCTACAATAGACTAACACGGCTACCCCTTTGGTATGTGAGACCACAGAGGGATGGAGTGGGGCAATCTGAATGACAGTGCCATCATGCTGATATCACAGGTCTATGTCTCTTTTTCATTTTAGCTAAGTGGGTTTCCCCCCATTCTGCCAGTTTTAGCCAAGACCCAGGCCTAGGTAAGAGATACTTGGCTGCGACTCAAACCATCTAAGAAAGATTAAACTGATGCTCGAGGAGAATTTACCAAAGAGATAGAGGAGTAGATAGCTGACTCATCATAGAGTGGTTTTCCCCGTCTGTTGCAAGGAAAATAAGCGGTTATCTACATTTAGAAGACCAAGTTTCTGAGGTAGCCAAATGCAGGATGGCTGGTTGGTTATTTTGGGGCGGGGGGTTGTTTGGTTTGGGTTTTTTTTGGTTGCTGGTGAGGAGAATTTAACTTTTCCTTTCAGATTGTAGCAGGGTTAGCCAGGTCTTGTCCTCTCAAGATACAGCAGTGTGCTCAGCATTGGTTTACACCTAAAACACTACTCAGAATCATTAATTAGTGTAGGCTATGGTTTCCTACTCAGTTGTGGAGCTTGTTAGAAAGAATGTCTGACACTTGTGCTTGCTTTTAATTTTTTTCATGTGTAATTCACATGGTTATTTGACCTATAAATCCCTATATGGTTTGAGTTCTAGCTGTCTTGCAGAGCATGGAACCGATTCTTTGCCATACTCATCCCTTTGTGCTGGTCAGACAATGCAAAGGAAATGGCAGGCTACTGCACAACTCCTTTTGGGCATTCTTCCAGTGAGGTGAGCCTCAGTAGGTGTAGAGCCAGCACAGCTGACTACTATGCTTCCCTCCCTGCAGTCCCAAGCAATGGAGGTGTGTTGGCAGGTGCAGGGAATGGACGGAATGCAAAGTGCTCCTGCTCTCTGTGGCTTATACATGCTAAGTAAGGGAGCATAATCATCTTGCAAAGCTCCTCTAACCCGTGTTGAGGCCAGGCACAGAAAAAGGTGCCGTAAGAGGCTCCCCGGTATCTTCTAATTTTTGCTGCACCGTTCATAAGCATAAGCTGGCTGCAGAGATAATGTGACTTTACCTCTTGTGCACTACTTACTGCACATGAATTTAGTTTGGGGCACTTGAGGCTGCTGATGGGAGGGCATTTTCAGTAAAAAAAAAAAAAAAGGCCTTGAAAAAGCCTTGACTCAAAAACTGTTCCATATTGCTAATCTAACAGAGCTCAGCCTGCTGATCCCCAGCATGACTCACCAGTTTACACTGGTATTTGCTTAAGGGGATTTTTGGGATGGGTTGGAAGTTCCTTTTTTATGAGAGGCAAGTTTAGTATCTTAATTGGCATTAAAGAAACATGTAATGTTGTATAGCTGACGTATTTAGCAGCATGCCCCAAGATAGTTTATATTCTGCACATATTACAGAGCAAGAACAAATGTAATTATATAAGCCATAATAGGATCTCTGAAAGGAAATTTGGAAAGTCAAACAGGGAGTCATTCCCTCTTAAGGAAAAAACAACATTTAATTTTCTTTTTGAAATCCCAGCAAGGAAGGGTTGAATTTCTTCAGACAAAGAATGAACCAAACTGAACCTTTCATCCCACATTCAAGTTGATCATATTCTGATGTTCAGAAAAGTGTGGCTAATTATTTTTATTTTCTCTTTCCATTCAGTTTTTCATGATTTGCCATTTCTTGATTATTCTGCAAACTGGATGCCAAAATAATGAAATATATCAGAACAGTGTTCCTGCCTATTTTTGAACCTGATTATTAACAGGAAATAACAGAAATCTTACAACAAAGCCAGTTTCCATGTGATTGCTAGTCTAATTTTTAGTGTTCTAGTAAGTATTCATGGTTTTGAATATTTAATCAAACCTTATACTTCCATAGAGCCTTCCATCTAAGGATCTCAAGTTCCTTTATAAACCTTTGCAATCCATAGGCACTACTTTAATTACTTTCCAAACAGATCCCTCCAATCTTTCTATGAACACCCACCACTAATCTCGCCACTAAGAGAAAATGTCTCTTATCAGAGTTGGTATTGGGCCTTATGTTGACCTTGATGATGAAAAATAGGGCCAGCCACTAAGTTAATAAAAGAAACTGCTACCAGGAAAGCATACATAATGGCAGAAAGCAAGCAGCTGTTCAGACCACATTAGGATTTGATACCCTGACATTTGTCAGCTGACCCCTACTTGCCTTAATCAGCACCACTGGAAGGAGTATCTCCTGTTACTTATTGAGTTGAAGCTCTTCCTTCAGGAGGGCAAGCCCAGCAGAGCAGGGACTAATAGGCTAACAATTAAAGCATGAGCTTCACTAAGAAAATATTAAAAATTATTGCCCATTTAAAAGAACTGAAATTAAGGCAAAGTGGAGGAGAAATATTTTAGTAAGATTTCAAGGGCTTCTCTTCCTCCTACCAAATGATCTTTTCCAATAAATGTAAAAGTATAGCCTTGTATGCTGAGTTAAACTCTAATAGAACTTTTCTGAGCATTTATTATGATGTTCTTATTTCTCACTAGATAGGCAGTATTAACAATTTCCTTTTGTTACTCCTTTACTTTCAATTTTTGACTTGTGGGAGAAAGACAGTTCAGCTCCATGAAAATATTAGCTAAAATGCATATATTAGCACAACCCAACCCCAAAGCAAAATGAGCCAAATAATTGATCAGATAAGTGAAAGTAAGTCTAATAATTTAAGACAGAGGTCATCATACCGTTGGATTGAAGGGCCATGTATTATTTAGCTGAGGCTAACACTCTCAAAGATGATGTGCTTTTACACACATACTGAACTGCATTTCAAGTCAATGATTCTTTAAACCTCGTGTCCCTTTCCTCCCATTTTTCATTCTCCCTAATAGTGGGTGAGTCTACACTTAGAAATTAAGTCGATTTAAGCTTGCTTAAATCGACTTAATTTAATCTGTGTCCACACTACATTTTCCTTAAGTCGACTTAAGGAAAATTTAAGTCGACTTTACTAAACCTCGTTTTAAGTCGACTTTGCTGGCTAAGTCAACTTTAGAAAGTCGACTTAGCCAGTGTGGACGTGGAGTAGCCCTAAGTTGACTTTAAGTCGACTTAGGGGACTTTAAGGCTTCCCCACTGCCCTCCCTGCCAGGGTGGCTGGCACAGCTAAAGCCTGGCGTGCCCCCCTGCCATGGTACAATGGGGTAAAGGCTGAGCCCCCTGGCACTTGGCAAGGGGTGCCTCCCTGCCACCATGGATCTATCCCAGGTCCACTTAGCCCCTAGAAGTCGACCTAGGTGCCCAGTGTGGACGCTCTAGGTTGATTTGGCAGGGTCCCCTCTAAGTCGACTTAATTTTTGAATGTGGACATGCTAAGTCAACTTAACAAAGTCGACTTAAAGTCGACTTTGTTAAGTCGACTTAAATTAACAAGTGTAGACATAGCCAGTGAGAGCACACCTCTGTCCTCTATCAGCACATGACAAAAATTGGCCACATAGGCAACAGGTGATTGCCAGTGGCTCGACAGGTCCTTTCTGCCATAAGTCCTGCGTAAACAGATAATGCTCTCCCAGGGAGATGTATTGGGGCCAAGTCATGGTAGCCCTGCACCTTGCAGGTCATTCAGTGTTGAAGGACTGTACAATACAACCAAATTAAATTATTTTACACTCTCTTTGCACAGATCTAAATGACTACACAGAAAATCAGGTCCATAATCACTACAGTAGCATTGATTGAATACAGTGCTAGAGGTCTCTCTATAGTGAAAGGATGGCTTCTGTTTAAAAAACCAAAAAACCTAACTCCGCCCCCAAAACAAGAAATTCTGTCTGCTAAATATAGTAGCACAGGCTTGTGAGTTTGTAAATACCAGAGAACCATACAAAAACTCGTAGCTTTTAGAAAAAATGTTTTTAATTTTGTGCCTAGTCAAACATTGACTTAAACAACACTTTTTTTTTTGTCATAATTTCTGACCTGCAAGGTCAGCAGCTTCATCTTTGAAAAAAACACATCTGGTTTCTAAAATCAACCTGCCCATCAATGAAACAGGTGGTTTTGAAAGAGAGACCAGAAGGTGGGACTGCAAGTTAGGCTACAGGCATACATCTAGCTAGAAAGTCCTTCAAGGCAATTCTGAATGCTTGGAATGTTCTATAAATATTGAAATTCACAGCTGGGTTGTGCAACATGGAGCATTATAATTTAAAGCTAGTATAAAGTAGATCACTGGTCCATCAAATATAGCATGTTGCCTCCAGTAATCCCCATCACCTGGCTGCAAATGTCAAAAACGAAAATACACAACAAAAACATAGTGCACTTGATCACTTGTGCAATGCTAATCTTATAAGAAAAAATCCCTCCTGACTCCTTACAGGTGATCATTTTATGCCAGGAAGCATGATGTATGCTTAATAATACTCATTATGCTTAATTATCTTAAATACAAATGCTAGTAAGGGCCACATAATTTATCTAGATCGTTTTAGAATCCAGTTATAAAGTTAACTGTTTTACTCAGTGGTGTCTTGGGGCTGTGAATCTCATACATGGCATGAAATGAAATTTCCTTGTATTTGTTCTTCATTTGGTGGCATTAATTTTATAAAGCTACCTCTTCTTGTATTCTGGGACTGGGAAAAAGAGGTTGTGACAAATTGTCACCATGCCTTATACCATAACTATAATAATAATAATTCTGATGGTTAACTACTGGATTTTGAGTTTAAGAATTAAAATAATGAATGAATTAATGACAAAATACACAGTGAAAATGAAAACCTTTAAGCACATATATTTAAATCCTATTGGAGAAACTTCTATCTGGGAATATGTCTAATGGCTTATCAGTAATCATTTGACATCAACAGGATTTAAACATGTGCTTAAGTGCTTTTCTGAATAGTGTTAAATTGACACCTCTCTGTGAGACCTGGCGCTGATCCTGTTCCTTAAAATGGACCCTCATCATGGCTCCCTAAAATTCTGAGAGCAGCAAACAAATCTTAAAGACATAGATAGATCAATTTCAAAGATTTACAAGTAGGTAATCACTTTCTTAATCTCTTCATTTTTCCAAATTAAATTTCTATGGTCCTGATCTTACATTATTAAAGTTAATGGGAGTTTTGCCACTGATTTCAATGAATGGAGGATCAAGCCCTCCATTTTGTGTCCCAATGACTTACCACTGCTATCCCCACCAGTTGTTCCCCGTAGCTTATTAACATCACTGGACTTTTCATTTCAGAAACTGGGCTCTCACTCTTCAGTTCACTATGGAGTCTCATGTCTTCTCTAATTAACCGTAATGGAAGTAATGCACCCATGCCTCAAGCAGAGAGAAAAGTCCTGTTTTTCGTTCTGTGATCTCTGTTTTTTCAGCTTGCAACCACCACCTCTAATCAGGGTCAGATTAACCAGCCCAGAGGCCCCAGGCTGACCCTGACCGGGGGACCCCTCTGCCTGTCCCCCAATTGAAGGGACCCCTTACTTGCCCCCCAATTGTGGGGGCTCCCTGCCTGCCCTCTGCCAGGGGCCCCTGTCGCTGGGGGACGCCCTGAGGTTGGAGGGTGCTCCCACGCTGTCTCCGCACTCTGGCCAATTGGCGGGGGGCTGGGAGTGGGACTGGGGCTGGGCCGGCTGTCGTGTGGTGCAGGGTCCCCCAATGCAGCAGCTGGTCAGCTGCCCCGGGCAGAGCAAACAGGGGCTGACCTGCCCCACTCCGCCCCCAAGGGCAGGCCAGCCAGCCCAGAGGCAGAGCGGAGCAGATCTGTCCCTGCCCCTGCCCCAGTGCCGACAGGGCGGGAGGAGTGCTCTCAGTGATCCGGCCCTGAGCCGGGCAGGGACAGATCATTGCAGGGTTTTAGGGGCTTGAGCCTGGGGCCCCCTTTTTGGCCGGGGCCCAGGGCTTAAGTCCCTAAAGCCCCTGCATTAATCCGGCCCTGCCTCTAATTTGCAGTCTTGACAACAATCTCATCCTTATCCTCCTCTTCTTCCTGCATTCACTTTTTTCAGCTAATAGCTTCCCTCTCTCTTTTCTGTCCGGTATGCTTTGATCTATTTTTTCATAGCTTGAACAAAGTGTCATTGTCAAACCGTGGCCTCCAATTTTGGTTTTCATTTTTGTGTGCATTTTGCCATTCTCCATTCATTGACTGAAGGGAGTGGAACTAAAGCATATTCTTTGGGTTTTGCTGAAAAGGGGTGCATTGAAGCTCTTTCTTAACATTAAGCAGGAGCTTGAGTGTTTTGCTGAATTGGGGCCTGAGTGAATGATTCTTTACTTTCCTGGCTCCATACTTTGGGCCTAATCTTGAACCTTTGAAGTCTGAGGGAGCATCAAAGGATGCAGGAACAAGCCCTAGATCAGGCTCCAAGTACTCTTTCAATCTCCTATGATCTTCCTCCTATTTCTTTCGGTTGCCCTCCAGGAACACCCTGAATCTTTCATCCTCGTCTTTCTCTCTAGTTTGGCTCACTGTTAGGCCTCTCATTACCATGTCTCCTCTAGTGCAAAGCAGCAGGACTGTCGTGTAACATAGTGGAGCTCCTTCAGTTCCCCTGCTCTTTCATAGATCTACCTTCTGCATGCGTCACTCTGTCCCTTTTTTGTGGTGCCTGGGTCACATCTAGATGATATTGAGACTGCTACATCTCTCTTTTAGTTCAGGCAGTTGACGCATTATACTTTTAAAACCAGAGGTCCCAAATTCCATTGGGCTGCCAATGACCCATCCAGGAGCACGGCTCTAACCCACACTGGGCAACAGCCAGGAGAAAATATTTTTTAAGTCTATTCAGTCATAGATTAGCGTTCATTGGGTTTTTATAACATAGTTTGCTGTTGGCTGAGGAACCTTTGGTGCCTTCTGTAATTATTGCAGAACAGCTATATATTAACTGTTAGATAAAGAATAGGTTTTGTCTCTTCTGTTATTTGTATATTGTTATGGTATGCTGTAAGACACATGAGCTAGGAATGCATATGTACGTAATTTCCAGTGGCCTTTCCTTTGTATATATGAACTATATTAACAGAGCCAGTTTTATTGCCTGCTCCATCACCAGAGAAAATGTCATTTCCTCTTTACCAAAACACAGGAAAAAACCCAAACATCTACCCACCTGCAGATGTTAAAATGCTTCATATTGAAATGACAAAATGACAAGCAACAGAAATAATTTCATTTCCCTCTTCACTAACACATGGAAAGAAAAATAACCTTCCACTCTGCTGATGTCAGACTGATTTTGTGTTGGGAATTCAAGTTAAAAAGAAAATACTCACCAATAAAGATAATTCCATTTGTAAGATAAAATGAACAACTAAAAGTTAAAAGTGATTAAAATAGGACTGTACAGTGACGAAGCAGAATAGCCAGCACCAGCAAATCCTGAACAAGAGAACAGCTATAAAAATATCATTGTCATTACCACCAGAGTCCCCTGCATCTTCATTAACAAAAGGTAAGAAATAATGGGCCAGATTCTTAGATTGGCACAGCTCTCTTGAAATCAGTGGAGCTACATTAATTTATGCAGTTGAGAATCTCGCCCAACAGCTCTTATAATAGTAGCCTGGCAATTACAGGCAACTGTTGAAATGTCCTCACCAATTGATTCTCACTCTAGCTTAAGAAATTTTTTATCCATTTCTGCCTCAGCAGCAGAAGAGTGAGTTGGAAACAGGGCAGAGAACTCTGGGATTGCCAATCAGAAACCTGGAAGGACACTCTAAATTCTGTGTGACCACAAAAGGGATGCTAGCGACCGATTGGCTAGGTAGCAGCACTGTAGAAAAGGACCTGGGGGTCATGGTGGATGGGAAGCTGGATATGAGCCAACAGTGTGCTCTTGTTGCCAAAAAGGCCAATGACATACTGGCCTGCATCAGTAGGAGCATTGCCAGCAGATCGAGGGATGTGATTATTCTCCTCTATTCGGCACTGGTGAGGCTACATCTGGAATACTGTGTCCAGTTTTGGGCTCCCCACTACAGAAAGGATGTGGACAAATTAGAAAGAATCCAGCGGAGGGCAACGAAAATGATTAGGGGACTGGGGCACATGACTTACGAGGAGAGACTGAAGGAACTAGGCTTATTTAGTCTGCAGAAGAGAAGGCTGAGGGGGGATTTGGTAGCAACCTTCAACTACTTGAAGGGGTGCTCCAAAGAGGAGGGAGCTAGGCTGTTCTTGGTAGTAACAGAGGACAGAACAAGGAGCAATGGTTTCAAGTTACAGCTGGGGAGGTCGAGATTGGATATTAGGAAAAACTTCCTCACTAGGAGGGTGGTGAAGCATTGGGAGGTGCCTAGGGAGGTGGTGAAATCTCCATCTTTGGAGATATTTAAGGTCCTGTTAGACAAAACCCTGGCTGGGATGATTTAGTGGGAGTGGTCCTGCTTTTAGCAGTGAGTTGGACTAGATGATTACATGAGGTCCCTTCCAGCCCTAAGATTCTATGATTAGATTTGGGTTAAGACATGGATCCGCAGCAGAAATCATACTCAATTGGCATTAAAACATTGTCAGAAATGTAATTTTGGTGTAGTTCATGTTAATGAAATATAGCACACAACATGAATATTAGTCAATATTTATTATTAATGTTCCAGTAGCACCTTGAAGCCTCAACTGAGATTAGGGCCCCTTTGTGCTAGGACCTATAAGAGACAATCTCTGCTCCAAAGAGCTCTCTGTCTAAACTGACAAACAGGTGGTGGAAAGAGAGCGGAAGTGACTTGTCTAAAGTCACATAGGAGGTTAGTGGGAGAGCCAGCAATCGACTCTGCATGCCCTATCTGTTGCTCTTTCCCAATAGTTACCACTGTGATACGGATACATGCAGTCAAGAATGTTTTGTCTGTGTCCTCTCTATGATATTAAGAGTGAGCAAAAGGATCTGGAAATGCAAGTGGCTGGTCTCATTTTAACCTTATAGAAAGCACACGGATGTCTCTTGAGAAGAGCAAGAGTTTTAGTGTGACCAGCTTCGTCAGTGCTACCTCACTGTAGACAGCCTGCTATTAGGTTCACTGCTCGGTGATGTTACCTTTCAAGAAAGTAGTTCACTTGTTGCATTCAAAGCTACTTCGTGCCTGCTGGTGACCTGCTTTAATTTTGTGGTCCCCAAATAACACTGAGCAATTTCTCTTGCGATCTTCTGATAGGGCCCCTGACCGCAGGCACTTGTGTTGAGACATGTTGAATTTCTGCATTGTTTCCTTTAAACAATGTCATTACTACCTGTGAGGGTGTCATTGTGTACTATCAAGGAGTTAATTTCTCTTGGAAAAATACAAATCTTCTTGTTTGGCCCAGATTTGCATTTAATTTGTCAAACTATGCACCATTATTCATTCTAGGAAATGGTAATTTGTTCTGTACATAGGGTGGGGGTCTAATCACTGTCTTCTACATGATAATACATACTATAACCTCCTTTGCTTTATATTTTTCTAGCTGTGCAATCTGTCAGCCAATTATTCTTCTTCACTAATTAGGCTGAGGGTTTGGGGTAATTTGTATACTGCGTCTCCTAAATTTCCTCCCTGATTACCCCTGCATTTTACATTCCAAACTTGTTTCTAGTATTTTTATTATGGTAATATATAGCAATGCAGTTAATATTTTTATTATTAGGGAGTATTTATAGAATCACAGCAGGACCATGATGTCCACTCTCAGCACTAGCACCAGTGTCCTGCTGTGCTCTCCTGATATTGAGAGCTACTGAAGGAAACAGCAGTTGAATTGCTTCTGTATGTTATCAGTTAGTGCTGATTGGACTAGGCAGGGGATCTGATCTCCCACTTGACATACATTCAAAAAATTAAAAAAAAAAGTTTAAAGAAACAAATTGATGGAGTAGGCATGGGGGATTTCTCTATCATGGAAGAACTAGTAGGGAATGGAGGGGCTCTTTGGGGATCCTCTTCTATCTGTGAGCACTGGCAGTTTTAGGGGTGAGTGAAGGCACCATACAGAGATCCAAGGCCCACTGAAATCAATGTGAAGGCTCCCACTGGTGCCAAAGCTCACTGGATTGAGAGGTAGAGGGTTCCCCTTGCAATGAGCATGGGCCTGGAGGTACCCTCATTCCCAGAAGAAAGTTTTCAGGGAGAAAAAGGTTCAGTGTGTGGTATGGAGGAGATACTCCTGTCCTGCAAGTAGAGCCTGTTTTGGGAAAGCAGTGAATCATAGTTATGCTGGGTGGATGGTGCAATGGAAATAGCTGCCAGACCAATAATTCAGGCTGATGGACCTTACAGACTCCACAAGTCAAATAACTCAAAAAATCTCCCTTCTTCTTAAAAAAAATATAGGATATGAAATGCAAAATATCTGCATTAACCCAGTGTGAAATTTGGCTAGCTAGAAATGCAAAAGTTAAGATTCCCTCAGAAGCATTGGCGTGACTATAGGGGACTTGTATAGTATACTCTGTATTTTTGTTTTTCTTAATGGCTATGATGTCTACACTAGAAAAGTTAAGTTGACTTTATTAAGTCGACTTAATAAGGTCGACTTTAAGTCGACTTAACAAAAGTCAACTTAACTTTTCTAGTGTAGACATAGCCCCTTTTCAACCTTAGTAAGTCGACTTAACACTTTAAGTCAATTTAATAAGGTCGATTTAGGTGCTAATCCCCGTCCACACTGGCTTAAATTGACCTAAAATGAGGTGTTATTAAGTCGACTTAACTTTTCCTTAAATCAACTTAAGGAAATGCTAAAGTCAACTTAAGGAAAGCCCAGTGTGGACACGGAGTAGTTTAGGTCGACTTAAGCCTCCTTAAGTCGACCGAACTTGTAAGTGTAGACGCACCCAATGTGCTGTATTACCTTTTATGCAGCCAAATACCTATTGGAAAACATACTTGAAGAGAAATGCAGTGAAACTGTATTAATGCTACCACTGAATGCTTAATTTTTGCATTCCCCATTTCCCCCCCTTATTTTTAACTATGCAAATTTAATGTAGCATTGATACAGTTGTTTGGAATGAATGAAATTTTGAGCTGAAACAGAATCGAGTGAGTTCTGACAATTCTCTGAAGGCAGTGGCTGTACTATTTGCAGGCTAAGGAATATGGGATGAATAAGGAAGCTCACAATCATAGCTTTCTAGTCATGGGAGCAGAGATAGATTCTGATTTGAAGAGTAAAATCAGTGTCAGGGCCATTGGATGAAGGAACTTTGGGTGAAGGATCTCTTTTTATGAAACTTTCGGCAGCAAGAAGTTATAGTTTAGCCAGGAACTCGCAAAGTACAACTTCAAATACAAATCTACAGAACAAGAAATAAAACTTTGACATGCTATTATTTTTAATTTGAGCTTTCAAGTAGGTACTAGAGATTACCTCTCCTTTTTTCATGTTCATGTTGTTAGGAAATAATGTGGAAATAATCAGGGAAAAAAGAATTAAAGTACCTTAATAGGATGAGTCATGTCTGAATTACCAAAAAGACTTCTGGAAATTTGATTTTGAAATAAAATATAATCAAAATAATATTAATAAATAAATAAGTAAACCCTTCACTCTAGCAATGAGGTTACTTACTGCTTTTGATGGGAATTAGGATAGAGTTCTTTGGGACTAGCCTGTTGAAGTTAACCTGATACAGAGAACACTATTACAGCACTACAATGATTATTGCTTTCTTTCATGGAAAATTAAGAAATGCTTGAACATTTGAACATTCAGTTGAACAGCTGGAAAATTTGATAATATTTTCTGGTGTTGATGGCTTTGAATACATAATGATGGAAACCTGTGCTCAAACTACAGGTGTGAGCTAGGGAACAGAGCATGAGATGAGATGGGATATACAATGGCCGTCTAGCCCAGTATCTTGCTTTCTGGCAGTGGCCAACGCAAGGTGCTTCAAAGGAAATAAAAAGAACAGGTAACCATCAAGTGAACCATCCCCTGTCACCCATTCCCAGCTTTTTGGCACATAGAGTCTAAGGACATTCTAGAGCATGGTTTTACAATGATACATAATATACAATGAAGTGGTCAGCACTGCATGAAGGAACTGATGGGACATCTTGAATATTATCATACCCCACATTAATTGTTTTTCTTTCCTGATTTCTTCCCATCCTTATTGTTATCTTTTACTTTCTTTCTCTAATAGGCAACAGGTTTAAAACAAACCAGAGGAAGTATTTCTTTAGTTAACCTGTGGAGCTTATTGCCAGAGGATATTGTGAAGGCCATGACTATAACAGAGTTCAAAAAAGAACTAGATAAGTTAATTGCAGATAAGTCCATCAATGGCTATTAGCTAGGATGGGCAGAGATGCAAAATCATGTTCTGAAATGTCCCTAGACTCTGTGTGCCATAAGCTGGGAATGGGCAACAGGGGATGGCTCACTCTTTTTTTCAACCCCTCTGAAGCACTTGGCATTGGCCACTGTTGGAAGACAGGCTCCTGGCTTAGATGGATCATTGGTCTGATCCAGTATGGCCATTTTTATACCTTTTCATTTCTAAATCTTTATTTGCTTGTTTCCTTCCAAAGAAGTAACCAAAACTTTTAGTTTTTAAAATTTGAGGCCAAATGGTGGCTTTCTACTGGGAAAAAATAGTTATATTTTGTCTCTTGTGAGTACAAATATAAGCAATCAAACTTTGTTGGATTCTTGTACTCTTACAAGTCCCCTACTATTCTCAAAGCAGTCATTTAAGCTTCCTTAGAAGATTCCATTCCCTAGATTTTTCTTCTTTTTCTAATTCCTCTAAAAAAAATGAAAGTATTTGAAGCTACATTGCTTTGTGAAATAAGTAGCTAAAAAGCTCTACGCTATTTTGCTCTTTCTTTGAAGTAGGACATAAGGAAGTGCATGTGGTAAGTATACAAACATCACTGGGTGATAAGAAACACAATTAAACCCATGAGTGATAATGAACAGATGTTTCCCTCACGCAAATGCTTTTTCATATCAAATGAAATCTGGCTGTAAGATTTTATCAATGCTAAGAGTTTACCGTTAAGTTTAGAGAAAAATGCAAGCTACCTTGACAGTGTCCCATCTGGTTAGCTCCTCTGGGCTTTTACCTTTGTGGGCATGTTCTTGTTTCAGTTAAACTGATTTTTTCCTACCTGGGCAAATGAAAAACAAAATGACATGTGACTTCTTGTGGGGCTTACAATAAACAAATCAAGTGAACATGTACTATCTCATAGTGAGTATTCCTCATTGCTTCTTACTAGCCTTAATTACTTCTCAACAGTCTCTCTTGAACAACGGTAACCACCAATAAAGTCAGACATTTGGGTCAAAATGGCCACAGCCTTAAATAATAAAAAACTGAACTATATCTGTGTAACAAAGCAGTAAGATCTTGCCAGGTATAATTTGAACCAGCTTGTATTGATAACCTGGATAGTTCTGTGAGCCTATCTACCAACGTTGGCACCACCAGCAAGTTGGACCAAGAAACTAGCTAACTGGGTCTCGATCATGGTCTTACCTAGTATGCTGGAACATTATGGAGTTACAACTCCTAATCTTCAAAGTGTCTGACAAAGTGGAATTTTCTCCCACGAAGCTCATGTGATAAATACATTTGTTAGTTTTAAAAGTGCCACAGGATTCCTTGTTTGTTTTGCTGACGTAGACTAACACGGCTACCCCTTTGGAACTTGTCAACTCCTAATCTGTTAGTACTATTATTATTTGTATAGCAGCCATTCCTGATCAAAGTCCGGGACTCCTTTTTACTAGGAACAATACACACAGCACACAATCTGATCCAAAGAGCTTACACAAACTTATGTAAATGGGGCACCAGGCGGACTGAGGGCCTTACCTCATCTCTGTCCCTGACCGGCCATGTGATCTTGGGCAAATCATTTCTCGACTCTGTGCATCTGTTTCCACTCCAACCTTGTGTCTGTCTTGTCTGGTTTATACTGTAAGTTCTTCATGGCAGGGAATGAATTTTATTATCTATTTGCAGAGTGCTGATCTTGGATGGGATTTCTTGGCACCACTACAACACAAGTAACAATTACAATAATAAATGGTGAAGCCTTACCATATGGATGCTATTGTGGTAATGTCGTACACTGTGAGAGCGAGTCACTTTATACAGCTGCTTCTCTGGCTCACGCTGTCTAGAAAAAACACTCTTCAGCTTTGGTTTAAGTCGCTCTGAGGAAATGATAAAAAGCACATGCGCTAACTCCGCATGTCCTCGGTGCACATGCCACCAAGACAGAACAGTTCTGTGGATTCTGGTACAATACTCACACAGGGCATCGAATGAGCCAACAGCCTGATGCACAGAACGCTTCTTCTCCTAGCTCATCATCTTCTTGGATCACTCCAGCAATGCCAGTGTGGTTCCTTCAATTACTCGTCCTAGGCCCCCAAACAGTATAAACACTTACCCTTTAACTTCAACTTCCCCAGTTAGTGATTGGATTATGACTCAATAGTGAACCTCTGAATATCCCAGTAATTACCAGCTCCAGTTACTGTGCCATGAGCCAGATCAGTGGTGCAGTGGACTCCCTGCCTGTCTGTCCCAGTAAATGTATTGCTTGTAGAATAATTATATTCCAGTTTTTTATCTAAGAGACTGAGATCAAGATATACTATAGCAGTAAGTCACAATATGAAACAAAACATAAATTAGAAATTACTTATGAGTTGCATAATTTATGTTGCTCAGCGTTTTCAAACATAGCTGTTTCATATTATAAAGTGAAGCATAACTAATAAGATGGTAGTTCACGTGGCTGAATATAGAGCTACTGATAATAATACTCTGTGGTGGGAAACCCAAATGCATAGCCACAGTTTCATAGCCACTATGTTCTTCCATAAGAGATTTTATTTTATTACGTCTAGGTTTTGCTTTAACTACAACAATATGCTTGGACCAGTTATGAAAAAATCTTTTTGTATCTACAAATGTTATGAAATTGCAGCAGCAAATCTGTCGAAATGGTATTGTATCAGCGCTACTTGGAAACCTCCCCATCACACCTGCTAATTCAGTTTATCTAATCTGGCCTCTGATTTTATAAATGATAAGCAAAAACAAGTCTCCAGATCTTTCTTCTCTTGTGCTTACATAATGATACTGCTATTTGTAAGATCTCTCCCTCAGTATATCAGTAGATTTGTCTGAAGACCACATTGGGCCATATAATATGTTTCTCCTTTTCTGTGCTGGTCTCAGAAAAGTGGGAGGGGTTTCAAGCTGGCTTTAAGCATGGAGGTGGGTGGGAAATCACTCGGTGTGTAGTCTTGCACTGCTAGGAAGTCATCTCAGGCTGTACCTCCTTTTATGTTCAGATTCCAGATCTGGGTTACTGCAGCACTCAGGGCCGGCCCAAGGTTTTTTGGCACCTTAGGCGAACTGTGATTTTGGCACTGCCCCCCCTCCCCCAAATTCAATATAGAGAAAAATAAGCCTAGAATGAACTTTTACCTTTATTTACATGATATTCAAAATGAGTGGACCGAGCCGTGAGCGGGCTGGCTGAGTCCTGAGCGGGCCAAGCTGCAGGCTGGCCCAGGCTCCGAGGTGCTCGTGCCCATGCACTCCCCTATCTGTGCCCTCCCCAGATCCTGGCTCACACTGGAAGGCCAGCCCCCCCTTCCATCACCGCATATTACACCAGCATTTCCTGCTCTGTGAGAGTCACCAGTATACTTTTGCTAGCTGAGAGATGCAGCTGCACTTCTGGATATTCCCAACCATCTCAGCCTCCTGCTGCCAGTTTCTCAGAGGGGCGGTGTGAAAACACCACTTCTAGTTGCTGGGCTGACGTCTCTAGAGTTCAGGCTCCGGAGCACTTGGTTCTCCCTGCCCTGGGGCCACCTCTCTCCTCCTAGCCTCCCCAAGGCCTGTCCCTCCTATCTCTTGAGCTGCCCCCTCCCCGCAGCACTTACCTTTGCTGGAGCAGGGAGTGGATGCCAGCCAAAACAGCTGGTTTTGATTTCCCGCCTTGCTCTGCCCAGGTCTACGTGCCTGTGTGCAGCAGGGCGGGAAATTTAAAATAGCCTCGCTGGCCCCTGGTGCCCCTTAAAGTCTGGCGCCCTAAGCGACCACCTAGTTTGCCTCTATGGTAGGACCGGCCCTGGAAGCACTGTCCTGAGGAGGAAGGAGACGTCCGTTGACTTTCTCCTCTATGTCCAGTGCTGATGAAACTTTCAGCTATAACACACTGTAAATATATATCTATGTCAATGCATGTGTAAGGGGGGAGCATCTTCTCCTTAATGCTGCACCTTAATTAACTGGCCTGAGGTGGCCCTGGCTAAGGGCTGAGAAGGTAAGCTCTGCTTTGAGGACACAGGAACATTTCCACGCTCTGTTGAACAGAGCTAGTTCATGGCAAGCATTTGTTTGCTGATATTTTAACCTTTTGAATGGTGATGTTTCTTGAGATGCATCAGTCCAGCATAACATCCGACACATTCATTCTGCTTTTTGGTTATAGCTTAGGTTCTCCTCTATTCAGAAGCCTCTTTTAGGGTTTCATTCTGTGTGCATTCAAATCAAAGGCAAAACTTCCTTTGATGCTAGTGGTACAGGACCTGCTGCTTTCTAAGGGATTAGCTTGGATTCAGACTGCTTGGACTGGATGCTTCCTCTTTCTGATTCCTATTGAGAAGAATTTTCTGATTCCTATTGAGAAAAGCCTGAGTAATTTGAGAGAAGCTCCCACTTGTCCTTCCCAGAGGGGCAAAACAGACCTCATGGGAAGATGGCAATCTAACTCTGTGCAAATAAGTCATCACAAATTATTGATGTGATGAATTATGCTTCTTTTGCTATTTGCAAATATACACCATCAGATGACTTTTCACAATTCTTCACCACAGAGTTCAGTTAGTAAGGCGCAATCTGTAGCTTGTTCTCAAGCAGTTCATTGTGAGCATTCAATATTCACATGATGTGCTGCTTTTAAGTGAATACTCAGGCTCTGTGATAGATTTATGTTCCCTAATTGGATGTGCTGTACTCTGAGAAGCAGATTTCTCGTGCAAGTACTCACGATTACAAATTCAAAACCCACATATTCACATGTTTAGTGTTCACATATATTTGCTCTAGTGTTGAATGACCTGGCTATTTTCCAGAACAGTCTGTGGCAGGGATGCAGGCTTATGCACAACAATTGGTTTATAAATTTCATTGAGCATTGGCAGAGTTCTTTTGCACTATTTAGCCAGCTTTCACTGTTCCTCTTTGTCTCCCGTTGACTAAGGTATTTGTTTAACATGTTATAAACTTAGGTCTCAGGGGGTTTTAAAGGATCTAGGGAATACAGCTGACCAGATAATAACTATTGTTAAGATACAAAGAGTATGTCTACACTTGCAAGTTAGGTCAACTTAAGTAGGCTTAAGTCGACCTAACTTAGTCCCTGTCCACACCAGGCTTTCATTAGGTTGACTTAAGAAAATCCTTAAGTAGACCTAATGAAACCTTAGGTCGACTTAGTAAGACCTGCCGGTTAGGTTCACCTAACCCTCCTTAGGTCGACCTACCCCTCCTTTAGGTTGACCTAAGCACAATGTGGACACTTAAGTCCACTTTATTAAGTTGACCCAAGGGCAGTTAGGTCGACTTAACAAAGTGGACTAAGTCCACGTCCATGGAAACCACTTTGTTAAGTTGACTTAAGTCCCAACCTAACTTTTCCTAGTGTAGACATAGCCAAAGATGGGCATCATTTGCTGAAGCTGAAGTCAAAACAGAGGAAGATGGAGCAATGGAGAAGTGCACTGGTATCTGGGGAAGTTCTCTTGGAGTGCGTCTACACTTGTAAATTAAGTCGACTTAAGCTTGCTTAAGTCGACTTAATTTACTCTGCGTCTACACTACACTTTCCTTAAGTTGATTTAAGCAGCTGCTTAAGTCGACTTAAGGAAAATTAAATTGACTTTGTTAAACCTACTTTTAAGTCGACTTTTGGCTTAAGTCGACTTTCTAAAATTGACTTAAGCCAGTGTAGACCTGGAGTAGCCCTAAGTCAACTCTAAGTCGACTTAGGGCTCTCCAGGACTCCCACACTGTCCTCCCTGCCTGGGTGGCTGGCACAGGGAGAGCCTGGCATGCCCCCCCCACAGGGCAGGGCAGAGCCCTGCCCATCCTGCCTCTATGCCCTGCCAGTGTCCCTGTCCCCCTTTGCACCCAGATATAATGTGGCAAAGGCTGAGCCCCCTGGAACTTGGCAAAGGGTGCCCCCCCTGCCACCGTGGACCAGTCCCAGGTCCACCTAGCCCCTACAAGTCGACTTAGGTGTCCAGTGTGGATGCTCTAGGTCGACTTTGTAGGGTGCCTCCAAAGTTGACTTAAAATTTAAGAGTAGACATGCTAAGTCGACTTAAATTAACAAGTGTAGACATAGCCTTGGTGACTTAAAAGTGAGGCCAGATTTGGAGCACTTGTCCCCTGAGTACTGATCTGCAGGACTTCAGTTACTTGGATGGTACTCTGGAACAGGCCATGTGATGGTAGATTATCATGCAGCAATGTTGAGTGAAGTGCAGGAAGGGGGTCAGTAAGGCCACATTGGCATGTGGACTGAAGAACCTGGGAAGACAGAAAGTCAGACCACAGGGCCCTCTGGTTTAGCATTTACTGCATGATCCTCGCTATCTGTGGGCTCTTCAGGCATCAGTAAGCCGTGGCATGGGTTAGCATGCTCTGCTGCACAGCTGAGGGGAAGCCAGTGGAAGGAGGGCTAGGCCACACTGACATACACCCTGAAGCAGCTGAAGGAATGAAGATTCAGCACCCAGAAGCCTCAAGTTGCCTTGAAAGAATGGTCATCAGAGTCCAATCAAAGGAAAGCCAACTTACACCGGCTTGTGAGAAGCAAGTCTTGAACACCCAGACTCGCTAGAGAGACGTGCTGGGAGCCTGACGGCTCTCCTTCTGGGTACATTTACACTGCAGTTAAAAATCCCTAACTGGCCCATGGGCTGCTTAATTGTAGGGTGGATTCCTAGGCTCGGGTTGGAGCCTGAGCTCTGGGGCTCTTCCACCAGACGCCTACATTGCAATTAAACAGCCCTGTACTCTGAACACCATGAGCCTGAGTTAGCTGGCAGGGGTCAGCCGCAGATGTCTATTGCAGTGTAGGCATATCCTCAGAAAGAGGCAGAGCTGGTGTTAGGAGGCAGTATTGATGAAGTCCAGCAGTAGGGGTCTGAATTCAAGAGTAACAAAGTGTGGCTGTCATATGGCTAGATCTTTTCCTGCTGTGATGCCCAGGCCAGGGATTGTCTGAGATATTGATTTTTGACTTGAAGTATTTCAAAACTCTTGATAACTGTTACCGTGGTGCTGGCATCTAGATTTCCTTGGGGAAGTAACCATGAACAGCTGGGTCCCTGAATGCCATGTCTCTTTCCATCTGGATATGTACATTTTTCAGCTGATGCAGGAGATATCATTATACATAGGCTTGACACCATCTTCTCAACTACATTTGCTTTCATTTCCCATCACTGGGCCTTATGACAGTCTTTGCTTAGATCTTTAGGCTATGTCTACACTTGTTAAGCTAAGTTGACTCTGTTAAATCGACTTAACAAGGTTGACTTAAAGTCGACTTTGTTAAATTGACTTAGACCATCTATACAGAACACTCCAGTTGACTGCCTCCACACTGGCAGGTGCTAGGTCTATGGAGGAGAGCCATGGCAGGGGAAGATCAGGCTGGGGAGAGCTGTGGCTGGGGGAGATGGAGCTGCGGAGAAGGGAGCCATGGCTCAGGAGAGATGGTCTCAGGGGAGATGGAGCTCAGGGGAAGGGAGAGCTATGGCTGGTGAGATGGGTTGCTGGCTCCATCATGGCAGAGGAGCTCCAGCCGTGGTGAAATCCCCGCTGCACCGGGGCTCCAGCCATGCAGGGTTGCCAGCTCCCACGTGGCAGAGGAGCCCCAGCCACAGGGGCAGGGCTTTCCCTGTGGCTGGAGCCCCGGGGCTGCGGTGGTTCCCCCACAGCTGGGGATCCTCTGCCGAGAAGAAGCCAGCAACCCATCTCTCCAGCCACAGCTCTCCCTTCCCCCAAGCTGCGGCTCCCTTCTCCCCAGCCCATCCCCCGGCCTGGAGGCCAGTTAGGTCGACGTAGAGCATTAGGTCGACTTAGGGCATCCACATGGGCTTTAAGTCAACTTAACAGATCGACTTAGGCATTAAGTCAACCTAAAGAGTGGTAGTTATTAAATTGACTTAATAAGCGTCCGGTGTGGATGCGGCTTTGTGTAGGTCGACTTAAGCGTCGTTAAATCCACCTAAGTTTGCAAGTGTTGACAATAGCTTTAGAGCCCTGAAAATCCGCAGATATCTGCATTATATCCACAGATATCTGCATCTGTAGATACAATGTGGATATCCGCAGATCATTTCTTGCAGATGCAAATCAGATATAGATCCACATATTTTTATCTGTGCAGGGCTAGAGCCCTGTGAATACGTGGATATCAATGGATATCTGTATCCGTGGATACAACACGGATATCCACAGACCATTTCTTGCAGATGCAGATCGGATACTGATCCACATATTTGTGTCCACGCAGGGCTCTATAGATCTTCCTGGGGCTGTGCACTGAGATTTTTCTATTTTACACCATTGCCTTTATGCAGTGACATGTTGCTTCACTCCTGCACAAATACTATTTTCCAGAAAAGAGGCTGAAAAGAGAATCATAGGCTATGCCTACACTTACAAAGTTAAGTCGACTTAAAGAAGACCTTGTTAAATCAACTTAACAAATTGACTACACTTTAAGTCGACTTTGTTAAGTTGACTTAACAGCAGAGATAGCCGTTATGTTGGCTTTAAATCGACTTAATAAAGTCGATTTAGCGTTAATCCTCATCCACACTGGCCTTAAATCAATTTAAGGCTTAAATCTACCTAAAAGTCGACTTAAGGAAATGCTTAAGTTGACTTAAGAAAAGCCCAGTGTGGATGCGGCTTTGTTTAGGTTGACTTAAGCATCCTTAAGTCGACCTAACTTGCCAGTGTAGACTCACCCTTAGTTGGAAAAAGAAAAAAGCGGGAGGGGGGGGAGAGCAATTTTTTATTTAGGTTTTTAACCTCTTATATTAGAGTCAGCCATCAGAATCTTGACCCAGTGTTCAGCCCAACTAAGGATGCTGGATGTCTTCATAGGAATTCTCCCGCTTCAAGCCCTAGAGTGGCTCAGTTGCCTTTCTATGACAGCCATTTCAGTCCAACGGCTGAAGCAGTCCTCTGGGTTTTCTCCTGACTCAACTCTGCCTTGCTCCTAACCAACGCCCTGAACAATGCACAATCCGACAGTGCTGAAACAACCTGTGTGTGTCCTTCTCAAATCCAGCCGCGCATGCCTTGTGTAGCAAAGCAGCTTCCATGACTCCAGAGACAGGCTGGATTTGCCCATAAGAACAATTAGGCGTTTCCAAACTGCACAATCTCCAGCTTTCACCCACTGAACATATTCCCCAAAGTAATGCCATCAAGCCAGAAAAGCAAGATAAAAGGCTTGTATCAGTATGTTTGACAGTGCATACACCCTATTTATGCAGGAACTGAAATGATCATAACTAACCGCATGGAAAATTGCAAACATGCAAAGGTTGTGTGAAAAGCTGCATACATCAAATGTGCACAGTAATTTTAACCCACTTCTGTGACATAAATTCCCTTTTAAAGGACTTATCAGCCACATTATGGTCGGAACACTTATTTGATAACAAGACTGATGATCATTAAAGTATTAGACACTAGCAAAATTCCACTGCTGCAAAAAAAGTTAAATCCAAGCCCTGACTGAGGCAAAAACATTTTAAAATAGGCATTTTTTTGGTATGAAACCATTTGCACAAATGAAACTAGTAGATTTTATCTAAACCATCTGTTGGTGGAGAGGCACTAAAATGTGAAATCATGTATGGACTCCCTCTGAGACGTCTGACTGCTATACATTAAAAACAGTAAAATGGTGCTGCTTTCCCCTCATTTATCTGTGGTCCCACTCACCAGTGTGCATGTTCAGGCCACTGAGCTATGCATTGGCAACGAAGATATCCCAGTTTGCAGTGCTGTCTTTGCACGCCTAAAAATGCAAGCCAAATTTATTTCTGGGAACTGCTTAGTGTGCTGGGACCAAGAGGTGGGGGGCAGGGGAAGAGGTTTTTGGGAGGGTTTTCCCCTTAAATAAACCTCCACAGGAAACGCTTAGACAGAATGACGCTCACTTTTGCTTTTTCTGTTCTTATAAAACCAAACTGTGAAACCCAAAGTTAAAATAGTATAAGTTACTGTAGCATATGAGATGATTTGTGTTTAACAGGAATTAACCAATAACTACTGCATCATTTTTCTTCCTGTCCTGATTCGGGGCCAAATTCTGATAATTACCCCATGACCTGCTTGGATCATCTCTTATACAAGGTCTGGATCATACAGCTCTCCCTGTGATGACCTCCTTCCCTCACTCCACATGTGGAGGATCAGGAGCTGCTTCCACAGCACAATCTTCCCCTTACTCCAGGGATCTGTGCAGGACTAGTATTTGCATAAGGCAGAAGGGGTGCATCTACACTTACAAATTAAGTGGACTTAAGCTTGCTTAAATTGACTTAATTTACTCTGCGTCTACACTACAATTTCCTTAAGTCGACTTAAGCTGCTGCTTAAGTCGACTTAAAGAAATTTAAAGTCGACTTTATAAAACCTCATTTAAAGTCGACTTTACTGGCTAAATCAACTTTATAAAGTCGATTTAGCCAGCGTGGACGCAGATTAGCCCTAAATTGACAAAGTCGATTTAAAGGGCTCCAGGGCTCCCCCACTGCCCTCCCTGCCAGGATGGCTGGCACAGAGAGAGCCTGGCATGCCCCTCCCCAGGGCAGGACAGAGCCCTGCCCACCCCGTTCTTATGCCCTGCCAGTGTCCCTGTCCTGCTCTGCCCCCATTGTACCCAGGTACAATGGGGCAAATGCTGAGCCCCCTGGCACTTGGCAAGGGGTGCCCTCCCTGCCACCATGGACCAGTTCCAGGTCCACTAGCCCCTAGAAGTTGACTTAAGCATCCAGTGTGGATGCTCTAAGTCGATTTGGCAAGGTCCCCTTTAAGTCGACTTAATTTTTGAGTGTGGACATGTTAAGTCAAATTAACAAAGTCGACTTAAAGTCGACTTTGTTAAATTGACTTAGCAAAGTCGACTTATTTGGCCAAGTGTAGATATAGCCAAGGAGTTTTCATTCTGCTTCCAGGTGGCAGGTCTGTTTTGGAACTGACAGCTGGGACAATCTTATTCAGGCAAAAGGAGTACATCACTCTTTCTAGAACACATGTACTTATTGAATCATACAGGTTTGAGGATATGTGTACTGTTTCTTTAAATCTGTAGCAGGAAGCCAGGCAAAAAGTAAATTGGGGAAGGTTCTAGGCAGCGGCTTTAAGTGAAACAAACAGAAAGTGTAGTTTTAGGAATAAAACCACTGTTGCCAACGACCCTGCTTTTATTTTGAGTTTCAAGAGATTTTCTGTATAACTTAAAGTCAAAGCATTATTTTTCTTGTAAAGGTACTAGCCCTCAGAGGTGCAGAGAAACGCTTGAAAATGGCATTTGCCTGCACCTTAACAATTAAAAATCCCAGAAGGCAAAGACATAGACTCCCTCCCATTTAATATAAAAAAATCTCAAGATTTTAAAGCCAATCTCATGGTTTTTCTTGGTGGGGATACCTTTCTTTGGCATTTTGAACATTTGGGGTTGGTGATTCTTTCTTTCTTTCTTAGATTTAAGATAAAGAGAAGATTGAAGTAGGGGACTGGTTTTCAGAACTCGTGGATTCTGACCAGCTTTAGCACTGAATTGCTTTGTGACCTTTTGCCTTAAACACTGGTGCTCTCTGTTTATCTATCTGTAAAGTGGGTATAATAAAACAAATGAGGCGTCCTGTGGCACTTTTGAAAACTAATACATTTATTTACCACATGAGCTTTCATGGGAGAAAATCTCACTTCATTAGATGCTTGAAGATGGGGAATTTACATTTGCTGAATTAGACTAATACGGTTACCCCATGGGTATAATAATACATACCTACACCCTCAGGATGCTGGGAAACTTAGCTCAATGTTTAATGCCTTTGAGAGCTTTGAACCAAACGAGCTATTGAAATTTCAAGTACTACTGGACTAATTATACTATTGAACATCCCTTGTTTATTTTTGAATGTATGTTGGAGCTTCACATTTGTATTTAACCAAGAAACAGGAAAAAAACTTGCCTCACTGAGAAATAGGGACGTAATCAACAAGATAAGTACTGCATTCACATGAAAGTTAGTGTAACGAAAAGGTTTGTGTCTTTGCAAAGTTTGAAATACCCCAGGTGCTTTGCGGATTTGGCATGTAGCTAATATGTAAATAAACATATTTTTTTGGCTATTACCATGTTTTCCCTTCAGAAACAGACATAACATAGTCCAATTTAGTCCTGCTGGTTAAAGACACCTCAGAAAATTCTGATGCTTGCTACCAAAATATGTAGGAAGCAACTATTGACAAAAGTGTATTTTAAAAATTAGAGCCATTTGTTGTTTGCATCTTAGAGAAACTTGATTGAAACATCTAAAACACAACATTGGAGATTTCATAGATTTTAAGACCATATGGAAACATTAAAATAATTTTCTCTGACTTATTGCATCACTCTGGCCATAAAATTTCACCCAATAATTGAACCAAATAACTTGTGGCTGAACTAGAACACATCTCTGAGAAAGGCACCCAGTCTTGATATAAAGACTCCAAGTAACATAGGGTGCATCTACACTTGTAAATTAAGTTGACTTAAGCTTGCTTAAGTTGACTTAATTTACTCTGCATCTACACTACACTTTCCTTAAGTTGACTTAAGCAAGCTGCTTAAGGAAAATTAAGTCAACTTTGTTAAACCTACTTTTAAGTCGACTTTTGGCTTAAGTCGACTTTCTAAAGTTGTCTTAAGCCAGTGTAGGCCTGGAGTAGCCCTACGTCGACTCTAAGTCGACTTAGGGCTCTCCAGGACTCCCCCACTGCCCTCCCTGCTGGGGGGGGGGCGGTGGCACAGGGAGAGCCTGGCATGCGCCCCCCACAGGACAGAGCCCTGCCCCTATGCCCTGGCCCTATGCCCTGCCAGTGTCCCTGTCCCCCTTTGCCCCATTGTACCAAGGTACAATGGGGCACAGGCTGAGCCCCCTGGCACTTGGCAAGGGGTGCCCCCCCTGCCACCTTGGACCAGTCCCAGGTCCACCTAGCCCCTACAAGTTGACCTAGGCATCCAGTGCGGACGCTCTAGGTCGACTTTATAGGGCACCCCCAAAGTCGACTTAAAATTTAATTGTAGACATGCTAAATCGACTTAAGAAAGTCGACGTAAAGTCGACTTTGTTAAGTTGACTTAAATTAACAAGTGTAGACATAGCCATAGAGTGCCTACTATGATAAACTCTTCCAATAGCTAATTACTTCATAGTTTAAAAAAAAATTGTATTTAATGTCCAGTTTGAAATGTTCTGATTTCAACTTCCACTGAGCCTTGTCAGGAATCCTTTGGCTTTGTCTGCCCTGGGCATACTAAAATCAATGGACCATAGATAACCAAACTCTTCATCTGGCCAGAAGTCTGGAAAATGCTGGTGGTCTAAGGGTTACTAGCTTACAACTTATTCTTTGCATACCAAGTTCGCATCTGTTCTGACCACTTATTTCAGCTTGATGTAACTTGAAAAGGTCGAGATTAATCCCAGAACATAGGAGTTCCATTGGAAAGGCCAAATCAACTTTAATTGTAACACATTGGTATTGATATTGGCATTTAACTGCCGTGGCATGTTAGTCTTTCCACTGGCATTATTTGTTTGAGTCTGAACTATCCGCTCTAGTCTATAACCAAAGCTAAACTGCCTTTTCAGTAACAAAAAATTAACAGCCTATTTTTCCTTTACAGGTTTCCATTGGCCCAAGATATAGTGTGTGCATGCTGTATGACTTTGTTTAGCTGCACTCTGGGGAAGAATTGTAAATAAAAACCTTGCCTCATTTTCTAAAGCTTAATGATGCTACTGTACTTTTGTACATTATCCTACTGTGTTGCCCCACTGCCAAGCCCAAGGAGGCATTAATTTTGGAATTGTCTCTCGTATAACCTTTGATCGCAGTTTCTGACAGTTTTAAAAACTCTTTGCATATAACAGTTGCAAACTGTGGTTTGTCTGTGTTCATGAGGTGACTAACAGCATTACCCACTCTCTACATGTGGGCCATGTTCTTCTAGCACCTTACTAACCACCTACTGGCTTCCGGTATCTGTTATCAGCTCAGCCATCAGCCATAAACTGACATTTCAGCTTTCAGAACCCAAAAAAGTGACAGGAAGGGGGAGAGACAGAGGCTCATTTGGAAATTCTTTGCTCTTGCTATTTGGCCTGGAGAAAGATACTCAAGTGGTCTAAGATTGCTTAGTAACAGCTGGCAAGCACCCGGGTGTGAGCCTGATTTTCAGATATGACAGGCACTTACAGGAATGTTGCCAGATACAGCTGTTTAAAAGCCTTAATAAACAGCAAGTCAATACTAATCTTTGCCAAATTAATCTTTTCCTTGACAGCCCATCAGAGCAATTATGCTCAGGCTCATTGTAAACACACAACTGTCAGAGCGCGAGGCTCCAATCTGCAATATTCTGTAGATTTGTATGCTCAGCCTTATTTTCTGAACAGGAAGCTTTTTGCTTTTTTCTTTTTCTAGCTACCTATGTTCTTCCTGGTGTTGTATCAGCGGGAATGAAATTTCCCTTATAAAGCATCTTCCCCAGCAAGCCCTTAACAGATGTGAAATGTTGACAGTTATAGGATCCAGGCGGCCGTACATTTACTAGTCGCTTTCTTTAATTAAGCAGTTACAGTGACAGATTCTGCAATGTTACCAGTCATCGCTCTCACTTGTCCTCTTGTCTACAGAACTCACAGTTGAGTTGTGAGTTATTGTGCTGATGGATAATAGAAACCAACCCAAATCAAACATGTGGCTTTGGAAAGGAGGGCAAATTCTGTCACTCAGGAGTGTTGATACGAAGCAAGGGCTCCATCCTTTGAGGTTCTGGGTGCCTCCTGCCAGGTGCTGAGAGCCCTCCATTCCCACTAACTTCACGGATGCTCAGCAGCATGAGGGACTTGAGTCCTATACCTCTGCATTCTCTTTATGTTTTCTTTTCTTGCCAGAAGAGTCAAAGAGACCAAATAAATCAAAAACTTATCGTGTGTGTGTTGAGGAGATGGGGGTAGGCAGTTGGTAGCCCAGCACTGGGGCTGGTGGATATGTATTGTCCTCTCACCAGAAATCCCCAAGGAAACATAAACCTGGTACCTTTCCAATGAAGGCCCCCTCCACTGAGTCAGACAATGGAGTGAGAGGATTGCTCTGTGTCGTGACTATAAAAGGCAGCTCTGTAGATGGCCCTGGGCACCTATGCCTGCTGGCTTTGGTGGCATGAGCAGGAAGAAAATAAACAGTAGGATCCTCAAAGCGTTCCCTTCCCATGGGATTTATTGTGATAGGTGGCAACCAGGCCCACTATCTACTAAAACTCACATTGATTTCAGTGAGAGAAGGACTGGGACCCTCCTGAATAGTGTGTCTCCAAGATGTATTTACTGGGTAATTGCAAGTGTTGAATTCCTTTTTTGGTAGCTCTTCTCTACTTTGGGGACAATCCAGCAGCATTCTGATGTTAGGGAGCTCATGGGTTACTATCATCCAGGTCTGTTTTCAGTGACAGCTGTGATTGCCTTTTACAAGTCTTCAGAATGAAAATGGTTGTTAATTTGATTTAATGGAAGAAATGATCTCCTGCAGTGTCTGTTATTTTGACACCAAAGTTGGATGCCTTTGCTATGTTTATTTATCTTAGTTGTATTTTTTAATTGATAGTTGGTTTTTTATTTCTATATCCTTTGCCTATCATTGTCCCGAGGGCTGATGTTTTACAAGCAGCAACGTGGCTCTACACAGATGCCTTAGTTGAGGATTCCTGAACTGGGCTAAGGGCTGCAACCTCATAGACTTCCATGGAGTTTCACATGCTACAAAGACTGATTTTGACCCTAGGCCTCTATCATTTGGGCACCAGTTGTCGACTCTTCATATCTGCAAATCTACAGTTGAAAAAAGTAGCAGGTAAGTCCTTGCAAATAGTAACCAGCCACTGCTTTTTCTGAGATAATCCATGACAAACTGCCATTGCTGCTTCAAAATTAGATCTTTCCTCCGGAACTAAGGCCATATGGAGCCAGGGTGGTTACATCAATCCACTCTGTTCACTCCAAGTACAGTGATTTAACTAGCTGACGTGCGTCCACACAACTTAGTTATGCTGGGTTAAGATATGTTCTTTGCTAATCACAGCATCCCCATAGCTCTGTGTTTTTTCGAATTAGCTGCTAAGTATTTTGAGCAGATTTCCCAGTGTTCCACCATTCAGCTCTGCGATTTGTGATTTTTCTTGTGGTGCACTGTGGAATGGGTGTCTACCAGAAACAATAGGAATTCTGGTGCTGAGAGTTCATACTAACAAACTCCAATGATTCTTCTTCTGGCATGTGTTAATTTATGATCCCTCTCCTGGCATTCACTAATCTATGTTTAGTCCCAGCTCTTCTCCAGATGGGACAAATATACAGCTCTCTAAAGAGGGCTATCTAGCCCAGAACTTCTGAAGAGATCCACCTGAATGCTTGCGGGGCGTGACTGCTATAAGAGGTATGTGATTTCACTACTACCTGGTATTGACAAAAGAAACTCCTGGCTGCCTGCCAGCATTTAAACAGAGAGGTGACATCAGGTCAAAATGACCCTGGAGCAGTGGTGGGCAGACAAGAATAAGCTGAGCCATGTATGAAGCATTGCAATGTCAGAGAGTAGTTGAGCCAGAGGCTGAATAGTGATGAGTGTGTCCACATGAACCTTAAAATGAACACACCATGACACTGTGGATTCACTCCTATTTCAAGGGGGATTACTTACTAAAATACTCTGGTTTAAAATAGACAACAGAGTCTTGTGGCACTTTTAAAGACTACAAGACTCTGTTGTCTTTCTACAATAGACTAACACAGCTACCCCTTTGGTTTAAAATAGTTTGTGTGTGGATTCAAAGCACGACCTGAACTTCATGTAGACAAGATACACACTGCTGCTCTTTTTGAAGGTCAAGTGGTAACATAGTTTCAGGCACAGAATTCCCACTGAAGGCAACATGAACTAGTAATGTGCTTGAAGTTAATCCTGAGCGTAACTACTTTGCTGGTTTGGGGCCGGAGTGCTCAGCATGTCCTAGGTTCAAACTCTTAAAGACTAAGACCAAGCAGCAATGGTTTCGTACAGAATAAGTGTTTTATTCATGATGTATTTTTATTTACATTAATTTTTGCTTTTATTCTGAAGTCTACTTGGATATTTGTAATTAACAACTTTTACACCTTGTCTCCACAGCTGCTCTAAAAAGATTGAGGTAACACAGATCTTTCCAATAAAGGAAAAAAATCTGCCTGTCAAAGTTGAAGCTGATTTTTTCCTGTCCCTAGTAATTATCTTCTCATTTTAGAACTGATATGAGTGGAAAATGTAGGTTACTGTAATATAATAAATAGAAGACATTGGGTAATTAGCAGTGCTGGTATATTTCTAAAGTACTAAACAGACAAACAATAAACTGTGAACTTAATCATGAGTTCTTATACAGCTTCAAGACAGGAAAATTAGAGCTCTTAGCTACAGTCATTTGAGTAATCACATCTGATCTGCATTATTTATTAGTTATTACATGCTCAAGTGATTCAGGTTGTACATTGCCTAAAATCATTCCAAAGCAAGCATACTGCATCTTTTGTTTTTTAAAAATGTTGACTGGATTACACAATGTATATTTAGTCAGAATTGCTATTTTTATTTCACAGAGGAAATACAAATCAGTGGTATTCTTCATCATCAACTGGACCAGACAACCAGGCTGAACAAATTCAGTAATATATTTTCCTACTTATCCCTGATTTAAAACCTTGAGAATGTTCTATTTTGACTTTCTTATGCCCTATCCTACTGCCTTGTTATTCACCTATAATTTTAGCAAGTATTTTTGATACCTTCCTCACCTCAGAGCAAAGTTACTCATCTCTTATTACAAGACTATTTGCATTCATGTTAAAATGGCTGACGCACATTTGTTAACTTTTCTGGTTTATTTATTTTTATTTCATTTGACTGATTAACCAAAACTGATTGAGCTCCAAGAGGCATCATTTAACAGACAGTGCCTTTCTGTTTATTTAGCCTTGTTGGCTTATGTGTTTGTTTTGGGCAACTCCCTGTTACAATACATTAAAAAGGGAAGTACTTAAAATATTTTTGTTTCCATTTTCCACCAATCAAAGAAATGCAGAAATAAGTGTTGGTTACTTTCATCTTCAGCCAGAAAAAGCAGGTTTCGCTTGATTCATGTCACTGAAAAACTAAATAAAGTATTCACATCAGTTGTGAATAATTTTTTGCTAGCAAAAGTTAACACAAAGAGACCTCTGTAAAATGCTAACAAATTTACTTACAAACACCTATATTTATTATTTCATAAATAGGCGCAACAGGTTCCATTAAAAAAAAAAGATTAAATACAGACACAGTATGAAGAAACAATAACACATAGCCATATGTAAAGATTATAATTTAGCCGTCTCCAATCTGTTTCTGCATCTAATAAAATATCAGGTAAGCATTTGGCAGTTTTATACATAAAAGGATTTAAATGATGTTAACTAACGTTACACATAAAGTGATTTTTTTTAAAAAAAAGCATTTTTAGGCAGTATAAAATAAATGTGTTTGCTCTTTCCCAAGACTAGGTGTCCCATTCCCCCCTCCCCGCCTTTTTATCTATTTAATGAGACAAAGCCAATATTTTTAATTAACATTTGGGGGAATGCTATTTTTCCAAATACTTTGAAAATATAGAACTATTAATCAGCTGTTTAAAAATGAAGTAAAAATATGAATGTTTGCCAATTTAACCCCTATTGTGAGCCAGTTTCAATTACAATTAGCTACAAAAACATTCACATTTTATACTCTAGGAGAGTGTAACATAGATGCTATTTACAAACTTGCTATGACTGCTACATCAAGCCATTTAAAAAGTCTTTAGTAGTTTCATATAAACACCCATTATGAAAACCAATGGAAAATCCAGGACTTTTATCTACAGTTGCTAAGGCAGTTACTAGCGCAGCACTTCACAGCAAAAACCAACATAAAATCTGAATAGTCCAAATTTCCTTCAGGAAAGAAGAAAAGCAATGTCCGTTAAAGGATCTCTGAGAAAAACAAAAAAATTAAGAAAAAGAAAGAAAGAAGCAAGACTATTTTTCTTTCCAGAGTGGGTGACCCACAGGCTCAAATAGTCCTAAGTGCTTAGCAACTTGTATTTTCTAATAAAATGCAGAACTGCCTAGACTGCATAAAGCAATCCATGATGAAAAGACTTCCCTGCAATCCTCAACGGAAAGAAGAGGTTTTCCAAATTTTCAGGTAAGGTACAGTGCTTTGTCCCTCTGCATTCCCCTGTTGAAAAATAAATAGAGTAAACGCTATTTTAATTAGTCATATTTTTATTAGCCCTACCATCTCACAAGAAAGAAACCTGCTATATTCCATGTGTTGCTGGTTCAAGCCATGCCACTGAAGTACCGGTTGCATTGTCTTAACAAAAATACCAACAATCATTTGTACTTCCATCACACGACTGGAGCACCTCAAGTTACGGAATTAACCTCCCATCACCTAGCGAGATAGAGAAACTCTATGATCTCCATTTTGCAGATAAGGATACTGAGGTGTCGAAAGAGTAGGTGACTTGCTCAAGATGACATAGGAAGGCTGTGTCAGAGCCAACCAGAACTATTGTTCCCTGGCTCCCAAGGGGGGCCTTCAGCCAAGATTGTCTCTGCACAGGATCGCCACCTTCTTGTACAGGAGCGTGTATGTTGTGAGGTGAGGCTGTAGCTGCCTTTGCTGTGGGGAGGCAGGCCAGAGGCTGGGAAGGAGCGGGCTAGGGGTTCTGAGTATATTAGGCACAGCAACTACCTGCTGAAGACTGTTGGGGAATCCATACAAAAGGCAAGATAGCCATTAGCAACATTTCTCCTTGAATTCCCACCCTCCTGCCCAGGCACATGTGAAGGTCTCCTGGAGTAACCTGAGAAGTCTGTCATCATGGTTCCATTGGAGCTGTGCTACATGGGATCCAGAAGAGAGAGGCTGAAGGGGCACTGAGTCATGAAGCAGAGAATTTCTGTGCGAATGTTACTGCAGATATTCTTACACAGCAAAGAGAAATCTGCATCTGGCCCATGCCAGCTTACTTAGGCTGTGGGGCTGTTTCATTGCTGTGTAGACTTCTGACCTTGGCTGGAGTCCGATTTCTGGGACCCTCCCACCCCACAGGATCCTACGGCCCAGGCCCAGAAGTCAACACAAGCAATGAAACAGCCCTGTAGACTGAGCCTACAAACTTGAGTCAGTTGGCCCAGGCCAGCTGTGAGTTTTTCTTTGCAGTGTAGACATGTCTGGTGTTTCTGATAAATCCCTGAAGATTCATTCTTTTCTGGTCTCTGTACATGCTTATACCATGCCTATCAGTGTGGTATCCCAGCATCATGGCACTTGTTCCACTAGGGGGGAAATTGCAACCAGTGATGGAAGGATCTGTAAGAAAATTTTATGAGGGGAGCCTTGTGGCTTTTCTCTCTTTTCACAGAGCAGAAGGGGCTGGTCTGGCCCTCCTAATCTTACCCTTTAATTACCAAATTGCAGTTCTTTAGCAAATTAAAGTTTTCCAGCTGTCAAATGCACTTATCTGCGATAAAACAGTAGCAGTCTTTAATAATGTATGTGTTGAACACTTGCTTTCATAAAGTAATTCAACTACTGAATAAATACAGCACAAACACAGATGCTCTTCTTAAAAAAAATCAGTAGGAAAACAGGCAGCAGAGCTATTTCCCAGCCCATCAGACATTTGTGTCATAAAGGCTGCTCAACACAAGGTGGCATTCATTGGCTGCTTACCCATTACTGCAGTAGTCATTATTCCAGTCCACGGTCTGTGCTGGAGGATTTCTGCATCCTGAACGAACATACTCCATTGCTTGGGTAACAACTTGTGCAGCTGTAGATGTTGGGTTGATGATATTCTGATAATCAGGCTGAAGGGTAAATCCCTATAAGAAAAACATAGCCAATAGAATGTGCCATAAACTAGATTATTTTAGGTGCAAAAATCTTCCTAAAGTAGCATGTGCACAGCAAAATGTCAGTCTTTTCCCTTGTATTTATACTCTGCATATGGCAAACTTAAAATAAGCAGAATGTGTGGACGGGTTTTATTTTTAAAAAAAACTTTTCTTGATTTTGGAAATAAACAAACAAACAAACCAAAACATATCACATTTTTAGATAACACACAATTATAATGTGGAACTAAGAGGTATGGAACAGAAACCATTTAAAGCTAAGAGGACAACTCAATCAATCAGGGGAGGGGGATAGGTAAGGCTGTTTGTTCTTTAGAGCTTACATTTGATTAAACCTAAAGATACACTAGTAGTTAATTCCCAGAATATGCAACAGAATCTTTTTGAAGAATGCAGGCAGCAGGTGGCTGAGTGTTTTATTAGACTATACCTATTCACATATTGTTCTCTAAACCCTTCTTCTTCATTCAGTCACAAAGGGACCATCTGCTTCTTCTTTTATTTGTACTTCTTTTTCAACTAAAGAAAAAATTCGACCAAAGCGTTTTAACAGTTGTTAGACTAATGTAGTGAAAGCTGTTTGAAACCAAGGAAGAAGAAAACCAATGGAAGATGGAAAGAAATGCATATTTTTTAAAAAATGAAATATTTAGTCATTGAGAAGTGATAATTTTAGCACATTCTTTCAATATTTAGCAAGTTTAAAAATTGTCTTTCAAACTAGCAGAGTTGTTAGAATTTCAGGGGCACCACATATTGATTAAATATACCAAGTTTATCTAAATAAATATAAAGAATGTTTCTGTAGGGTTAGAAGTACTTCATAGTTTAGTACATATGAATGCAGTAGTATACCAACGGATGGCTGTTGGAAAAAGATGGAGATTAAAATCAGTACTGGGGCAAGCAGGTATAATTCCTACTGAAGTCACTAATAGGTGCAACTGCTAGAGCAAAGATTAAATTTGGTCTAATGTATTTAATTTGAAAATGTATTTTTTCTGGTTAATTTATATATGGTATTCTTGTGACTAAATGCATGCTTCTTCAGTTTTATTTTTTAATTTAAGTGGTTTGCATGTGGTTGCTTTATAAACATTTTGCAGTAGATGCGCTTGCTGGGGAGATTTATTTTCTGTTTCTGGTTTAATAATTGATCCACACTGTCTTTAAAAGAAAAAAAGTATTTTCAGTTTCCATTAGGACCATACGAATGAGCCTTCTTTGAAAACAAAACATCACTTCTCCTCTTCAAATTACTCCACTGACTCACCATTTCTCAATGCATTATACTCAACTTTCTTGTTCTGACCATCAAAAACCCTTTTGAGCTTTGTCCCCCTGCTTATCTGCTCTTGTGGCTTATCCACGCCCCCATCACTCTACCAAAAATACTAGCACTGACCACCAACTTATCCACATCTCGTGCAACCTTCTTCACAGCTTCTTCCACACTGACTCCTATGCATACCATGTGCTCTATAAATTGATTCAAAAGGTCAGTACCCTTTTCTCTTTCAAATCCTTCCAGAAGACCCACTTCTGTGAAGGAGGCCTACAAGACACTGGGCAATGAATTGTGGTTAGGTTGAGAGATAATGGGGTATAGCTGATGTGTAACATATGTATGGTTTTCTTCCACGAAAGCTCATGCAATAAATAATTTTGTTAGTCTTTAAAAGTGCCACAGGACTTCTTGTTTGTTTTGCTGAACTAGACTAACATGGCCACCCCTTTGGAATATGTATGGCTGTGTACAAAATATATACACATTTGTATTGTTACTCTCTCACCCACACTATGTAATGTTGTTCGTCTTCTTAGCCCTGGTCCTGTGGCCCAAACTGTATGGCCAACCCCCATTTCATTGTGGAGCTCCACTGGATCCTAAGACTGAGAGTTCTTCAGCAATATTGACTCTGTCTTCCTGGATGTGAACTGTGTTAATTTAGTTTAGGCACTACTGGAATATAAATAATGCTTCATAATAAGTGGGCTACATTCTATGATCTTTAATTGAGCAAAACTCCCATTAACATTGATCAGCGTTTTGCTTGATTAAAAACCATAGAATTGGGCCTGGTAATATTATTATCCTAATTTGTATATAAAACGCTAGTCTTGGGACCATTTCTAATTCAGTTGCAAGAGGAAACTAACTAAAGGAACCTTTTCTCAGGCATTTATAATTACCTTTGTACACTGGGGATACATGCCCCTTAGTGATCTATTACCAGTCTTTCTGAGGCAAATATATACATAACCAAGGCTATCTGATACTGCTGGTAGCTCTGGCCACTTGTTTTAGAGAAGCATGGAGCTGAACAGCCTCAGAGAGTCAAATACACTTCCTAGTTAAGACAGATGGCTCCTCAAGGAGAAAGGAAGAGAACACCAGTACAACACAATGAACACTTTGACTAGACTATATGGAAGGATTTTTCACTGGCTAAGGCACTGGCCTGGCACCTAGTGGCTCTAAATCCAGACTCTGCCCCAGACTTCCTGTGGGACCATGGACAAGTCACTTTTGCTCCAGTCCAGCAAAGTTTGTACCTCTGAATAGTCTGACAGAGTTGGTACTATTTGTGCTAAAATGTCTGCATATGCGTACATGCTTTGCTGGGTCAGAGCCCCAGTCTCGCTGCTTTAGTTCTCGCATCTGTAAAACAGGGGTAACGATTCTTTCTTTCCGGCAGTCTTTATCTGTCATGTCTATACAGGGCTCCACTGAAGATATCTGCTCTCCTCAGATTAACTCCTCTTGCATCAGTCTATCACGGCCGAGAATGCTCACACTGTAAAAGAACACTCAAATTGGACAGAGTGTTTGTACTGCAGAAGAGAGTCTCCAGTGCATTTCTGCCTTCAGCATCAGCAGCACTCGAGCTTTGACCCACAGCCCTTGATGGCTCAGCTAGCTCGAATTTAAAGCCCCACTTAACTTGAGCTAGAGAATTTTGTGTATGGACAAGAGCTGGGTTATGGGCAACACTTGAGTTATATCCCGAGCTAACAGTGCAGTGAGGATAAGCCTTTAAACTGTAAATCCTTCCCAGTAGGGACTGTTTCTTACTCTGTATGTACAGCACCTGCCACAATAGGGCACAGATCTTGACTGAGGCTTGTGGGGTTACTGTAATACAAATGATAGCTTACATTGTTGAACACATATACACAAAAACTAAATATAATTTAAGAATTCCAGAACTATTCAAAATGAAGGGCCAATAAATTATATGTAAAAAATAATTATTTCGGCCTTTTCACATAAAGCAAGAACACTAGAAATATATATCTGTATGACACAGTAAGATAGACTCATATTAGGCTTGTAGTAAATATTTGTGCATTATTTATGTAAGTCCTTTCCATACAATGATGAAATAAAAAGTGTTCAGAAAATGAGTGCTTAGAGGTCTAATTAAACAATGCTGAATGTTTTGCATTGTAATGCTCAAGAGAAAATCACCAACTGTTTTGCAACATGCCTAGAATTTTAAATTTCATTTTCTTCTGCCAGATTGAAATAAAAATAGGGAACTTGATAAAGATTAATTTGGTGTCAGAAGGGACATTTGCTCTTTAATTAGATTTCTGTAGCCCAAGCAGTTTTGTTGTGCCACTATAGCAGTCCTAAAAAGCCTGCAGCAGAACTAAACAGTGATCCTCATCTCCACACTTTACTGGGAACTAATTTCATTTCCTGCCTGTCTGGAGAGGTATTTTCAACAGGCATCAATGTTTTTGTCTTCACAACTGATTTATTCATCAATCTCAATGTGATTTTTTTAAACCTTTAAATTACATCCAAATCCTAAAGCATCTGTTTATTACACAAGGAAATTGAAAATCTGTCTGTGTGATATCATACAAAGATTTTTCCTTAAGGTTATAAAGGAAGTTGACAGATATTAATGATTTTTTTTTTCTCTTGACCTCATTCGAAGACATAGTGTAACAAAAAGGGGAAGAAATCTGGACAAATACAGCAGGCCCATGAGTTTATTTTATAAAATGTATACTAGAAAAAATGAGACTATTATTTCTGGCAGGCTATGCAATCACATTGCAGTATACTTTTTTTTTTAAAAAAAGAAAAAACCTCAATAACCAAAGGTATACAGAAATAAGCCATTATTAAAAAACAAAACAAAACAAAAAAAAAAACCCAAACCCCACAGTATACATTAATCTTCTGCCTTTTTTCTATAACACTATACAGATTTCTGCATCCATGTGTATTAGACATTAAGGCTATGTCTACACTTGCAAGTTAGGTCAACTTAAGGAGGCTTAAGTTGATCTAACTTAGTCCCTGTCCATACCAGGCTTTCATTAAGTCGACTTAAGAAATTCCTTAAGTCGACTTAATGAAACCTTAGGTCGACTTAATAAGAACCGCCGGTTAGGTCGACCTGACCCTTAAGTCGACTTCTTCGATCGACCTAAGCACAGCGTGGATGCTTAAGACCACTTTATTAGGTCAACCTAGGGACAGTTAGGTCAACTTACTAAGTCCCCGTTCAGGGAAATCACTTTGTTAAGTTGACCTAATAAGTCTTAAAAGTCGACCTAACTTTTTGTAGTGTAGACATATCCTAAGAGTCTTGTTTTAGCTGGTCCTGTATGTACACAAAGGTGGTACAGAGGTCATAAAGTTCCTTCCTCCACTTTTGTGCTCCACTATACAGCCAGTCACCAACAGGAGGAGGAGGAAGCTATGCTGGACTAATTCAAGTAGCAGTGCAAGGCCAGTGGGGGAAAATGTAGATGAGGGAGCACAAGACCACGTCCTCGTCCTTCTCTGCACAAGCCAACAGAGTGCAGCTAATTTGAGAGTAGGGAATTAGTAGGAGGGAACACCAATGAGTATGGAGGGAGGGAAGGGGTGAATACCCTTTCAAAGGGCAAACAGGCTCCTATTTAAACACGTGTCTTCCCTGAATCTCAGAAAAATTTTGCTTGATTCAACTAGAATTCTTCAGCATGCCCAAGTGAAGCCAATGGTTTAAAGCTGGTAGCTAATACTGATAGGATACAAGTAATTTAACTAATTATGGGCTAAATGTTGCTGTCCCTAAATCAGTAAGAACTCCTACTAGCTTCAGTAGGACTTTCACCCCTGTAAAGACTGCAGAATTTGCTCCAATAGACCACATTTTGTCCTTAGAACTGGCAGTTTCAGAGCAAATGCTGCTATTAAGTAATACTGTAAGCAAAGGTGCCCTCCACAGGTAAATTAAATTTTACTATAATTACCAACCTCCAACTAATGCAATTCTGATTCTAAAAACCTCTGCATTAGTGCTTCCAGAAAGCAAAACATGAGAATTGAGGAGACAGGGTCATAGAGAGCCATAAGATGAAATGCTGCATATACTACTTTCCCAAAAAAAGAATTTTATATCCAGTTTGAGAAATACAAGTTATAAAATACCCAGAAAGAGTAACTTGACTTTCTCATTCCTTTTTGATGTGCAACTACTAGGGAGATGTCTGTACCAGCTGAAATAATAATAAAATGTAAAAAGCCTAACTAATCATGATATGATAGTGATAAATCAGCATTTCTGTAAAAGGGAATCATGCCTCTCTAATCTACTAGAATTCTTTGAGTATGTCAACAGCAGATAAAGAATCTGTTAAATAATGTATTTAAATAATGACTTTGAATAAACCTTTGACAAAGTACCTCACCAGCAAGTATAAAGAAACTCTGGTAAGAAGTCATGGGATGAGAAATAAAGCAAGTGTCAAAGAACAGAAGCTAAGATAGGAATAAATGGTCAATTTCCATATGGCAAAAGGTTATCGAAGGAGCATCCCCAGGATCCACAGTAGGACTAATATTGTTTAATATATTTATTAATAACCTGGAATAAAGGAATGAAGTCTAAGGTGGTCTATTTTACAGATAATAATAATTATTTAGATTAATCAAGCCTAGAAAAGACTGTGAAGAACTTCTAAGAGATTTATCAATGTTAGATATATGGGCAATGTGGTGATAGATGAAATTAATCTTGACCTATTCAAGTTACAAGACACTGGAAGGGATCATTTGAATTACTCATAGACACCGATGGGTTCTAAATTAACTATAATCATTCAGGAAAAAAGGTTGATCTTAAGGACAGTTGAATGTGAACATGTATTTACCCTTCAGTATTGTGATCAACAAAGCAAACACAATGTTAAGGTGTATAAAGATTGGGATAAGACTGGATTAAGATGTATAAAGACTGAAAATATTAGAGTCATTCTGTACATCAATGGAATGGTCTCACCTAGTCTACAGTGTTCAATTCTAGTCACCCCAACCCAACTATGATATAGCAGAAATAGAAGGCTTTAGGGAAGGGAAATAAAAATAATCAGGGCAATAAAAGAGATCTACACGAGAACAAACTGAAAGGACTGGGACACTTTAGTTCAGAGTGGAGATGAATAAAAGGAGGTATAAAAATAACGGATAATATACAGAAGTTAATCCAGGCAGTCTTTTTTATTTGATAATAATATTAGAATGAGAGAACCTTCAATGAAACAAATATCATGAATTAAAAAATGATAAAGGATTTTTGTTTTTCAAAATAAACCTACGGAACTTTTTTGTACAAGATATCCTGGCAACTAAGAGTTTTGTATAAATAAAAAAATAAAAAAGTAAACACTTCTGGGAGCATGCACAATTGTATATTAGGTAGGATAAAAATGTAAGCGTATCATCTTTCAGTGTTTCATGTCAAAAGCCAACCTCTAATGCTAGGAGGGTTGGAAAATACTTCCCTTTTGGGCAGGTAATTAATTCCCTAATATTCAACTGTTATATTCAAGTTCCTTGGAAGCATCTATTTCTAATGATTGTCAGAGACAAGATAGGCAGGATACCACTGGTCTGATCTGGGATGGCAAGCCTTATGTTTCTAATACAACTACCAGGAGTTTTTTTTCTGATGGTACTCAGGGGTACTGAGTACAGGCACCTTTTCTTCACAGCAATGCAGCCATAGCTCCTGCCACTGCCACCGGCAGCCCCAGGTCCCTGGCTAAGTACTGGCACCTTTTTTTAAAAACAAAAAAAGCACTGACAACTACAGATATACAATTCTTGATGATATTGTTTGTTAATTTTTTTTAAAAAATGTGTTTTTAAATTAATTTAAAATTATTTTAAAATAAATAAAATTTGTAAATACAGTAAATTAATTCTATAATTAAAGTAATAAATTTAGTGTTCCATATGAGAAGTTGTAAATCTATTCTTAAAATGTACTTTAACATAAATAAATTTTAAACAAATATTACACAATAAAGTCTATTGTATAGACTTTATGGAGTCTTAGGCAGATTATAGCCTTCAAATACAAAATGGCACCAGGAGATGTAAGTATGCCATCCCACACATGCTTTATGATATTTAGAGGGGAAATGTAACCATATTCCTAAAACCAACAGTGCAACCTTTCAACAGGTAATAAGTATCTGCACCATCAATGAAACTCAGAAATCTCTTTGAAACTGCATGTTAGGAATCAGGGTCTGCAGCAGAGCTAGTCTCTAGGCAACCTATGAATGCAGCCAGCTGCCTGATTGGCTGCACCACCGGACTAGCTGGAAGGACTGGCAGACTGGCTCTTAAGCCAGGATGCTGCAGCAGCTCCCTGGCTGCTCAATGCTCACTCCCATCACTGTGCCTACTTCTGTTTTTCCTTGTTCCTGCTGCCCCTGCCTTGCTCCCAGTCTTGCCTCAGCCTTGTCTCTGGCTGAGATCTCCCCTTGACTGTTACCCTGATTGCTCCTGGTGATTCCAGCTTTAACTCTGAGCCCCGGTCTCTGGTTCTTGCTATCAGCTTAACTCTTGGTTCTTGAGCCCAGTTCCTGACCTCTGGCCTAACCCTTGGCTCTGGCTTCTGACTACTGCCTCCAGCTCTGATCCTAGCTCCTGGTTTTGATGGTTTCCCACTGCTTGCTCCAAACACTAGGCCTAATACCCTTTCCAATTGCTAGGTTAGACTGCCTACATCCTGGTCACCACACAGTAAGCAGCCCAAAAGACAAGAACCAGGAGCCCCAGTGCAAGCACGGACCTTATTAGGGCCCCAGTGGAACTAAGAGACACCATGCACAACTTGCAGCTGCACGTAACTGTCTTGCAATCATAGAATGTGGCTCTGCAGGCCTCAGGTTGCTCTGCTGTCTCCTCTCACTCTGTCCCCTGTGAGCTGAAGATTTTGCTGCCTGACAAATCTGATAGGGGTTGGGGCAAGTTTTCTGCATTCCAGAATCAATGTTGGCTTCCATTTTTACTAAACCTTCACTCCTTCCCCATGGACCAGGCTTGTCTCGGGCTCATCTTAAAATTGTTGACCGGGGGTCTTTGGACTAGGCTCACCCACTGTTCCAGCCCTTCTTGGGACAATTAGAGAATGCATTTGAACCATGTGTATTATCTTTGGTGACACCATGTCAGTCCAGTGCCAAGCACACCATTGAATTTCATTGTTTGGCTTCTGACACTGGGTGGAATAAGGCAGCGCAGTCTCACCATTTCCACTGGGGTTAAACAAAGATATCAAAGATGAGTTTGTGCAAGTGGATTTTCCACCCCACATGGATGAGCTAATTGAACTTGACTGACTTTGACTTCAGAATCAACAATATATACAACTCTGCCATGAAGCTCCCCTGGTGGGCCATGTTGGCTGTTCCAAGACCTAGTATCTGAGAGCTTTTGGTGGTCAACTGTATGTATCTTGTTGCGTTCTATGTAGATTCCTGTGATACCTGTGCCCAGATCAAGACATTCCATCCTAGACTGCCGGGTCTCCTTTAGCATTCACCCAACTCAGCCTGGTCTTGGATTATCATTTCCATGGACTTTATCGGGGCCACACTACACTTTTAGCAGTGATCAATGACTTAACTAAGATGGCACACTATGTTGCATACAGGGCACTTCCCACTGCTCTGGAAACAACCCACCTGTTTGTGAACAATATCTTTCATCTCCATGGCTTGCCTACAGGCATGGTATTTCTCTGGGGACCAGAGTTTGTTTATTGCTTCTGGTGCAAGTTCCCATGTCACCTAAGCACAAACACCGGAACCTCAATGGCCTATCATCCAAGCATCAATGGTCAGGTGGAGTAAGACAATCAGATCTTAGAACAGAACCTATGTTACTTTCTAAACTATCGTCAAGATGATTAGTTTCAGAGGGATAGCCATGTGAGACTAGTTCAGCAAAACAAACAAGGAGTCCGGTGGCACTTTTAAAGACTAACAAATGTATTTATCGCATGAGCTTTCATGTGAGAAACCCCACTTCATCAGATGCTTGAAAATGGAAAACTTACAGTATGGGAAGGAAAAATATATCCAGTGATGTTCAACCCTCTCAAGCTCCCAACCGTCATATATGTTGTTGCACACTGCTTAAAACTAAACAACTTTTTTGATTTGCTGAAATAATCAGACCTTAACATTTCATTCACATGTCATTGGATTTATTTTTCCATCCCATAGTGTAAGTTTTCCATTTTCAAGCATCTGACAAAGTGGGATTTCACTCATGAAAGCTCATGAGATAAATTTGTTAATCTTTAAAAGTGCCACAGGACTCCTTGTTTCTTTTAACAAGATGATTGGCTCTCTTTGATCCCTCTTGCCAAGTTTCCCTAAAACAATGACACTAATGCTTCCACCATGCAGATCCTTCTTTGCTAAGTATGATCTCCATCCTTGCATTCATCCAGAGATTCTCTTGAAATCTCCATGCCCACTGCCCCTGAACCCACTGCCCACATCTAGCAAGTACACCAAGAATTCCAGAAACAGTCAGAAGTTGCCTTAGCCAACATTTAGCTTTGAGTTAGGGGACAAGGTTTGGTTGTTCACTCCCAGAACCTGTGATGGACTCGCCCCTCTGAAAGCTGAAACATCAGTACTTAGGGTCCTTCCACAGCACTAAATAGATTAACCCTGTTACATATAAGCTACAGCTACCACATTCCCTCAAATTCACCCCACCTTCCACATCTTGGTTCAAAAACACTAGCCAAGAATCCCTTCCCAATTCATTCCACTCCCCACTCTTCCATCTGTAACCAGCCAGGTCCCAGAAGAATACATCGTTCAGCATTTTCTAGTCTCTCACCAGGCCCAGAGAAAATGACAGTATCTAATTCACTGAGACAGGTATGGCTTAGACGAATGTTTGTGGGAATCGGCAGAACATGTCAATGCCCCTGATCTTCTGTGCACCTTTCATCACACATACACAGAGGAATTGGGTCCTCAGATTCTTAGATGGCACCCTTGAGGGATTGAGGGGTACTTCAGAAATCAAGCGGCAGCAGAGCTAGTCTCCAGGCAACTTATGAATGCAGCTAGCTGTCTGCAGCAGGCTGCCCAATAAGTTATGCCACCAGATATCTTGAATGGCTGGTAGATTGGCTCTTAAGCCAGCAAGATGCATCAGCACACTGGCTGGTCTATGTTCAGGCCCATCACTGTGACTGCTCCTGTGTTGCCTTGTTCCTGCTTCCCTTACCTTGCATCCAGCCTTGCCTTAGCCATGTCCCTGGCTGAGATCTCCCTTGCCTCTTACCTAGCTTGTTCCTGGTAATTCAGGCTTTGATCCTCATCTCTGGTCTCTGGATCCCAACTGCAGCTTGACTTTTGGCTCTAGTACCCAGTTCCTGACTTCTGGCTTGACCCTTGGCTCGGTCTTCTAACTACTGCCTCCATTGATCCTTCTAGACCCTGATATTGTGGGAGTGGTCCTGCTTTTAGCAGGGAGTTGGATTAGATGACTTCATGGGGTCCCTTCCAACCTTAAGATTCTATGCCTCTTTTTCCTTTCCTTTTTTTTTTCCTTTTTAAAAACTTTTTAATTTTTTTCCCCAATTTTTTTAACAAAAATCATTTTGCTTTGAGGGCCACAAATATAATTTTTAGAATCCTGAAGGGCCACTAATCTACTTACTTAAAATTAATTTAAATTTAATTAATTGATTTTAATTAATTGTAATTAAAATTGATTTTAATTAATTAATTACATTTTAATTAAATTGACTGGTGGCCCTTCAGGGTTCTAAAAATTATATTTGTGGCCCTTGAGCCAAACAGGTTGGGAACCACTGGTTTAGAGTTATCCGATGCTGAGGATCATGGCAGGTCACCAATAACCAGATATGCTATTTAAAATGACTGGACTCCTGCTCTGCACCTTCTATTGACTTTAACTGTATTATCCATTGAATAATCAGCACCAGATTTATAAATCGGGATTCATAAGTTGTGCTCACAAATTTTGTGCACACAAGGCACTTGGATGAACAAATTGGTTATTTCAGAAATCAGGAAGAGCATAAAAATAGAGCAGAAATTAGTCAGCATGAAAGGCAATGATGGGCATGAATCTCTATTTCTCTGCACCTTGCCTAGCATTTATAATGGGTGGGCGTAGACATACCATTTGGTAGGATTTTACACCTACTTTACAATGGTGCAAATGATTACACAAGCTGCAGTGGAAACTCAGGCCCAGTTACATCTGAATCTTGTGATCCCAAAATCACACCCCTTCCTCCTCATCTGAAAAATGGTCAATTCTGGGCTGTTTTAGAAAATAAAACTTTGTTAACTGAGAGCCAGATCCTTTGTAGAATTATTTAGCTCCAGTGAAGTGGCACTGATTTACATCCCTGATGGACTGGAACCTGAAAGCTCATATTTGGTCAGGCTGTACTCAATCAGACTGAAACTCAATGGGAATTTGTTAGAGCAAGGACTGAGTGCAGAAATGAATAAAACTTCACTATGAGCACCAGGAACTGGTCCCTTATTTCAAGTATATTATTTAATTAACTGTTTCTTTAAGTTGACAATACTGAACATTTACATTTCCCCTGTTCATTAGGTTATTGTCTGCCTCACAAGTGGATTTACTCATATGCTTTAAGGTTAGAAGGGACTGATATGACCAGCTAGTCTGATTTACTGCACAACACAGGCTACAGAACCTCACCCACCCATTCCTGTAATAGACCCCTAACCTATGATGGAATAACAGTAATTTTTTTTTTTTATAAAACAAACTCCCTTTCCTACGGGAGGGATGGAATTTTAACGTTCAAGATTCCATCTTCGGGGCACATGGCAAACATGCTCAATTCACTGCAGGACTGAGCGCAGGGACTTCCGTACTGGAATGTTGCAAAATTAAAGCTAACCCATGGATTAAAAAACCCTGCGTTAGCTACTGGAAGACCAGTTTTCGGGTTCAAATGGAACGTTTCCCCAAAGAACTTGAAATCTCATGATTTAGGACTTACTTGCTGCATTGTAGGTGAATGTAAAGCAGACTGGACCTGCATCGGTAGTTGGTTTCCAATGGACTGCTGCATTGTAATCGTCTGGTGTTGCTGTATGTTGAGATGCTGGTGGAGAGGTGGGCTAATCTGAAGTGGTGGAGGAGGGGACACAGCCATATTTGCTATGGAAACAGTCACTGGCATTTGATTGTTGGGCTTGGGGGCGATATTCCTGGGAATATTAGCGTGCATGGCAGTTATGTGAGGATTCATTCCAGGTTGCTGGTGATAATGGGAACTTAGGTACAGTGTGGAATGAGCCTGTGTAGGCCCATGGAACACTGACTGTTTTGAATTAATCATTTGAGGCTGTTGGGATGCCTTAACATCAACAGGTTCGCTGTAGCTCTGTTGAGAAAAACAAACAAACAATCAGATAAAAGCTGTTTTTCTGAGACCTGTTTACTGTACAAATGAACCTCGGAATCATTCCATCCCTTACCAAAATACTTCAGTGCTCTGCAATCACAGTGCAATAGTGTTCTGAAGTGCAGTGCAGAAGTTAACACTCTTTTGTAACTTTCCCGTAGAACAGTGGAGAATTTTGTTCTACAACAAATACCCATGTTTCCCCTTTTGTTCTCTGCTCGTTATATGAAGAGGTCCTTTATGACCACACTCATCTCAGCAGCATGCATCAGCCATGGAGATGCTACTCAAAATGTCCTTACAGAAAAAAAGTTAACTCTTACACAACAGATAGATTTTTCTTCACTCCTGTAAATACAGCCCCTTTGCCTCCTGGCCTGACATTTTGATATCACAGAACTTGGAAGTGATATTACTGACCTGTTAAGCTATTCAGCAAATGAGAACATGGATCCAAACCGGCAACCCTTACTCACATGAGCAGTCATTACTTCTGTTACTAGTCCCCTTAAATTCAATGGGACCACTCACAAGAAGGATTATTTGTGTGAGAGGCATTAAGGCAATAAGTGAACTGGGACTCAGGCAATCTGGGCTCTGTTTCCACTCCTGACTTTGCCAGTGGTTTATTGGTTGACCTTATGAAAATCCCTTCCCTGCTCAGTGGCTCAGTTTCCACATCTGTAAAATGGGGATAATGATACTGCCCTCATTAGTGAAGCGCTTTGCTATTTACTGATGAAAACACTAGATAAGAGGCAAGTATTATGACAAAGGATAGCAGAACTGGGCACCAGGGTTGTGTCACTAAATCAAAGTAAAGTTACAGTGTTGCTGCATTTTATTATTAAAATGTTCTATGTTAGGATTATATCCATTCCCACATTAACTGTGATTGGTAGATTGCAAGGGTGGAAATAATATAGACATGCTGAATAATTAATTTTTAAGCAGAACCTCCTCAATGAACCCAATGAAGGAGTTCTTCTGGCAAACTGATGGGTATAAAATATTTGACTACATGCAAACTAGAATATTATCTCAACAGGCCCTGAAGAATATAGCCCCAAAATAAAATAACTGCAAAAATTAATAGATTTTTTAGAATAATTGTAGCATTTTTCTTGTTTTCTTGAAGCAGTTAAGAAATATTTTCAATAATAAATAGTTCTAATGTTTGTAAGTTGTTCCTCTGAATTTCCATTAAATTTGTTTAATTTCTTCCCCAGAAACTCAGTTTCCTAGAACTTCTAATTGAGTTGTAAACTAGATGTGTTCAAGTAAATGTCAAAAAGAGTTAAAGATTAACCACTGGGTGCTTATCTATGAGTACCTGAATCAGTAATTTAGCAGTTAAGGAAAAGTTGTATCTATAAATCAGTTACAGGTGAAACATGCTGGAAAAAAACCCAAAGGTTAAATGTCCCTCTGGAAAAAGAAGTCACTGTCAAAAAACAGGTTGGCAGGTGCATATATACCATTATGCTACCATCACCATGTCATGTTTGTTCAGTTTACAAGTAAAAGTAAGTTTCATATTACTTTCAGCACTCCAGAGTCAGCGGAGCCTGTGAAAGTCTATTTGTATTCTTTCTGATGTATGTGTCATCATCAAAAATCAACTAATATGCACATTACAGAAACTGGTTCATTATGTGTGATGATACTTGATGAAAAAGATGGTAACATCATTTTCTTGAGCCAAACTCTAATACCGAAAGAGCAAAACTTATTTTCTCCAGTAAAGTAAATTAAATAAAAATGATAAAACGAATGCAAATTTCATTTCTCCACGAACAGTGTGCAAACACACACACACAGATGAAGATAAATACAGATGCATAAATACATCATACACAAAAGGAAACATGACACCTGATACTATATGCAAAATCCAGCCCAGTTTTACCAAGAGCACATGCACAGCAGCAAAGCAGTAAGGACCAGCTAATTTATCTGCCAAAGTCCTGGAGATCCAAAAGAGGGCCTGCTGGCGGAGGAGCTTGGATAGGACTCTCCGGAGGAATATTCTGTTTCTCACATACTAGTATGAGGAATGCTGAGTCTTTTTGAAGAAACAATAAGGTCCTCTCATGGTGCATATTTCTAGCCCTTTGTGCTGTTAGGATGTCTCTCTGACCCTCCTGCTGCTCCGCATAATGTATCTCCTTACAGCATGGACAGGACTTTTCCCTAAGTTTTTGAGGTCAGATAGGCTGAATAATTCATCTTGAAGAGTAACTGTCAAACAGCTTGTAACAGATTCCACCCTTCTAAGGATTTTTCCATTATGATATATTTCTGTGTACCTACAGCCACAAAGATTCTGTAATCCTCCTCTTTAAATAAGGAGACACACTGAGCCAAATTTATTACTGGTATAATTTCATCGCTTTTAATGCACTTATGTAAAGGATGAATTTGGTCCATTATAATAAATGTATTTACAGGGATACTAGATACTGTGGCTCATATAAGCAAGTGCAACTCCTTTTTAAGTTATTGGGAGCTGCACACTCTTATGCTAGGGATGAATATCACTCCTTTTACTTCCCAGAATAGTGTCTGCCAGTTGACCAAAAAGGAGCAGCTTCAATTGTCTCAAGCCAACAGTAATTCTTCTATATATTTTTCATAATAGTCTGATGCAATTCACAACACTCCAGCCCCAGACTAAGCAAGTATTTTAGTGTCTAAGGATGCTTTAAATCATATGTGATTTGAAGTCACAAAGTGTCTGACAGTACTGAAAAAGACGCAAGTATTATCAGTTATTGGGAATCTGGCTAAATGAACCCATTAAGTATAATGTGCCTGCCAGCATAATACGTTCTCAGCTTTTTCTAAGATTAGATAAGAAACATTTTCTTCTGTAAGCATCACTGTATCTAATGAAATAGGTGATATCAAAATGTTACAGGTTGCCCTATATATCTTTTTGTATCTATTACATACAAAGATGTGGTTCTATAGCACAGATCATATTCTGCTCTCCCACACGCACATACAGCTTGCATAAATTTCAACTGGAGTTGCACCTGTGTAACTGAGAGCAGAATCTGTTTCTACATAAAGACACTACATGTTACTCATAAAATATAAATAATGAAAGAGGGGATCTGATTGGTTGACAGAGCCTCCAGCTGTGCAAGTATCAGGCATAGCTTCACAGACTGAAACTTGTTATCCAATCTCCCATCTGAAATGTCTTTCTGTTTATATAAGGAAAAAACAGTATAGGAAAACCTATTTAAGATCCTTATTCACTTGTTTAATTAACCTTTGGAGCATAGAAAACATGGAAGACAAATAAATTCATCCCCAGAGTTCAGTGGAAAGGTACCAACATGAATTTATGGCTTCAGACAATGGAGACCATAGTCACCACCTAATTTGTACACCTGTGCCATCATGCATAAAATTCTAGACCTTCCGCTTTCTATACAGGCCTCTACCATCTGAGCTAAGGGAGAATCTGTTTAGCTCTAGCAGTGGTAGGGCTCTGTAGGTCAGTCGCTAAGGGATGAAAGAATCTCATAGGCTATGTCTACACTTGTTACTTTAAGTCGACTTTAACTAAGTCGACTTAACTAAGGCAACTTTAAGTAGCCTTAGTTAAGTCAACTATAAGTCGCCTTAGTTAAGTTGACTTAGTTTGTCTACACTTAAAATTAAAGTCGACTTAAAGGGGAACTTAGAAAGTCGACCTAGAGCGTCCACACTGGACGCCTAGGTCGACTTCTAGGGGCTTAGGGGGACCTAGGGGAGGTCCACGGGGGTGGGGGGGCACCCCTTGCCCAATGCCAGGGGGCTCAGCCTTTGCCCCATTGTACCTAGGTACAATGGGGCAAAGGGGGACAGGGACCCTGGCAGGGCATAGGGGCAGGGCTCTGTCCTGCCCTGTGGGGGGGCATGCCAGACTCCCCCTGTGCCCCCCCCCGGCAGGGAGGGCATTGGTGTAGCCCTGGGGTAGCCCAAGTCGACTTAAGCCTTAGGTCGAATTGAAAGGTGGTGTTATTAATTTGACTTAATTTTAATTAAGTTGACTTTATTTTCCTTAAGTTGACTTAAGCAAGCTGCTTAAATCGACTTAAGAAAACTGTAGTGTAGACGCAGGGTAAATTAAGTTGACTTAAGCTTGCTTAAATCGACTTAATTTACCAGTGTAGATGCAGCCATAGATAGTGAGGGAGCAATGGTGCACATACACATTACCAATACAGTACAGGATTGCTGACTAGTAGTTTTTCACATTAGTGCCCTAAGCCTTCCAGTGGTTTCCACTCACTATTGAATTTAATTCAAAGTCCTGGTCCTAATCTTATAAACTCTAAATAGGCTGGGATGATATTACTTTAGGAATTCCTTCTCTATAGGTAAACCTTCAAGACCGCTGAATGCAGTGTAAACCTACTAGAAGATAGAGAGAAAGCAATTTTAGTGTCAGGTCTGAGGATGTGGAATACCATATTGAAAGATCTATACCTGTCTTCTGGGCCCAATGCAAAACCCACCTTTTTACAAGAACCCACTGTGACAGAATACACTCCTGCATTACACACTACTGTAATAATCTTTGTTCAAAATATGCCTTGAAAGATATCTTCTGAAACTCATATTCCACTGGTCAGTATTGTTCTGATATAATACGCATAGCAATATTATAGGTGAAGTTGTAAGATTCCTTTGAGTGGTGTTATTAACACATGTTCCAAACCCAGAGCCCTGCCCAGATAGAAGTTGTCAAACATGTCTCCCTCAAACAAAGAAATGTGTGCTCTGCTTAATTTGCATTTAGCAGTAAACAGAATCATCAAGCAGGATGGGAAGACAAAGTTCAAACTGGTGAAAAGAACAGCAAGGAATATCCTTTCACATAGACTCTTTGGGTATGTCTACACTTGCAAGTCAGGATGACTTAAGTCTCCTTAAGTCGACGTAAACAAAGCTGCGTCCACACTGGGCTTTTATTAAGTTGACTTAGGCGCTTGCTTAAGTCAACTTAATAACACCACCTCTGAGGTCGACTTAAGCCTTAAGTCAACTTCTTAAGTCGACTTAAAGCCAGTGTGGATGGGGATTACCACTAAATCGACCTTATTAAGTAGACTTAAAGCCATTAAGTCGACTTAACAAGGTCGACTTAAGTCGACAAAGTATTGCCACTCTGTTAAGTCGACTTAACTTTGCAAGTGTAGACATAGCCTTTGTCTCTTGGCATCTAACTGGGAATTTTTTTCAAGAGAGGGACTGAAACCCCAAAGCACTCCTTCTCTTTTTCTCCCTGCCCATCACATTGAATGCCGCTGTACAGACAAAAGAAGCAATGGTTGGACTCTGGGAAAGGTGTCTTGACCTAAGTGTTTACTCAGTGATCTCCTGGAGCATGTGGTGAGAAATTTTGCTTGAATTTAATATAGTTTGCTAAGTTAGGCAGTAATAAGCATTTTATCTTTATTGTTCTTGTAACAATTTCTGACTTTTATGCATTACTTGCATTTACTTAAAATCTATCTTTTTGTAGTTAATATACTGGGCTTTTGTTTCATCTAATCCAATGTGTTCAAGTTGAAATATATGAGTAACTCCATTTGGGGAAACAAGTTGAGCACGTTACTCCCTTAGGCTTTGTCTACACTTGTGAATTTAAGTTGACTTTGTTAAGTTGACTTAGCATGTCCACACCTAAATTTTAAGTCGACTTAGGGTGTCCCTACAAAGTCAACCTAGAGCGTCCACACTGGACACCTAGGTTAACTTCTAGGGGCTAGGTGGACCTGGGACAGGTCCACGGTGGCAGGGGGGGCACTCCCTGCCAAGTGCCAGGGGACTCGGCCTTTGCCCTATTGTACCTGGGTACAATGGGGCAAAGGGGGACAGGGACACTGGCAGGACATAGGGGCAGGATGGGCAGGGCTCTGCCCTGCCCTGTGGGGGGGCATGCCAGGCTCTCCCTGTGCCACCCCCCCGGCAGGGAGGGCAGTGGGGGAGTCCTGGAGAGCCCTAAGTCAACTTAGAGTCAACTTAGGGCTACTCCAGGTCTACACTGGCTTAAGTCGACTTTAGAAAGTTGACTTAAGCCAAAAGTCGACTTAAAATGAGGTTTAATAAAGTTGACTTAATTTTCCTTAAGTTGACTTAAGGAAAGTGTAGTGTAGACGCAGAGCAAATTAAGTCGACTTAAGCAAGCTTAAGTTGACTTAATTTACAAGTGTAGACGCACCCTTATAGGAATAACAGACTCAATAGATTTGTCCAGTGCTTTTTTTCTAAAAAAAAAGGTACCGGAACTCCTATTGATGTCCGTCGTGTCATAAAGAAATAACACTGAAAATAGTGCAGTAAACAGTAAATTTTTGAATATATCAAAGAAATAAAAATACAAGGTAAAAACTGTTAAGTTTTATTAACTATGCAGGCCGCTAATATACTGAAAGACAACCTGTGAGGTCTTACAGCAGGGGTCCTCACACTTTTTAAATAGGGGGCCAGTTCACGGTCCCGCAGACTGTTGGGGGGCCGTATTATAATTAGAAAAAAACGTGAATGTGTAGCTATCACGTCTGCTGCTGGCCTGTGTTTCTGGGTACTGGGTGGCAGGCAGTAATGCATCCACACACTTTTTGTTGGTGCTGTGGGCTCCGGCCAGGCCCAGAGTGTGGGACTGACCGATGTTAGCCTGCTGGCCTGCTGTTGTGTACGCAACTAGTAGCCAATGTTCCCTCTAGGTTTGGTGGCTTGTGTGCAAAATTTTCAAGCCGTGTGAAAAACTTTTTCAGAATAAATTTTTGGGGAAAACTCACAAGACAGAAATTATAGGCATTAATTGAAGATAAAGTGACTGTAAATAGAATTAATTAATTAATTGTGTTTAATTAATTTAATTGGAATGAATTTGGAATTGAAATCTAATTTTAAGAAAGGTTTTTATTTAAAATTAATTTTTAAAAAGTTTTAAAAAAGAAGGGAGAGAAAGAAAAAAGAGAAGGAAGGAGGAGAAAAAGAAAAAAAGAAAGAAAGGAAGGAAGCAAAGACAGAAAGAGCAGGAAGGAAGGAAGACAAAGAAGAGAAAAAGAAAAAAGGAAAGGAAGGAAAGGAAGAAAGAAGAGAAAGGAAGGCAGGGAAGAGAAAGGAAGGCAGGGGAGAGGAAGAAAAGAAGAGAAAGGAAGGCAGGGAAGAGGAAGGAAGGCAGGGGAGAGGAAGACAAAGAAGAGGGGAAAAAAAGGAAAGGAAGGAAAGGAAGAGGAAGAGAAAAAAGAGAAAGGAAGCAGCCCCGGGGGTCTGGAGGGGGTGGTGGGGGCTGCCGGCCTGCGCGGGGGTCCCTCCTTGTCCCCACCCCCACCCCTCTAACCCGGGCCGTCTCCTTGTCCCCACCCCCACCCCTCTCCAGGCCTCCCTCCAGCGCCCCCTTACCTGGACGGAGGCTGGGAACTACAGGGACGGCCGGCAGAGCTGCTTGCCGGCCAGGCCGCTCCCGCCCTGAGCACGCTGTATCTGCGCATGCTCAGGGCGGGAGATTTAAATCTCCCCAGCCCGGCCGCAGCCTGCACAGCTGGGAGGGAGCACCGGCGGGGACCGAACGCGGCCCCGGCAGGGCAGACAGACCCCGGCAACGGAGCCTGATCCTGGCCCTGTGCCGGGAGGCCGACGCTGTCGGGAGGTGCCGGAACGCCGTTCCGGTGCGTTCCGCCAGAAAAAAAGCACTGGATTTGTCCAGGAGAGGGCTGGACAGTTCAAGATTTATGTTTCTGGGTGGTAAATTGGAGACTGAGAGTTAGTTGGGGTCACCCCGTGTTAAACTTTAAAGCTGGTAAGAACCAAGGTGTGCCTTGTTGGCTGCAGCACACACTCAGGCATATCTGGGAGTGAATTACATGCTGAAGGCTGTTTATGAGCAGTAAGGCATTGTATAGACCCCTGTAGGTTACAGGGTAGGGGTGACATAGCTACCGGTACTCATTAGCCTCACTTGTGCCCTGGAATGTCACACCTCTAACAAAAGGACAAAGGAATGAAGAGGAAGAGACAAAACAGACCATGTAGAAAGAAAGAAAAAGCAGGGAGTGAGAAAAGAAAAGAAGAAAATAAAATAATAAAGATTTTCAATTATAAACAACCAAATGCCAGGAATAAGAGTGTAGAGTTCACTTTCGCCCTTCTTATTTTACTGTCATATTGGTGGTTAGATGCTGCACAGATTGGGGCACTCATGACTAACAGCAATTATTACAGAACCGCAGGCCCTTTATCTTTCCTTTATCGTGAGCAAACTGAGGCTTCCCCTTCACCTTCCAAACTCCCTTGTTCCGTGCCACAACTCCTCATACCTGCCTCTAACCTTAAGCCCTAGGTTTTTTAACCCTCTACATGCCACCTCTCCTCACACAGAACTACTCTGAGAAACATGGTGTTTCCTACCTGCCTCAGGCCTGACCTCCCAGTGCAGCACCCTGACCTATTCTCCGCTGATCCTCAGTCAGAGAGATGCAACATGAACCTATGGTGGAGGGAGACAGGCTACATCAACAAAGCAGGTTGATGGAGAAAGAGGAACTCAGATCAGAGGAAAGTTAAAAGAATTTGTTCCCCTCGAATTTCACTGAGCTCCCACTCCTAATGGCCAGAAACTAACCTAAGAACAGATATACGATGGTCCCATAGATATTACCCATCACATAGGTGACATCCACCAGGCAACTCGATAGCTTCATTAGGTTTAGAATTTTCTTCTTCAGTTTGAATTAATATAGATTATGGCTTCTGAAATCTGTAGATGGCTTTTGAAACTATCACCTGTCAATCTCAGTAGGCAACTAGCAACTGAAATCTATAAGTGAGAGTTTTTATTCTCATTCAGACTTGTTTCTGCCTTTTGGCTACTGGTGGCTTTTCTGATCTCACTTCTGTAGAAAAAGAAATAGCAGCTGAGTGATCAAAAATAAACCAAGGGTAAGTTTTTAATAATGCACTATTCTATATGTCTGATCCAGAGTCTATTAAAGTTAATAGAAATTTTCCTGCTAACTTCAAGGAGCCAGAATTTTTACCCTCTCATAATAAGTTGATGTCCATCTCTCTTTTCAGGAAAGTAAAACAAAAACTGGTCAGGTGAAGCTGAGATCAGTTTCAGCTGATATGTGCTGGTATTCATCTGTGCTTTCTTAGAAGAGTAACTAGAAACTTTAAAAATAGTTACATTTATTTTATTTTGCCATTTCAAGCCCTGTTTCTGCAGATAGCATGTTGGAAAAGCTACCAGTAAGTAGGACTTTGCACAACCACATGCACACACATACATCCAGTTGCTGAAAATAGCAATGGAATATACCTGCTGTTATGTTCAACATTTTAAACTTCCTAATTACATATATTTAAATAAATACTTTCACAGTAACTTTATTCCACAATAAAGTGGTCAACAGAAAAAAAATCAATTTTTCCAAGAAATACCACACAGTTACCACAGTCACTCTATAAGTAGAAAAAAAGCTGTGGTTACATAGAGATCTCTATGTGGTGATTCAAAAAATGAATAATGACTTTGTAAGAAAACCCTCAATGATGAACAAACAAAGAGTTCTGTGGCACTTTTAAAGACTAACAAATTTGTTAGTCTTTAAAAGTGCCACAGGACTCCTTGTTTGTTTTGCTGAACTAGATTAACACGACTACCCCTTTGAAACTTGTCAATGATGAAGAGACTTACATTTGCATAGCCACATTTCTGTTCATAATCAGGGGCAAAGAAAATTTGCCATTAACTAAAATTACATACTGCATTCTTGATTACATTTATTCTGGTAACCGATCCAAAATATCCACATATCTGGCTAATATGATCATCAAGAACCAATGGTCTCCTGCTGGATTGGAATATGTATTTTAAATTTTAGAACAGGCCTTTTCCAGAATCAGCAGCATTACCTGTAACAGATTTGGTGTTTTGTAGTATGAGGAAAATGTCCAAAGGGTCCTAAACATTCCACACGGAGTATTGTAAATTGAGTGGCATCTAGACTAACTAGGGGCAATTTCATCAGAAATATTTCTTTATTATGTGAGTGCTCAGGAACTTAATTACACAATTGACTTTGAATAACCTTGAGGAATTGGTGAATGTTCACACATAAAAGTGTCTAGTACCTTTGACCATCACCAAGGTCTATAAAATAAGTTATGAAAGATCTTCTACAGGATTAGGGTCTGATTCAAATTTACAGTAAAGTTACTTTACATCACTCACTGGAAAGGGTCTATAAAAATGATTGGTAAATATAATGCACTCCTACTTTCCCATAATGATGTAACACAGCCTTAATGTAAATGAAAATCAGGACCTCAGAGTTCGGGTTCTGTTTGGATCAGCACAGTAAAATCTGGAAGTGAAACACTTATGTGAATATTTCAGATCATCAAAAAAGTTACATGTTGATGCAGGTTTTGGACAAAGATTGCCAACACATGAAGTTTCTTATTTTACTCATTCCAAATCATGTATATTATACGAATTTATTGTACCACATGTGGCAAGTTCAGAAGCTTTTAGATATATCCCTTGACATTTGAATACAGGATGGGCCAACTATTGGTTATTATATCCTGTTAACCAATGTGGCTCTGGCGGAGAACATTTTAATATCTGAAGATGCATTTTGTCATCATCTATGGAGGATTGTCATGGATTCATTAAGGCCATGTAGGTAGAAATGGATGTGTTATGAATGTAGCCCGGATATATGTGATTAAGGGCATGAAACTTTAATTTGATATCAGTGTCTTTATTCCACAATTAACAGGCATAAGGAGACTATAAAAATGCCATTCTAATACCAACTACTCAATTCCAATAACTTTAGAAACAAACAAGATCCTTCTCAAAATCAAAAGCAGAAATCTCTCAAACAAAACTGATCTCAAAATCTTTGCCATTTTTTAACTTCAATCTTATAAGAACACCGGTTTTGGCACTGCTGAGTGGGAAAACTCTCATGATTTGGCCTTTAACTTGATTTGTCACATTACCTTAAACCTAATCTGAATCTGAGTGTCACCACATCTGTCCATCTCTTGCAATTGTAAGTCTGTGAGACATCCTCAGCTGGTGTAAGTCAGCACAGCGACCTTGGCTTCAAAGCAGCTACACCAACATACACTAGCTGAGAATCTGTTTCTATTTTGTTACTTTGTATTTTAGGAAATGCTAACTCTTGGTGGGAAATGAAGAGAATAGATTCTCACTAAGTGCATATTAAAAACTCTAGTGAAATGGAAACTAAACTTAGATTCTTGTTTTACCATTTGATGTAATTATTTCAAGACAATTTAAGTTAAGTTGAAACATATTGTACAAGGGTAAATTGTAACATTAAGTGATAGACTTCTAGCAGAAGCACCAAGAGGAATGTGCAGAAGGAAGGTAAACTGACACCTGGAGCTCCTTGGCAGAGCAATTACTGCACTGCCATTAAGAAAGTGCAGCATTTGGTCTCCTTGGTGACTGACTGACTCAATTCTACCACAGCCCTGATACCACATTACTATCTCCCTCCCATTTAGCCCCCCAGAGGATAATGCTTGGTCTTTATTTCATGCATATTTTGGATGACATTGTTAATTTTATGGACTATCACCATAATGAGACCTTTGAGCTAGAAAAAGATGATGGATTCAGTGTATTAAATGTTAGGCCAAACTGTAATACAAATGAGTTCTTATACTGGTGTTATGCCCAACCATTTTAATAATCACTTAGATATTTCCTTAGGTCTTTGGGATGTGTGGTTCTATAGCTTAAGAGGTTAAATGGGAATATTCTTTGGCTATCTGCATTTACTGGACATTTTTGTTTCAAATTATGTTTTTAAGATAAAAAAATTCTCTGACAGTTTTCAGATCATTGAAGGGCAGGACAACTAGCTTATGAGAAATACACTGATAACTTTGAAAATACATAGTCAACAGGTAATTCTGGGATATATAGGACATAAAGCTACATGCATGGTTTCAGTAGTAATATATGTTTTTTGATATATGATTCCTCAAACATTTTTGATATCACAGTAATCACGAAAGCAAAGATTGTGTGTCATAGAAAATTGAAATATCTACTGTTTATAGCTTTACATTATATTTTTCCTAGGTATGGAACTTTATGTTTAATGGATAAAAATAAAAACTGCAGATTAATGTGACTGCTTACTATATTTGTCTGCTAAGGCAACAGTGCTAATGATCCTGTAGTTTAGCAGCTTAAAAAAAAACCCCAACCAAAACTTAATGATTCAGAGAGAGCTGCATTAGATTTGCTCTTTATAAGGAGAAAGCCGCTATTGTTTTCCAGTGGTTCCCTCTGAAAATAGCCTAAACTAATTTTTAAAACTTCTATCCTGTCTGCATGGATACAAGGCACAGTACTTCTGAAAAGTAATTCCAAGAGAGTGGAGCCAGCTTTTAAAAGGGCAGTGCAACCTCATTAAAGGGGAAGTGCTGCTCATTAACTTTTAAAAAGTTGTCTTATTTCTAACACTTAAGGAGTGTCATATGTGGCTGAAATGATACTATGTGAGGACACAAATTTGACCTAGCTATGACATCACAACTTTGAAAAATTACCTTTTTTTTCTACTTGAGGGTGGATGCTAGCCATAGTGGTTAAGTATTTCCAGAAAATATTTATATATGTATATATAAATAAATATTTAACATATAAAGCAAAAATCCAATTGCCAGCCAGCATGCACAAAAAAGGCAGGATAAGCAAGAAAAAGTGCTTGTTTTTAAAAAGTAAAATTGCAATTCACAGCATTTTAAGTAATGCTATACAAATTACTGTATACTGTAGGTTGCATTTCTAGGCCTGAACAGAACTAAAACATGCAACTAAGGGCAAATATAAAGACACTTGTTTAGAATGCAAAGACTTAGTCAGTATTATAAACAATATGGCAATCTGCATAACATTACATATAATGCTTTGTAATGTGATTTTGACTTTACATATTGATTTCCACACAGGAACAGGGTTGACTATAGCCCCATTAATTTCAATCATTATAGAAAGAAAAGAAAATATTGAGAAAACATCCAGCAAATACATTGATAGAGCATGGAAATTAATGCATAGCTATTAAATCCATTCAATCAGATTTTCACCTTACTGAGTGTTAACCCAACTGGTAAAGTGGTGGCAGAGTCTATTGTTAAAGTTGCCTGACACATCCCCTTATAAGACCCTGCTTTCAATTGCTTATTACTTGGCTAAATTTAAACCTTGTGGTCTGACATTTTACATTCCAGGTGTTAGCCACAGCTGAATTTTGTTCAAAAAATTTTGGCCAGAACAATTCAGCTGTTTTCAGGCTCCTACATACATCTTGACTGAGCAGTTCTCATCCCCACAGAACAACTAAACATGTTCCCTCCCGAGATGAAGTCAGACTTCTGGCATCTCCTAACTTTTGAAGGCTTGTCTTTTTCTCCTTAATGGTTTGTTTTTTTTTCATTTGGTTTCTGTATGTGTAATAACAGAATGGATTTTAACACAGAGAGTTTATATTCTGTTTCAAACAGATATACTTCACATGGTGAATCTTAATACATCACATATCCAGTTTGAAATTATATGCTTATTTAAAGTCCCATCACACCTAAATGCTTAAAGATATGCAGAAGTTTACGTCCCACTAAAGCCAACGGGACTTAAACCAGGTCTTGACAAATCCGAGGCATCAGGTTGCCACAGTGCGTAGAAATTTCATCCTGGTGCCTAGGATTTTTCAGCTCTCAGCCCCTTTCCATGGAGGTGGTGGTGGGGAGTGCTCCCCATCACACTGCCATGCTGCAGGAAAGGTGGCTGCTCCTGAATCTGCTCCCCAGCATGTCGACAGCAAGGAGTAACTCCCTTTCCCACAGCATGTAGGCAGCAGCCCCACGCTGCTCCTGACATACCGCGGGAAAGGGGACTGCTCCTGAGTTCACTCTCTGCTGCTGACATGCTGGGGGAATGCTGGCATGGCGCAGCAGGAGAGGGCTCAGGATCAGCCCTCTTTCCCATGGCATGTAAGGAGTGGCGAGAAGCGGACCCTACTGCCAGGGAAAAGGGGGTTGCTCCTGGGTCCTCTCCCCAGCATTCGTCTGACTCCTTAATTTTGGGACTGGCTCCTAGCTTCAAAGAAAATTTGTCGAGCCCTGACTTAAACTCATAATTAAGTGATTTCGTATAGGGATGGACTTAACTATGTGCTCAGGTGCTTTCCTACATTGAATGAGAGCCATGGACATCAATATTTCTTTAATTGAATTTTCTCTAAATGAACACTCCTCAAAGAATGCCATGTGGATATTTTTTGCCCTGAAAAAAATTCAGAGTAAAATTCTCAGCTTTTCATACATTTATCTTATCAAAATAAAACAGTTTAGTGTTTTATATAAACAATGGATGATGAGCAAAGTAAAATATCTAATTTATTTTTAAAGTGAAAAGCTGACTTCACAATTCACTTTAAAATGAATATATTGGTCTTATTTTACTACTGAGTAAAATCTAACAAATTAATTAACAATCATGCACAGTGGAAGCTGAGTACAGTTCCACTGGTTTGAAAGAGTCCATTCTAAACATAGAGACTATTTATAGAACCATCAGTGGAGAATAGGAATGACAGCCATTTTCTACATTCTTTTAATAAATATATTGGCACACATCAGCTAGATTTCAAGTATATAAGACAACACAGGAAAGCTATGAATAATGTTACACTCGTGTTTAGCTACCAACACAAACTATATGAGATTTGAACTCACAGGGGTAATACAATGAAAAACCTGAATAAGTGGTAAGATAATGTGGAAAGCTGCATGAAAGGCCTGAGAGCTGCATGAAAGGCCTGGGTGTTGATAATGTGGAAAGCTGCATGAAAGGCCTGGGTGTTTAAATGTCCCTAAAAAGACCATAAACATGTCATGAAACTAATAAAAAGTGCAGCTCAGTTACATGTGTATATGCTTCAAGCATTGCCATCCTCACTCCTAGACTATATTCACAACCACTGGACAGCCAAGGTCATCTAAATTTGACCTCGTCAACACTTCTTTAAGACAGAAGTTTATACTATATCTGTTATGAAATCATGGGCATCATGAATGTCTCTAGAAATCAATATCAAAAGTTGCTGTTAACTGTGTACAGTGGGTCCCATGACAAGCTCTTGTTCCAAAGCGAGTGATGTCCTACACACTGTTCATCTACTTCATCTGAGGCATTCACAAAGGAAGTTCAGCTTATTATGGGAATGTTTGCATTGTGGTACTGAGCATGATGGCTGCTGAACAATGTCGGCAGTTTAAAAGTCAGCACCTGTATTAAAAACGAGGCATTTTACATGAGACACTACTATACTGGCAAATGTGATGTTTTCACTGATGGCCACTGCATCTGTCATTTGTTTCCTTGTGATTACAATCCCAGCTTGGAGATGTTCTCTGAGTAGGAATGGATGGGATGCAGTACGGCTATGTTGAGAGACAACTGTTTGTATTGAGCACTACAGCAGAGCATGGATATGGTATGTATAAGCTGGTAATGAGCAACAATATTTGCATTAGGTACCATGGTGCTGAGCCCCATACAAATACTGAAAATGGTTTACAATCTGTCACAATATATATATGTGTTACCTTGGATACAAGGCTTGCTCTGTACGCAGCTAACTGCTTCAAATATTCCTTCTTAGCAGCTTCAGTTTTCTTTTTGTATACCTATAAAACAACAAAGAGCATTAGTAAATGATTCCGTTTCTGTTTCTATATACAATTCCAATTCTAGCCAGTCTGTTTCACACATCTTCAGAAGTCCTGCTAATTAAACAGCCATTCCTTCCTCTCAAGATTTTTAAGGAAAGAGTAAGAACAATACCAAGCATTTCAAAAACATTGCTCACAAAAAAAGAGCCTCTGTGCCTACTGACTGATCTTGGTATGTCTGCCTTGGCCTGCTAGCTTCCATGGTTAAAGGAATGTTAAATAAGGGGTAGAGTTCCAAACTGGACCAGTGGGAGGTGCTCTTCTTATTGGCTCCCATCAGGGAGGCGGCTGAACTTCTCTAGGAAATAAGAGAGTAGGTAGGTCCATGACTGCTAAGCTGGGAAGAAAAAAGGAAGAAGTGAGATGCAGAGGATAGTGAGGGCCTTCGGGAGATATATGTGCCCTTCAGTGTGACTGGGAGGCTTTTTTTCATTATTAGGTAAACAGTAGGACAGTCAGAGAAGCCCAGTTCCAAAGGAGGTTAGAGGTAAATCAAGGCTCAGGAGAGTTCTATGAAGAAAGGAGAAGTTAAGAAACCCTTAAGCAGTTCATATAAATCACTATTCCAGGCTTGCTCCTGCAAATTTCGAGCATACCTGTTCTTGTATAATCCTTTCAGTCCACAATTCTGGATTCTGTAAGTAACACAAGCAAGTATGCTCCACACAATAACTTAAAGAGTTTTAAGATTCAGTTCAAGTTTCTCCAGACTTCAGAACTGAAGGTTATTTGCAGGGACTGCAGGACGCATGCAGACCATGACAACTGGAACATTAAAAATACAGATAGATACTTGGGAAGTTGGGCACCTGTGCAAAACCCACCCAGCTATGGAGGCCAGCTCCAGATAGCCTAAATTCTTGCCACTGTGCATACTGGGGATGGGTTTTTGGACACCCTAAAAGAGACTTGCACTGTTGCTAAACTGCTACCCAGTCTCTGATTAGTTGGGCTATGCACTCAAAATGCACAGGAGGTCAAAAGCAACCTAAAACAACTTTGAGATGTGCTCATAAATTCTGCAGGTGAGAAACACACACTACATTTCCTCTACAGTAATGTAAACTTTATGAAACTTTCAAGTGATCTCTTCTGATCCTCTTATTCTACAATAAAGCCAGAGCATTCTCATAATGGAGGACACCTGGAACTTGCAAACTGCACATACATAGGGCAATACAATTCCAAAATACAAAATCAAAGCAATAGCACAGGGCTGGAAGGATCTGGTGCTACATCATTTATATAAAGAATATTCTTGTGAAATATCTTTTACTGTATTTCACTGAAGCTTTTCTTTCAGAGAAAGAACAATCCTCTGATCTAGGCTGGGAAAACTCAGAAATAGCCTAAAAGGATTAAAGATTTTACTTCCCAGGGAAGCCTAAAATCATAATGGAAAAAAAGAAATCCTATGATACCGACACTGTAAATATCTAGACAGAGAGAAAAAAAATGTTTTTAGTGGGTAACTTTGTGTGTGCATTCATGTAATTTCTTCAGATTAGGATAAATACATGGTGAATGCTTAGCTCATATTGTTTTTTGAAGCTCTAGTAACAAGCTGTTTTTTAAGTTGTGATTGTTTGTGGTTATTGGGCAAATCTATTGTTTTTTCAGAAAACAAAATGACAATTAGTTCACAAGCTGTTCCCAGCTGCTAAAATGTATCAGCATGACCGACAGAACACAGATGAATTCAGATTATAGTGTTCATTTGAATACAGCTGCATCATTTTGCAATTTTTAAAACCACAACTGAGCACAATAACATCACATACACATACAAAGATCACATAGGTGTTTTTCTGACATTGTAGTCCTGCTTCAATTCATGAGAAGTCTTATTTTGCATTACATGAGTATCAAAATTTTATGCAGTGTAGCTGTAGCCATGCTGGTCCCAGGATATTAGAGAGACAAGAAGGGTGAGGTAATTATCTTTTTCTGGACCAACTTCTGCTGGTGAGAGACAAGAGCTTTCAAGCCACATAGCGCTCGTGTGCCTTTCCCAAATCTGAAGAAGAGCTTGAAAGCTCATCTCTCTCACCAACAGAAGTTGGTTGAATAAAAGAGATTATTTTACCTGCTTTGTCTCTCTAATATCAAAATTTAGCCGTCCTACTGTGCATTTATAGTCAAAGCATATGAAAAAAGTTCTCAAAGAGCTGGATTCCCCCCACTCCCAAATTGTGGTGTGCAACAAGGCAATTTCATTTTATAGCATAAACCTAACAAGAGCTCTGTAAGTCTTGCACACAAACATCATTATTGCTTATGCACTTAATTATATAATCTTCATTTAATTATTTTCCACCTATCCATCCATAGTATTCAGCATATGCCATAGCCATAATATTTCACACCTACTTTTCTTATGCATTCTCTCAACCTGATAACAAGGTAAATCCACATTAGCATAACAAACAAACAAACACCCCCCATATCCTGATATAGGCAGTCATTATGAGTGCTATGATACACAACCTTTTGTATGTTATTCAGCAGTGGATTTATATGGGTGAGTTTCTCACCACACCCATGTCCCACTTTTTTTTCTCAGTGGTTCTTTGGAGGAATCCCAGTCTAGCTGATTTGTATGTAGTACAGTTCTACAGTGCAATGGGTGTTTGTTATAGTTCTTGGCCATGATGGCTTGGGCTCTTACTATTTTGAGGGGTTTTTTTTTGTCTTCTTCAAGAATCCCAATGTTTAGGCCATTTGTCAGCGTGTGAATGATCTTGTTGCAATTCAGGGCAATTGCACTGGTATTTCCCTTTAGGGGTCCTACCAAAGGCACCCATTTTCCAGCTTCTGGCTCACTAGCCATTGCCTTTCTTGAGTGGTGACCCATATCTTATTCCCCCTTGCACAGGGCATTTTGAGCCACAATCCCCTGCCTTCATGGTATTAGCCTCTGCAAAAGACAGTCAGTCCGACCAGGTTTACTTGCTTTTCCTACAGAAATGGTTAACACTGTGTGTCGCCATGGATATTCTTACTGCACTGCTTTTTTTTTTAATGCTTTTTTATGTTCTTTAAGTAAAAGTGGTATAGAGAAAACATAGTTAAAACAATCAAAGAACCTACACACATGCTAATAAGATAACCAGAGATCACCCTAACATAGGCTCTGGTAGGAGCAGTCCTTCAACAACCCACTCAAGAAAACCTCTTTGTAATTCCAAGTTTATCACAGCTTCAGCTCAGAACAAGCACACGGTCTCATGGGGCCTGTGGAGCAGATATCCTGCCCACTTGTTCGATCAGGAAGAAGGCCCTGAGTCTGTTTAAAACCAGGCTCTTTATCTAAAAATCCTTTCTTTATTGGTTCTTGGATAATCCAGTTTGAAGTTGTCTATATGAGCCTTTCTATAACTTCAAAGGCTGATAACCGGTGGAATTACATTAGCATCCCCCTCCTACTAGAGAAGTTACATGCAATATACATACACAATTACATTTTTTATAAATTGATCCCAAAGGTAGTAAACCTAATTCAACACGGTTTAATTTAATTCATTAAAGTTTATCTTAATTCCATAGGGTTTGTCCAGGATATTGTCAGTCTGACACACTGATATTGGCAGTTAAAATGCTGATTGCTGATAGCTGCAACACCGCGATGGTTGGGGTGGACTTTCAACCCCACGGAGACTGGGAATTGGCTGATATAATCAGTAATGATGAGCTTTAGCATGCAGGACATTTTTTCAGTTGAGAATGTAGATGACACTGGTAGCTGATGCCGCCTCATAGTCCTAGTCTGTGGCCTGGGCTCATATATGGAATTTAAGCAGATGGGGAAACTAGGTGGGTGGCACTAGCATTTTTTACTGGCATGTGAAACAGGTATAGGCAAGCCAAGTGCCCTTCCCATCCTGTTTTGGCAGTTACCCAGAACTTCAAGCCCTCAAGATTAAATACATTGTTGTAATACATTTAATCGACTTGATGCCTTACAGACATTTTAAATAGGCAAAAGGCTTGTGTCATCATTCAAGTGTGCCCTTGACAATGGTTTAAACTGTTCTGTGCACCACTGAGATAGGGAGGAATTCTGAAACACATGTATGCTGAAATACATTAAAAATTGGCCTCAGTCTGAGTGGGAGATTTCTGTTCTTTTGTTTCAGAGCAATAAATATTGTAGCTTAGTTATAACCTTATGTTTTTAACACCTCCAAAAGCACTTCTGAGGTGTATGCTCCTCTCTGAAATGAATAAACATTAATATGATAGTTAAATATCAATTGACTGTGATTCATGCATCAAGGGTCCATTATGATCCCAAAAAAAGTTCCGATCCACATACAGTGATTTAGTCTATATATTTTATAGTTGGGTAAGTAAGACATTAATAGAAAAAACTGTATATGCATATGCAGGATCAGCTTATTGAATCCTTTTTTAATCACCAGCTTTTGTATGAAGTGCCAATGGCATTCTGGAATACTGAATTAATATATATATACACACACACACAGTCTCTGAATGTAATGGCTGGCTTGTGGCAATGAGATTTAGCAGCTGGAGCTAGAGTTCACAGTCATGAGACAGGAGTCAAGAGTCATCTGGATCAGGATAGCAGGAGGTCAGAAGTAGGAGGCAAACTGGAGATCGGGATCTACAAGTCAGATTTCAGGAGTCATACTGATTTGGGATGCCAGGAAATCAAACCAGTGGAGTAGGAAGCACAAGGCACACAGTACAAAGCAGGGTGAAACCTCATTGTTTGGACAGCTTCCCATGTTTGTTTTGGATTAAATTTGCCACTCTTGGGACTCTATCCATTGGACCTTAAGAACAGACCCTCTGCGGAGGCTAGGCTTCATGGGTCTCAGGTAAGCAGTTGTTAGCAGGCTGCCCGGTGAAGGGTTGGAGTGCAGCCAGTCCTATGAACCCCTCTATTCCAGATTTGAGAGCTCTGGGTCCTGACATCACCCCCTCTCTTGAGGTGTCCTCTAGGTGATATGGGTCCAGGTTTCTTGTGATGACTCTCCTGGAAGGCCCGATCCATGGCAGGAGTATGAACGTTTTCAGCTGGGTTCCAAGGGTGTTCCTCTGGGCCATAGCCTTCCTGGTCAAATCATGTACCATAATCTATGCCCTACTTGAACTTAGAGTCGAGGACTTCATGAACAATGTATTCTTCCTGACCCTGTATTTGCATCGGTGGAGCAGTGATCAGGCTCTGTGGGAAATGTGTTTTTGATGTGTGGTTTTAGAAGTGAGACATGGAATATGGGGTGAACCCTAAGGATATGTCTATGCAACAAAGAAAAACCCACAGCTGGCCTGGGCCAGCCAACTTGGGCTTGAGGGGTTTGTGCTGAGGTGTTTCATTGCTATGTAGAGTTCTGGGCTTGGGCTGGAACTCAAGCTCTGGGATCCTCCCACCTTGCAGGCAGTGTTCCCTCTAAGCTGTGCGGGCGCGCGGCTGCGCAGCGGCCGTCACACCCCCCGCGCAGAAGTGAGGGACCCCCACGCAGCCCGGCAGCCCCCGCTGCTCCCTCCAACCCCCGGGGCCGCGGCTTTGCTGCAGCACACCCGGCCTGCGCCCGGCCTCTGGGCTGGACCTCCCCGCTCCCAGGGTGGGACAGGCAGGCTCAGGCTAGGGTCAGGAGCGCAGGCCTGCCTGCCTGCCCCACGCGGCCAGGCCAGAGGGGTGGCTGCGGCCGCGGCAGGCTCCCGGGCTCCCACCCGCCGTCCGCCTGGACTTCCCGGGGCTGGGGCCGGGGCCGGGCTAATCCACGGCCCCGGCCTCCCAGCACCGGGCCGGGATCAGCCTCCGGGGCTGGGGTATGCTCCCCCCCCACCGGAGGCTTCCCAGGGCCGTGGTAGGGTCCTCTCCCGCCGGCGGCCGTGGCTTGCTTCTTTCTTTCTCTTTTCCTTATTTGTCTTCCTTTTTCTTTCCTTTTTTTCTTTCTCTTCTTTCCTTCCTTTTTCTTCTCTTCCTTCTTTTTTCTTTCTTTCTTTCCTCTTCCTTCCTCCTTCTT
>ML685766.1:733970-786619 GCA_007922175.1 Pelusios castaneus | reverse complement strand
TTCCTTTTTCTTTCCTTCTTTTTTCTTTCTTTCTCTTCTTTCCTTCCACTTCCTTCTTTCCTCTTCTTTCCTTCTTTCTTTTTCTCTTCCTTCCTTTTTCTCTCTCTCTCTTCCTTTCTTCTCTCTTTTTCTCTTCCTTCCTTCCTCCCTTCTTTTTTTCCTTCCTTTTTCAAAAAAAACTTTTAAAAAATTAATTTTAAATAAAAACCTTTCTAAAAATTAAATTTCAATTCAAAATTCGTTCAAATTCAATTAAACACAATTAATTAATTCTATTTACAATTACTTTAACTTCAATTAATGCCTATAATTTCTGTCGTGTGAGTTTGCACAAAAATTTTATTCAGAAAAAGTTTTGCACACGGCTTGAAAATTTTGCACACAAGCCGCCAAACCTTAGAGGGAACATTGCTTGCAGGGTCCTAGAACCTGGGGTCCAGCCTAAGCCCAGAAGTCTACACAACAAGGAAACAATCACACAACCCAAGCCCTGCAAGCCTGAGTGGACTGACATGGGCCAGACAGGTTTTCTTTGCTGTGTAGACATACCCATAGTGATCAAGGAAATTGGTACTCAAGGATGACTGAATCGATTTGTTGCTGAATCCACTAGAGGTCTGGAAACTAGTAGTCTAGTCTCTGGTAGGGTCTGTGTGGAAGTGTTCTATTGAAAGCCATACTTTTTGTCTTGCAGGGTAAGCAAGGTCCTGTTTATGTTTGACTTCGTGCCTTCTGTAGTCTTCCTTTTCAAGGTGTCCCTTTATGTCTTTTTGGATGTGACGGATTTGTTGTACTGGAACTAAGGCAGATGGGTTAGAGAGGATGGGGTAGTTGTGGGAGACATGAGGGGTGGTACCCATAGTTCATAAAGAAGAGCTTATGGATGTGTGGTCTGCATTATTTTATGAAAACTCTGAATAGGGTAAAAAAGACCAATCATCCTGATGATGGCTGATGTAGCATCATAAGTATTGTTTGAAGATCTTTCCATTTGGCTTTTTGACTGAGGATCGTAGGCACAGGACAAGTGCATGTGGATGCCTAATAAATGTATGGCCTCATCCCAGAAGCAGGCAGAAAACTGTGGCTCCCAGTTAGTGATGACTTAATCTGGGAAGCCAGGAAGATGAATTATTTTTTTTTACCCACAGCAAAGATAAACCTGTACAGGGAACGAAGTGAACCATCTTAGAAAAATGACATACCATGGTCAGGATGGTAAGGAAGCCACCAGTTTCTGGTAGTTCCACCACAAAGTCCAAGGATATGAATTCCCAGGGCCCAGAGGGGGTTTCCAGAAGTTGGATGGGACTGCAGAATTTCTGGCAAGGGAACTTGGTGTGGGCATAAACCTGGCTGAAAACTATAAAGGTCTTTATTGTGGGGCACATCTGGGGGCACCAGAAGAAATGGGACATTTCTGGGCCTGGTTTTATAGTGCCCTAATGTGGAATCATGATACAGTTGAAGATGCGTCACCATTGCAGGCCCTAAGGAAACATAGATGCAATCCTTTATGAGTGAGATCTCCAGTCAGGTGTCATGTGGTTCTTGTTTGATAATGACGAACTCATAAGGTGGAATTCTGTCTTCAGGAGCGGAGCAGATGAGCATGAATAAATCCTGGTAGCGGATTAAGGAAATTATGGGACTGCAGAATATGGGCTGGTTTCAGACTGGAGATTCTTGTGGGTCAGAACTATATCTTTGGGATGAGGCATTGGCCTTGATATTTCTGATTCTAGGTCAGTAGGTCATGATAAAGTTTATCTGGGAAAAGTATAGGTCCTACTGGAGCTGTTGTTGGTTTAGAGTCCTAGTCCTCTAGGTTATGTCTACACTAGAAAAAGTTAGGTCAACTTTGTTAAGTTGACTTAATAAGGTCGACTTGAAGTCGACTTAAAGCCGACCTTATTAGGTCGACTTAAAGTGGACTAAGTCGACTTAACTTTAAGCCGACTTAGTCCACTTTGTTAAGTTGACCTAACCACCCTTTAGTTGACTTAATAAAGTCAACTTAATGGTTACTCCAGGTCCACACTGTCTTTAAGTCAACTTAAGGAGTCAACTCAAGGCTTAAGTCGACCTAATGGGTGGTTCTTATTAAGTCGACTTAAGCTTTCATTAAGTTGACTTAAGGAATTTCTTAAGTCGACTTAATGAAAGTCTGGTGTAGACAGGGATTAATTTAGGTCGACTTAAGCCTCCTTAAATCAACCTAATTTGCTAGTTTACACATACTCCTAGTTACTCCATGTTCTTCTGATCAGTGAACACTTGGACCAGATGATGGAGTCTTCCAGGTAGCATCACTACTCTTCAAAGGCAGTCAATTGCCAAGAGTCCCTTGTTAAAATTTCATAGTTTTGCTCAGCAGAAGTAAACTTCCTTGTGTAGTAGCGAAGGGACTAAGTATTTGCTGGGTCCATGCCTTCAGGAGAGGATTTCCTTGATTGCTGCACTAGTGATGTTGGCAGAATTCTGATGGGAAAGTGACCTGCTCCCACCAGAGAACAAGGAGATCATGAAGGGTCAGCCTGGAGATGCCAAGTATTAGGGGGAAATGCAGGGAACAGATCACACCGAATTGTATAATTTCTCTGTGTCCCTGAATAACAGCTTCTATAGAGACAGCCTCCACAACTGGAACTGAAGACAATGGGGAACTGTCAATAGTTTCCGTTGTGCTGGGCATGGTCTTGTGTAGCAAAAGAACCTGTAGGCTCCGAGCTGTAGAGGCATCCATAAACTTGTCTCCTGTTCTCAAATCAGGAAGGTCTGTTCGAGAGGAATCAAATCAGGGTTTCCTCAGGATGCATAGCTGGATAGAAACCTGCCAATGAGAAGCCCCTTGATGGGACTTAGGGTCTCAGTCTCAGTGAGGACTAAGGTGTGGTGAAGTTCTTTTCTCTCAAGGCTGAGCCACTGCACCTTGACCCAAACTCTGTGGTGTTCACATTAGGAAGGCTGAGAGGACAAGGCCAGGTTCACTGCAGTAGAAGCACAGGTGGTGCTGATGACACCATTCCTTTTCTTCAGTTGTGAGGCACTGACAAACCAGGTCAGTTTGCATGGGTTCAGTGGGCAATACCAAAAGTGAGGTCATGGTATGCAGGCAGACTGGGCTGTAGGGAACCTCTTTTCTCCTCTCTTCATTTTCACAGTCGTTTATCTATCTGGATGGTGAGATGCACAAAGGCATCTAGGCTTGTAAGCATCTCCGTGAGCCAGTTAGTCTTTGATTTCTTCCCACAAGTCCCACCAGGACTGATATGGCTCCATTGCTTTGTTCGACTCTGTATCTGTGGTGTGTGTGGGAAAGTGCATTGCATAGGAGACCACTATGCCTTTGCCCTGCAGGAATCTCCTCTGGGTAGCCTTGGCCATTCAAGCTCTGTGGGGATCACTAAAAATGGTTGACATTGACTGGAGAAAGAAATCCCAGTATGACAGCAATGGACTATGGCCTTCCAATGCACCTCCGGTGAGCAGGCCAATTACCAAGGACACATTGGCCCAGTCAAAGGCATAGACTTTGGGATGCATCAGAAAGAGGGTGGTACAGATTCATGAAACCCCAGTGGTCCTTTCACACCAGTTGGGCCAGGGCAAGATACTGCAGGCTGTGTTTGCAGCATGGGGTTCTTGGTGCCGAGCTATCTCACTTGCTCTTTCAGCCATTGGCTGTCCGAGATCAGCAGCACAACATAGGCCTGCAGTGTGCCTTAACTGCAGGCCTATTTGAGCAAGTCCAGGACTTCTAGTGGCTGTGGTGGTGCTGTTGGGTCCAATTTTCTCATGATGGGCTGGATCCCACCTGGATACTTTGGTCCAAATAAGCTGTCTCAGCTGGGTTGTGAGTAGCCAGACCTAGCAGTCAGAGCTAAAGTCCACAGTCGCAGGACAGAGTCAAGAGTCAGCTGCATCAGGATACTGGGAAGGCAGATGCAGGAGATGAACTGCAAATTGGCAACCAGAGTCAGGCTGAGTCAGGACACTAGCAGGCAGAGGCAGGAGACAAACTGGAGGTCAGAAACCACAAGCTCAGATGCTAGGAGTCACAATGGACTCAGGGTAGCAGGATCAAGACCAGGAAGCACAAGGCACAAAGTTCAGAGCAGGGCAGAGCCAGTTGTTCCAACAGCTTCATTTTCATGCTGCTGGCTTAAGCAGGGCTAGTGGGCGAATCAGAGCACAGGAGCAGAGCCTCACACTGGGGCTGGGCCTCCTGGATTCCAGGTGAAAAGTTGTCAGCAGAATGCCACATGAGTATTGGCAGGAAGCTACTCCCATGAACCTTGCAGGCCCAGGTTCTTAGTTTACTATTCATTCAGATTTGTAAAAGGTGCCTAGTAGGAGATCTCCAGGTGCTTGCACATTATTTAATAAGGCACCAAATAGTGGCAAAGACATTCCACAAAGTATACAAGCACCAACTCTTCCCTACGCTATGTCTACACTTGAAAAAGTTAGGTCAACTTTGTTAAGTCGACTAAGGTCGACTTTAAGTTGAGTTAAAGTCGACCTTATTCAGTCGACTTAACAAAGGGGTTACCCTGAACCGGGACTTAGTGAGTTGACCTAACTGCCCTTAAGTCGACTTAATAAAGTCGACTTAAGGGTTAATCCATATCTACACTGTGCTTAAGTCGACCTAAGAAGTCAACTTAAGAGTTAGTTCGATCTAACCGTCGGTTCTTATTAAGTCGACCTAAGCTTTCATTAAGTCGACTTAAGGAATTTCTTAAGTTGACTTAGTGAAAGCCCGGTGTGGACAGAGACTACGTTAGGTCGACTTAAGCCTCCTTAAGTCGACCTAACTTGCCAGTGTAGACATAGCCCTAGTGTCTTCAGGCAAATGAAGTGGGATTTGAACTATGCCACAGCGGGAAATGAATGTCAGAGTCCAGGACTGTCCACTGACAATGTCTTGGTACCAGATGCCAGACAGTTACCTTTAGGAATTATTAGTTCAAATTCCCTGAACTGAGCATAACAATTGACCACCACTGAGGATGTGCCTTATGCTGAGGATTGTGCTACTTTTATTAATGGTGATGCATTTCTTCTAGTTGAATGTTTGCTGCTAAATGTCATTTGGAGATAGATGAGTTGTGGGATACATGGCTAGCCACAAATATTGCACAAATACCTGACCTACCAAATAAAAAACACAACACAGTATCTGGATTCCTATGTTATGATGCCAACTTCTGGTCATAATAAGCTTTATGTATCTATGTTCTGGTTTACTCTTTCTGGTTTAAGATTTTAAGCTTCTTGAGGAAAGGTCCATATATTTGTTCTTCTGTGTTTTGTATAATGTTGAGCACACAGTCTGCCCTGAACAAACATATCAGAAGTACCTTGAGCCAATGTTGTCACTGGCATCTCTTCTGTACGAAATTCCTCAGAGAGCAATACTTTCTAGAATGGTATCACCACATCCCACTGTACTGAATGACACAGTATGTGCAATGACCCTAGCCTGCCTTATGTACCATGTTTCCTCATTACTTAAAGGGGCCAGGTTGCTCCCTATATGTCACCGTGGGAATCAAAACTAGCAAGATGCTTTTAGATGCTTTGAGATGACTCCCTAGTTTTGAACAGCTGGAGCTGGTAGTGGAAGGGCATCCATAGATACTACTGTTATGGGCAGTGTGGCCTTAATATTTCCAGCTGAGACTGATCTCTGGAATTTGTTTCTCATGTTGGTTTGACAAAGATTGAATCTTTTGATTTCAGGGGACAATATAAGCCATATTTATTTCCCCAGTCTTTATTTTCTCAGTCTGTTCCTAAATGGTTGGTGCATTGGAAAAGACATTTTTAGTTTACCCTTTCGGAGGCTCCTCAGAGCTGACAACAGTGAGCCTGTTATGTATTTTGTTTCTAAATTATTTAAAGGTGGCCAGAAAATTTTTGATGGACACTGTGAGAGATATTTGGAACCCCATTGTGGTATCCTGGGGACCCCTGTATTAAAGGTATGACTGGCTTATCTATGATTGTGTTATACTCCACAGCTCCTCCAGGAACTTATAACAGAGTGGGGGTGATTATATCTGGGATTGTAAATACCTCCAGAGAGGTACCACCCATGGAAAGGCCTGCCCAGACTGGTTCAAATTGGCTTTTCTAGACCAATAGCCAAAAAAGGGGGGGTTGGTAGAAAAATCTGAGATTAAACAGATTCAGGGTCTTCCTTCTGAGAGTAGGTCTATACTGCAACAGAAACCCAGATTAAAATCTAATCCTCCCCCCCCCCTTAAACCTATACAACAATTACACTAACCCAGGGCTCATACCGAGGGTCTCAGGATCCCGCGGGGCTGGAGGGTCTGAGCTCAAGTTAAACTAGGATCCAGGGTATGAGCCCTATTGTTTTGCAGAGGAGATGCAGCCCCACTTGACTCAGGTCCCAAGAGTCAGCTGGAAGTATCCCAGAATTCCATGGGACAACTTCCTTGGTCCTCTCTATCTGAATAATCTGCAATCCACTCTCTTGAAAATGGAAGCCAACCCCCTTTGCAAATGGCAGCAGCCTGGGTCAGCATTAACCAAGTACACTGTCAGAAAGCCTTCTGGATTTCCAATGGAAAGTGAACTGAACAAGAATTTGGCAAAGCAATCTGATATAATCCAGGGTGGGCATCTTCAAAGTGTCTGACGAAGTGGGATTTTCTCCCACAAAAGCTCATGCGATAAATAAATTTGTTAGTCTTTAAAAGTGCCACAGGACTCCTTGTTTCTTTGGCTGACCTAGACTAACACGGCTACCCCTTTGGAACTAGTAAGAAAATGACACTGATGACATATTAGAAGCTTGGAGAAAAGTCTTTCAGGCATGCAAAGTTGAGGCCACAGGCCAAGTTAAGCTCTAGTATTAACAGGGTTCAACTTCATTGATTTCACTGTAGCCACTTATGCCAGAGCTGAATTTGACCTTAGGATCCTGAAGCTCAGTTGAGAAGGTGAGATTGTTTTATATTAAATGCAAGTTTTGGATACCACTCACAAACACAGACATTCAGTGTGTGATATATGTGGTAATTACCTGACCTCAGCTGTACTCGGCAAAACTGAATCTAAACCCAAATGGACGACAATTAGTCTGATTAAGTCTTGCTGAGAACTCAAATGATTTGTGTATGAATCCCATGGACATTTAGTTTAGAGAATGGGGGACGGGGAAGGATAAAACGGAAATCATGATTACTCCGTATATGGCAGTAGCTAGATGCTGAGGTTCCATTGGGCTAGGCATATTACTAACAATAACAAGAGACAATTCCAGCCCCACAGTTACATGTCTGTTCCATACACCCCTGGTGCAGAGAGCTTTCCTTTCCATCATTTTATCAGTCCAAAGAGGCTACAGAAAGAAAAGGCTGTCCAGGCAGGCTGGAAGGGATGCCAGAAGATCCATGAATATACTGACTGAATGGCCTTATCCCCTCATATAGAAGGGGTGCAATATTTACTATTCTGATGTTTAAACAATGGAAGTCCTGTGGCAGCTTAAAGACTAACAAATTTCTTCAGGCATAAGCTTTTCGTGGGCTCCAACCCACTTCGTTAGATGCCACAGACTAACATGGCTTCCCCACTGGAACTATTCTGATGTACGTGGATTGGGGGTGAATTCCATTTTCCCAATCCCAGACTGGAACTCAGTACAAATCTTGTTTCTCCCACCTTTGTGCAAGATGGAGTGATTACTTCTGCAAGAGATTTTGCACATCACTGCCCACTTCTGAAGTTAGTCAGAGAACTATGCACATCAATGGAAGAAGATCTGGCCCTTGCTGAAACTATTAGCCTGCTAATCACGTATAGCATTTTGATACCTTAACAACACACACACACACACATATTATATATATTTTATTGACCTACTTGTGTTCCAGTTCATTAAACCCAGCTGTTCTTAGAAGAGGAGGAAAAAAGCAGAAAGCAATGGGAAGAGGGATCCAACCGACTAAAACAAACTGGAGTCATTGTTTTAAATGCCTCATGTGTTTATCTAGCCCTTTCAGAGAAAGAAACAGTTTTATTACAGAAATTTGCCAGAAAAACATGGGTTTCTCTAACAGAAATGGGGGGAAACCAATGACAAAAGCTTCTTTGCTGTTATAAATAAGGAGGGAAAAGCAGTTTAAGCTCATCTAGTAGCAAATGGCAGAAAACGTTCCCTTCTTATCAGCCATTCAACATCTCACCAGTGAGGTCGTTTTTAATGCGGATATTTCTGAACATATTATATTGTCGAATACACAATGGCAGAATATATACACTGATCTATTTTCATTTACACAATGAGTAAACAAAAGTTGAAAACCCTCAATAACTTTATGTTATCCATAAATCTGATGATATAGTTCAATTATTTTGTGATCCTTTTAAAAGTGTTTTATATTTATTCTTCGGAGACTGCTTTAGAAATGCATTGTTAGTTTAAAAAGGAAAGGTCCCTTTAAAAAGGAAAGGGAATTTTAGTATGTGACATGAAAGCAGGGGAGTAAAAAACAACAACTCAACAGGATATGCTCTTTCTCACTGCATATGTGGGCTCTTCACTTCATAAGCAACTAATAATGAATAAAATGTGAATAAATGTTTTGAAAATGTAACTGCATATTTTCACTTGAATATCTGTTCTCAATTTATGCTGTTTCAACAGCCATACAAAGACCTTACCAGAAAACCACCATGTAAGCTTGAAAATGCTGGTGGCAGATTCTACACTGGTGCAAATTGTCATAGCTTCATTTAAATCAGTGGAGCTACAGCAAGTTACCTTACCTGAGGATCTGTCCTGCAATTTGAAAGACACAAAGGCGGTTAGGTGTCCAGTTCCAAGTGAAAGTCAATGAGAGTTGGTGCTTAACTTCCCCCTTTGTCCCTTTGAAAAGTCTCCCCACAGATTGCTTTAAACACACATATATAATCAGATTATGTCCAGTTTACTTTTTAAAGGGTGTGCTGAAGGAATTTCAAATGTTGCAATGCCTCCCACAATTCCTCTCAGAGGCGGTCTTTGGCTATTGGGGGCCCTAGGCGAAGGCCCACTGGGCACGTCTACACTTGCACCATAGGTCAACTTAATGATGCTTAAGTCGGCCTACAGAATGCCGCGTCCACACTGGGCGCTTATTAAGTCGACTTAAGCGCTTCCTTAAGTCGACTTAATAACACCACCTCTTAAGGTCAACTTAAGGCTTAAGTCGACCTTATTAAGTTGACTTAAAGCCAGTGTTGACCGGTATGTCTACACTACAGGCTCTGCTAAGTTGACTTAACAAGGTCGACTTAAGTCAACTTTAAGTGTAGATGCTCCGTTAAATTGACCTAACAAGGTTGACTTTAAGTTGACCTTGTTAAGTCGACTTAACAGAGCCTGTAGTGTAGACATAGCCACTGGGGGGGTCCCTTAAAGGCCTGCGGGAGACCCCCTTGTGACCCTGCTCCCCCTCGCCGCCCTGGCCCCAGCTCCCCCCATACAGCCCTGGCTCCTTGGGCCAGCTTCTCCTCCCGCTGCCAATCAAGGCAGACACGGCTTTTGGGATAGGCGAAGCAAGCGATGGGGCCCTTTACTGCTCAGGGCATACCCCAAAAGCCGCTTCTGATTTCTCCGGGGGAGATGTAGAGAGTTGGCCTTTTAAACTGTCTCCCTCCTTGCAGAGCTGTGCCTTTAAAGTGCATCTGAGGCCAGAGTAACTTGAGAAATCAGCACAATGCTTGGTTGTATGAAAGTGAACTTACTGTAAAAAAAATAAATAAAAAAAATCAGTAGGCATCATTTTACGTTTGGAAAATGCCAGCATTTTAAAGGTTAAATACTGGGCACAATGACTATGTCTACACTTACAAAGTTAAGTCGACTTTGTTAAGTTGGCTTAACAAGGTCGACTTTAAGACGATTTAAAATTGACCTTGTTAAGTCAACTGAACAAATTGGCTACATTTTAAGTCGACTTAATAGCAGAGAGAGCTGTTATATTGGCTTTAAGTTGACAGTCGATTTAGCGTTAATCCCCATCTACACTGGCCTTAAGTCCATTTAAGGAGTCGACTTAAGGCTTAAGTTGACCTAAAAGGAGGTGTTATTAAGTCGATTTAAGGAAATGCTTAAGTCGACTTAAGAAAAGCCCAGTGTGGATGCGGCTTTGTTTAGGTCAACTTAAGCATCCTTAAGTCGACCTAACTTGCCAGTGTAGATGCACCCAATAACTTTTAAGACATTCAGAATTACCAGATTCATCCCTGAATTAGCTAGTTTTCTACTTTTTATTACACATTTAAAAAACTATGATCCGAAGAGAAATTTGAAAAAAATTGCTGAGTTTGGGGTTTGTTTGTTTGTTTGTAGATACATACCAGAGGCAGCCTGGGTTATTTTTAGTGGCCAAGACAGAAAGCATGACGTTTATAATGATAATGCCAATAGCACCACAAATGTTGACACTAATAGAGAGTGACTTCAATCTACTTAAGTATCGGTAACACACAATCCAAGTTCCATCAGATGATAAAGAATAAACTGCTGCATTTATCTAGTGGGTGTCTGAGTATCAATGAGGAGTAAATGATTTGATTTTGTGGGCTCAGAGGATTTGTCAGCTGCCTCATAAGTATAATTCTGGCTCTTCATATTCCTGCTGCTTCTAATTTAGCAGGACAGGCTCATAATTGAAGCAAATTAACTATTTACACTTGTCACTTCTACCAGGGGAAGAGGACACATCAGCAGGAAAGAATGAGTGGGAAATTAAATTCTTCCCACTTGTGTCAGATCTGCCCTTATATAAACACATTAACAGTAATTTCATGAGGCGTCAAACATAGGAATAAATACTGAGGGATAAAATAATGAGGTGTTGCTATTGAGCTGAACTGTTGCAACTAATATTACTGTGTATGAATTATGCAGCCTGAAAGAAAGCATATGTTGCAGCACTCAAAGAGTTGTTTTGCATGTGCTATCTGATCATTAAGCATTGGGTCCCTAGGTAAATCCATCTTTCTTCTTGCTGGAAGGGCCAGTGCAACATTTAAGTAAAGACAGACATATGCACACATTATAATCTGTATATAAGGGGCCAAATTCATTCCTGGTAGAACTTCAGTGTGTCAGTGGAGTTACACCAGAGATCATCTTTGCATATTACATTCATTTCCATTTTAGTATAATAGCATGTTTATTTAGGTCTTTGGCAGAAGCTTTAAAGGCACTTACTCTAATGTAAACAAGAACATTTTGTTTGTAATTTGCTAAATCTATTACAGCCTTTCTGGGTCTCCAATTAGAAGCTTAAGGTTCATTTAGTACATTTACATCTGGTTCTGATTTAAAATGACTTTCCTTTTTCACTTAAGAACAGAAAATGACCTAAGCAGCCTTTTTACCCAATTTGAACCAACCTTCTATCTGAAAGTCAGAGCAGCTAAAGTATTTAGTATGTCTAACTTTGCTCCCGAGGGGCCCTTTTCCTCCCCTTTGTAGTAAAAATATGTGCAAAGGGCAATGATGTACAGAAATCGGCTACAAAAATAAGATGCACAAGAGCATGCCATTTACTCCAAAGAAAAAAATGTTTGTAGTAAAAAGGAGAGGGGAGAAAAGCAACTGAAATCCACTAAAAATTATGAATACTGTATTGAGGACGATGTGTACTGATTTATTATTGCTAGAGCTGATTTTGTTGAATTTTTTATTAAACAAACCCAGATATTTTTTCAAAAAAATGTAAATGAAAAATGGGAAAAAATCACAACCCCTTCCTTCCACTTTTGACCAGCTCTACTAAAGGAGACAGTATTTGGGAAGAGGCTAGAAGGTATACAAAAATCTGCAGCAAACGTTTGGAAGCCTCTTCCAGTCAGAGATGAAAGGTCACCTCTAGATCCTCTCTCTTTGCAGATGGCCCTAACATATTTCGAAATCTGTGGAAACAGTTCTAATATAGAGCAGTGATGTGCAGGTAATCTACACACGGGAAAGGAAGACTAGAAGTGTTTTGCTGCTTATTGTCTGTAGCAAGTCTTTCCTGGTAGAATGAATATGAGGTGTTTTTTAAGCACAGTTCCTCAGAGATTTCAAAGAGGAATCCAGTTTAAAAAGTAATGGCATCATTTGGTTTGTTGTATTTTTGCTTTTTCCAGATTCTTTCCATATTTCCTCAGATCACATTTCCCCTCACTTTTGGAAGGTTAAAAAATGTTTGTATATCTTCCTACAAACCCTTTCAGCACTTTAATCTGATATGTTCCAAAGGGGTAGCCGTGTTAGTCTATTGCAGAAAAACAACAGAGTCCTGTGGCACTTTTAAAGACTAACAGATTTATTTATCGCATAAGCTTTCGTGGGAGAAAATCAAAGCTTCAAAGCGTCTGATGAAGTGGGATTTTTTTCCCATGAAAGCACATGTGATAAATCTTAGTCTTTAAGGATATGTCTACACTTACAAAAGCTAGTTTGAATTAGTTAATTCGAACTAATTCAAACTAATTTTAGTTAGTTCAAATTAACTTAAATCGAACTAGCATGGCCCCACTAGAATGCTAGTTCGAACTAGCCATGTCCGTGCAGGGCACTTGCTTAGTTTGAATTAGTCAGTTGCATGAAAGTCAATCTGCCAATTAGTTTGAACTAAGCAGTTAGTTAGTTCGAATTAAGTCAATGTGGCCATATTAGTTCGAACTATTTCGATAATAAGGTTTAGTTCGAACTAAGCAATCGAATTTATTAGTTTGAATTAAGGAAGCTCTTTAATTCGAACTAATGAAAGCCTAGTGTGGCCAAGGCTTAAATTAGTTCGAATTAAGCTTACTTAATTCAAACTAACTTGCAAGTGTAGACATAGCCTAAAAGTTCCACAGGACTCTGTTGTTAATCTGATATGATATTCCAACAACTAGGTTTGGGCTGGCACTGAGTTCTTAAGCAGGGTTTGTATCAAGCTCTGACATCTTTATTCATTCCATGGTATGCAAACCTTAGGACCATATCACTTTTTTATAGCAAATGAAACTGTGATCTGTGTCATGATTTACTTGATCCAACTGCCATTAAAATCTATAGAAAGATTCCCATCGATTTCAATGGAAGCTTTATCAGGCCAGAATATTAGAAGATTTAATATGTACATATTTTAAAAGATGTGATATAGCTTAACTGTTATTTTTCCTTCTCAATAGTTGCCATATAGTGGAAAAATAATTACCCCCCCCAAATCACATCAGTACTTTTTAATTTTATTTTCTCCCCCTGATTATCATTTTACAAATTTATTGTGTGGTGTGCTTTGCTTGCTAATTAATTGAAATTCAGGACAATAGACAGGAATTCCAACTCAGGAAAGAGTAATAATTCTATTTACGTTTTTGAATAATCATCAACTTTCAAAGCATAAAATCCCAAAGCTTTATGATTATTGAATTGCAAGCATAATTCATAAAAAAACTAAGTATTCCTATAAGAAACCCATATTTTTTAAAAAATTCTTTTTGAGATTCTTTCTACGGTATCTTCATGGAAGCCAACTCAATATAGCATGTAATCCTTTGCTTGTTTACAACCCAAATTTTCCTGCTAGAGCCCACTGATTTTTTGACAGTTACTTATATCCTGAAACTGGAGAATTACCGTAGGCCCTTAAAATGTAGAAGCTCTAGCCTGCTAGGGTGGCTTCTTCCAATCGCCCTAATTGATTTCAATAGGAAGGACTGCTTAAAAAACAAATGACACAATAGTCCTGTGTTTTCCTAATGGTTCTACTTACAAAGTTCTAATAGATAGACAACAGAGTCCTGTGGCACTTTTAAAGACTAACAGATTTATTAAAGCTCATGCGATAAATAAATCTGTTAGTCTTTAAAAGTGCCACAGGACTCTGTTGTCTTTCTACAATAGACTAACACGGCTACCCCTTTGGAATTCTAATAGATAATCACTAATACTGGGTTGTTTGTTTATATTTATACTCATTGACCCATTAGGCTCAGTGGGACATTTGCTCAGATAAATCTGCAGAATTTGGTGACGCGCAATTAACAGCTGTGGAGTATTACAAAGATAATAGGTTTTGAACAGAAATTTTCTAAATGTTGATTTTTTTATGAAAAGGGGATACGTTTATCTGATTCTTTAGATAGACACTATCTCATTCTATAGATAGCTGAAAAATTCCTTTTCTTTTACCAACTCTAATTTTGAGCAATTTTGATCCAAGGGAATCAGTGGCCCTGATTCAGCGCTGTGATTTGCATGGATGGATTTCTGCACCCAGGTTCATCAAAATGTGGGAATGGGACGCTGGTGTTAAATCTAAGCCTGCTGTATATGTAATGGCACTTTTTTTTCTAGCTTGCGAAGATATCTACACCATTTGGTTTAACAGTCAGCAGCAATGCTGCTTCTGTAACTTTCTTTAACAAATATACATTTTAATAAATATGCATTCCAATAATCTCCAAGATGAATACTTGGAGCCAGAGTATGTAAAATGTGGAGTGCTCTCAACTGTTGACACTGCTGAGCACTTTGGAGGATCAGACCCTTGCAGGAATGTAGAATTAATTTAGGTTTTAAACACAATGGATCTAGCAAATAAGATTGTGCGTTCTTTGGATTAGGAACTCTTTATGCTGTTTATATTGCACCAAAGAATGTGGGGCCTGATCTGATAAGTGCTTTTAAGGTGCTATCGCAACACATAATAAATTATGTTAATGAATACGTAAAACAATTCAAAGACAGAGAGGAGCAAACATATAGTAACACAACACACTGTAAAAACCCACGTATATATTTGGTTGTATTCCTTTTTTTTCTGTTTGGATGCTATAGCACATACTTCTGCTGATTAAAACGCTAATGGATTCCCAAGGTTCAGCTGTTTAGCTTGAAGACAACACAGATAACGAAAACAAATTCTCATCTACTCATTTTTTTCTAATACGGGAATTATTCAATTATTGCTTTCAGCTGTGAGCAGGAGCACTGAAATTAAATCTGGAAATTCTAGTATTCTTCAAGAAAATTGAATCTGTATCTCTTTTAATTCTCTGGCAAGCATGAGGACTATTATTTATATTACACACAAAACCAACAGATGAGGAGCAAATCTTGTTTCCTCATGAATGTGCACTTTAGATTCATTTTTGTTTATATCTATTGTATGGTCCTTGACTATCATACAGGAACTGAGGTTTTATACTCTTCTGGGGAAGAAAACTATGTAGTGAGTTCTGGAAGAAAGAACACAAGGATCTACCTAATGGCTAAGAAGATTCAGATTTGTAAAGTAAAGGTAATTTAAAAGATGATGGAAGAAAGACAGATGATTGGCTGAAGGGTTTGGGGTTTTTTTTAATCTGTTTTATTATTAGAGAACTGTAGCACTAATTGGAACTAGAGACAGGGACTATTGTGAATTTCAGATGTGTATCCAAATAATCACTGAGTTCCTGGGAATCTGGATCCAAGATTCTAGTTTAATTCAGTATACAGATGGGTCCAAGATCCAGATATAAGCTTTTGGAAAGTTTCTCTGCATGTTTGGATTTGGGGTTCCAGTTAATGAACATACACTAGCAAGAACTCTGTAGCTACATTGACTGCCATGTAGGCAAATCTATGAAAGGGCATAAAACATTAAGAATATGTTGTGCGAGGAATCAGTAGTGATATACAATGAAGAGGTAGAGGATATGAGCAAGGAGCCTTATCTCTGTTGTACAACCCATGTAAGGATCTACAGTAATAACAATTCTATTATTCTCTGATGCTGCCCCCCTGTTCTGGGACACAAGTCACCTCAGAGAGGGTGGGAATAAGGGTTTGTTCTGACCTGTCACCTAATCATCCCTGAATGAGCTTTTCCGCATGCTGGAGAGGGTCCCAAGAGACAAAACTTCCTGGTGTGGCTCTAATTCACCTGCATTGCCTGCCTGGAGGTATTTGTGCTATGAAAAATTACAATCAAAACTTTTGCTACTGAACTTTATTCTGAACGTAGTCCATGCTTTCAGAGCCTGGAGCAAGAAGTCTCTCTCATAATCCTGAGACGTAACATTTAACTTCTACAGAGGAACTGCTGTACTAAAACGAATTAGTTCATGTATTCCAGCATCCTCCCTCAGACACTGGCTGACTCATCAGAGGAAGACAGAAGAAAAAAGAACACACTTGCGCTCAACCTTTCCAGACTACTGTGACTCTTTCTGATTTGTCCTGCATACCCACAGGTTTTACCTCCCTTAAAAACTCCTTGCTTACAAAACTAGATATAAAAATGTAAGTTTCACACATGCTATTTCTGAAAAATTGCTGACTTTCTCATTTTTACCATAATTATAAAATAAATCAATGGAAATAAAAATATTTCACTTGCATTTCCCTGTATAGTATATAGAGCAGTATAAACAAGTCATTGCCTGTATGAAATTTTAGTGTGTGCTGACTTTGCTTGTGCTTTTATGTAGCCTGTTGTAAAACTGGGCAAATATCTAGGTGAGTTGCTGTACCTCCTGGAAGACTTCTAAGGAGTCCCAAGAGTACGTTTAACTCTGGTTGATAACCACTGCTATAAGACACCAGACCAACAGACCTCTAATGCTCTGATTCATGAAGTTACCTTTCCTCCAGTTGAAGTTTCTGGAAGCTACACCCTATTTCCTAACAGTTTCTAGGTAGAACAAGCTTCTTTGTCAGTCATTAAGGGGCAAATTCTGCTCCATAAAAGTCAGCAGTAAAACTCTCCGGGTGTGTCTATGTCGCGGCTCCCTTCTCCCCATCCCATCCCCCTTATGTTGACTTAGGGCATAAGGTTGACTTAGGGCATCCATACCGGGTTTAAGTCGACTTAATAAGGTTGACTTAAGCCTTAAGTTGACCTAAAGAGTGAGAGTTATTAAGTCGACGTAAGGAAGGGCTTAAGTTGACTTAATGAAAGCCAGGTGTGGACGCAGCGTTCTGTAGGTTGACTTAGGTGTCCTTAAGTCAACTTAAGTTGCTAGTGTAGACGTACCCTCATTGACTTTAATGGCACCTACCTGCCACTACCATACAATCTTACAGCTGATTTTTGGGCGGGGCAGGGTGGTTAGTAAAGGTAGACAACCAATTCTCTGAAGTCCAAAAGATAGGACTTATAAGAAGAATCTTTCAGGACACTCTTTTAATAATAATAGGTTTGTATCGAAGTGCTAGTCAAATTAATTTAGCTAGCAAATGAGAAACCTCTGCTACGCTCTGCCCAGGCAACTGTATGGTTCATTGTTTGATCAATTAGTGTACTGTCTGGAGATGCTGGAAAGGACAATGTCTGCACAGTGTTTTCTATTGAAATCAAATAAACACTGTATTCATAAATAGGTGCTTTCTTCTTCCCTGCTAGATGGCTGTTTACTCTGGCCTCTCCATTCTCCTCAGCCTCACAGTCCCTCTGCAGCCAGGCTCACTCTCCACTGTCTCTGCTCTTTATATTGCCCTTCATTTCCCCTCACTCTCCATGGCTCCGTACATTTCCCACTCCTTGCCTTGTTTCAGCTGATCAACCCCTGTACTCTGGCCACCACATTAAAACCAAACAATGACAACAGAACAGCAATAATCACAGTAAACCTCACATGACATTTGCCAGCCATAGAAGGACCCCTGCGACTCTGACAAGTCCTATTGATTTCAGTGGGGTTTTGTGCAGATTCAGATCCTTCCATGCATAGCTCATTACAGGAAGAAGGCCTTCAATTTCCTGCTCAACATTTGTCTTTCTGTCTATTTAGATTGTCAGCTTTCCAGGGAAAGCAGCATATCTTCATATTTATTTGTCCAGGATCTAGCACAACAGAGCCCCTATTCTGCATGAGGTCTTTGGTCAGGACTGCAATACAAATAATAAACAAACAGTAAACAACAATAGCGATGGGGGAGCAGAACCCTATATTATTTTCTACAGCCGATTTCCATCCTTTGCCTTTTTCTTTTTCTCCAGTGGCAGATTTATATTGTAAAAAATAATTACATATTTTAATATGTTTGCAAAATGTAAGGACATTATTATATTGTAATCAGACACTGACAATATTCTTTTCCTGTGTAGTCATGATTCCCCACACCTAATTCACCTCCAGCACTGGGCTTTCTCCATGTGCTTAAGGATGTGCCTACATGTATCTTTGTTACAGAAGACGATAGTATCGGATACCGTCTGTAATGGATTAAGTAAAACATTTAATCTTACATTTCTAAGGTAGACATGCAGAAGAAACAGGGTGTTCCTGGAAACTATATTAAAATCAGTCTAGGTTGCATGTAACTTAATTGAGAAAGACCACAATGGACCTGGAAGGAGGGAAAAGAGAAGTGCAGAGCTGAGTATGTGGAGGAAATTATTACTTTAACGTGTATACAAAGGGGAGCTTTTCATACTGCTTTACATTCCACCTGATTGTCTCTTAGAATCACTCCAGGTCTTTTTTCAAGTGCTGAAAAAAAAACCCCTTTATATGTCACAAATAGGATACATAAAATAAAAGTAGAAGGAATCAAACATTTCCCAGATTGACATACTTCCTTTTTACAATAGAAACAATATCTTAAATATATAGCAGTGAAAAGGTATTTGCCACAGAATGCTCAGTTATAAAAAGTTTAGGGCCTGAGCCATATAATTCTTATTTCCCATTACACTGCATACTCCTGTAACATCTCATCACATAAATGAGACACAGAACATCCCATTTACTCTTTCACTTTGTACAATATTGAATGACAGCATGTATACAAAAAGAGAAGGTAAGAACTGAGCATGTACTCCCACATAGTCTGGAAACCTATTGTGGAAGATTGTAAATAACATATTGTTACTGGCTCTTCGGTGGTCTTCAAGGAGTGAGTAGAGATGGACAAAGTTTAGGCTTTCTGCTAAATTGGAAAAGATTAAAGGTAATAATGACAAAAGGATAAAGTGTAATTACGCAAGGGGAGTATATGTGGCTTTTAAACATCATTCTAGATGTGTAAAGGGGCCTCACTGTAATTACATCTCAAGCCCTCTGAATCTGACACACAAAATCCTAAAGGTAATGATATGAATTCTCATGCAGAAGAACTAAAATATTCTTTCTAGTGACTTAATACATTGATATATGAAATGAGGTGATATTCTCCTTAACTCAAGCTCTAGGCCTATGTCTACACTTGCTAAAATTAGTTCAAGTTAGTTAGTTCGAACTAACTAATTCAAACTAATTTTAGTTAGTTCGAATTAGCTTAATTCGAATTAGAAAAAGTTAGTTCGAACTAAGCAAGTGCCATTCATGCCACTTGCTTAGTTTGAATTAGCGATCCCCATTCATTTCAATGGCCAGTTAGTTCGAACTAAGAAATTAGTTCAAAGTAACATGGCCACATTGGCTAATTCGAACTAGGTAGTTCGAATTAAAGCCTTACTTCTGAAGCCCTATTTGAACTTATTAGTTCGAATTAAGGAAGCCCTTAATTCGAACTAACTAAAGCCTAGTGTACCCATGGCTTTAGTTAGTCCAAATTAAGCCTTCTTAATTCGAACGAACTTGCCAGTGTAGACATAGCCTAGGATGACACATTTCTATGTTTAGTGCAAATGAACAAAAATAGCCGCTCAGAGTGGGTTAGATGGCACATACTTCATTACACTCTGCTAAAATGAAGTTATTCATATTTCTAATTTATATCATTTTGTACCTGTTTTTGTTCCTCTCCTAAGCCATCCCACATCGAAGCTACTATTTTAGAGACTTCACCAAATGTTGCATTTGGATTTTGGCCCTTGATGGCTGCTTGAGTGTCTCGGAAGAACAATGCATAGGCAGACACCGGCTTCTGTGGCTCATTAGGGTCCTTCTTCTTCTTCTTTTTGGGAGTTTTGGGTTTCTTTCCCATATCAGAAGCAGGTCGCTTCTCTCCTCCATTGACCTGTAATGAAAGTTCACAAAGCATTACAGAGAAACTCATTAAATTGTGAATCAAACAAAATCTCTATGTATCATTGAGGCACCCACAATCCATGTACATTTTGCAGGCAAAAACGGCACTTTTAACCACAGTCTTTTGATAATCCAAATGTTGATGACATTTTACAGGGATTCATCTACAAAATGCATTATAAATGTTCTAGGACGGTTATATAACTTTTTTTCCCCTAAAATGATTCATAGATTTTGTTTTTATAAAATTGCTATCATCTCATTAATAGCTTAGCTTATCGTCTTTTTATCTTTTCTGAGTCTTTCTGCTAATGGTTGTTGGAGATGTATAATGAGTAAAACCATTACAGATTTTATTATACATTGACCACTAGTTTAATCATAAGAACCATTTAAATAGAGCAAGAACAATATCATTTCTACCTTAGAATTTTTCTTTCCCTTAGATCACTATTCTAGCCTGGGGCTCAGTTCACTTCCTTCTGAAGTTAGCTGGATTTTTTCCAGTGACTTTGATGGGAACGGAATTGGGAATCAAGGCAATTGAGATAAGGAAAACAGATAATTCCATTATTTTATTCTTAATCAAAACAAAATTTCAGCAGTTTGGATTGGAATTTTGTTTTTACTTATTTAAGGGCTCAATTCTGCTCCTACTGGAGTCAATCTCAAAATTCTCATTAACTCTGCCAGTGCTGGAACAGTTCCTGAAGTCCTGAATAAAGGAGCACATATGACTTTTGCATACAATAGATGAAAATAAGAACTTGTGTTTGTGTGTGTATGCACAAACACTCAAAACATCTCCAAGACCTGGATGCCTCTCTCTTGGATTTCACTGATTCACTGAGGTGTAATTTGAGAAAACCCAACTTTTCTTTACCATTTAGTATTTATATTGCAATAGGGCTTCTGATCAAGATATAGGACCCCATTTTGCCAGATACTGTAAAAAATATGTAAAGACACAGCCCTGATTCTTCTGAGACTTGAGCTACACGGCACAAAGTGGCATCAGTGGACTGGAGAATCTGGCAGTTTCTATCCCAAAAGGTTTATAACTAAAATATATCAAGGGGGAGAATTACAATCCAGCAGATATGATTGCTATCATTTTTAATGAAGTGTGATCAGGTGACATGCCAGATTACCGATGTTCCTAAAATGAACACTGATGCATAACAACAGTAGCTTCACATGGCTGTATACGCACACTCTGGGTCAATGCCTTCTCTCTCGTCCTGTGTGAGTCATCACACTGTGTTCAAAAGGACTAAGAGGAATAGAGAGAGCAGGATTTGGCCCTTTGCATCTTTTTAAGCAGAACAGCAAGGTGAAGAATGTAACAAAAATGAAATTGCTTGGCGCCTAGGCACCTGGTTGGGCATTCAATCTGCAGTTATTGGTGGTTATGGTGTACACTAGCAGCTCTAGAGAAAAGAGGGAAGAAATTATAAGACACAAGCTGCTTGTTTCAAACTTCAAGGCTATGTCTACACTGGCAAGTTAGGTTGACTTAAGGAAATTCTTAAGTAGACCTAATGAAAGCTTAGGTCGACTTAGTAAGGCCTGCTGGTTAGGTCGAACTAACCCTCCTTAGGTTGACCTAACCCTTCTTTAGGTCGACCCAAGCCTAGTGTGGATGCATAAGTCCACTTTCTTAGGTCGACCTAAGGGAAGTTATGTCGAATTAATAAGTCCCGCTTAAGGGAAAGCACTTTGTTAAGTCGACCTAATAAGGTTGACTTTAGGTCAACTTAAAGTTTACGTTATTAAGTCGACTCAACAAAATCGTCCTAACTTTTTCTAGTATAGACATAGCCCAACATTCTTGATACTATTTCAGTCTCCAGTATGGAAGAAATGACAAGATTAATAATATATAAAGGTGTGTTCTGTGCACACACAAAGAGCTCCTTAGTTAATTTGACCATACTAATCCAAATTTTCCTAATAGCTCCATGTAACACTTCACAAATCCTAGGAGCAAGATGTTTGAAACCTTCAGACTCACAGTTAAAGTTTCTACTTTGCTATTTTTAACGGTTTCTTTTAATTCTTTTTATTGACTAAACGGACAAGCTTGTAGATATTTAGGATACTAGAATGTCTGAGGCATCATTTAACTATGTGATAAGTAATTGTAATATGCATAAAAAGTAAGACAGAAAATAAGTTGGTAAATATCTTTGAAATTTTATTTTTTAACCCAAATAAGGAAGTGGCTTCCACTAACCCACTGCTAAAAAGGGACTGCTACCTGGGAAATTCTGTTTGTTTTATTAAAAAATAAGTAAATAAAAAGAATTCTAGTACTAATAACCTTGGAAATGGCTGAGATGATGGCCTACCTTATGCTCCCATCAGTCTATCTGCTTCATAGACTCTGCTGCTAACCACTGAAGCAGAGACAGATGGGAAATAAAATAAAAACATATATATTCTGCTAGGCGTAGATTCCTGCCTCAAAATCCCTAGAGGAGTAGTTAGCTCATGGTAATCCACCTCCTGTCATGCCTTATTGCTTAATTATAGTGATGTATTTAATTTATTTATCACAAGAAAGCAATAATCTTTCACTTTAAAAAAAGTCTGCATTAACCATGTTGCACAGATGATAGATCACAAGAGTATCTAGTGTAGGATTTAAGGCTATCAAGTAAGACACATTGTTGATATCTAAATGTCCCTTGAGAAGTTTGAAAATGTCTATAAGTATATTTAAAATAAACTGCAATAGTACCAAATCCTTTAATGGAGCTAGGAGAGCTGTTTTACGCACACTATCCTGCAGTAATTGCAGTAGTTTAAAATAGATTTTAATCAAGCACCATCTGCATAATAGGCTGAAGAAACAATGTAGAATTCTACTTATAACTCTTATCGTATAAAATAAATATTGTAAAACCTCTACCACATAAAGAGAATATGCGGCAGCAGTTCCCTGGTAATCATGTTTCTGTTAGTTAATTTTTGCTACTTGTAGTCCTCTCTGTCTCTTTTCTCTAACTACACTATTTGAAATTTTCTCATAAGCGAAATTCAAATGAGCATGAAAAAAAGCAGTCATCCATCTACTGAGAAATACATATTTGCAAGCCTATAATGCTTCTAACATCTCACAATTATGCTTAGCAATAACAGAATACATGTTTAATGATCCAACACTATGAATTATGGTAAGAATCACACAAATGCAGTATTTGAATTTTGAAGTGGTCAGAATAAAATGCGTAGTAAATGGGCACTTTGTTATAAATAGTTTTATAGTCACTTACAAATATTGATTTTTTAAGATCTCCTTTTTATTCATTTAACCACGGACTTGAATACTGAATTTAGATGAATTGAGCACCGCCAGTTTTAGGATCTGCACCTTCTCTTACACAAACAAATACGTCAGGCAGAGATTTTAGTTCCCATTTCCACTGTTCTAAGTTACTTTCACATCATCCACTTCCAGTCTCAAAATCACATTATAATTATCCTTCTCCTTGGGTCCTACTGACAGGTAGCATGGGACGCCTTACCCAAAGCAACAGTTCCTAGTGCAATTAAATCCTCTATAATACCCCCTTTAATGGTGATGTGTCTTCTCCCTTCTTTGTGTGAGAGGTTGTGCAGAGGTGTATTTTAAGTCTGAGAATTCTATATGAAAATAGCCATTACTACTAGGTGTGTGTATCTGGAAATATCCAACAGCTGTTGTAATCATTTATATAGTTGGTGATGGGTTCCATAGCATGGATGGGTTTTAATATAATTCTTATGCTGTTGACTAAGGAATATGTTTAATATGAAGTTCCTTTCCTACTGAAGGTTCTGTACACTAATAGCTGTACAGTGTCTTAAAGCTGTTTGGTTTTTTTCCCAGCACTGGTGATAGGTTCATTAAGCTAATATAGCCAGTTCCTGCACCCACTTAAATTAATGAGAATTTTGTCACTGACTTTAGTCGAAGCAGGATTGCATGTCTAATGCAAAGGCTACATTTGATTATTCAGTTTGCCAGTCTGAATACCTAAATTGCCTACAAATGTACTCAGTTCACAATTTCAAACCATTTAGACAAGTTGGTTTTTTTCCCTTCAGACAGAATTGGATACAGCTTTTAGAAAGTGTGACAAAATTATGTTTTACTACCAAATCTGTCATGAGTGCTGGTGCACCATTTCCTCCTTCAGAACTGTGGGCTATATCCTCAGCTGGTGCAACTTGCCTAGCTCAGTTGGCACGGACTTCAACGGAGCTACACAGGTTCATGTCAGCTTAGGACTTACTTTATCTAGCTGACTAATATTGGTAGATGAGTTAAAAGATGTTGGGACTTGCTGATTGAACTGAAATAATAAAAAGAGATTATGACATGTATTATTGCTATTCCAAATAAGGAAGTGCTTATGCAGTTATTACTCATTCCTCATTCCAGGAAACTCTCTCTGACTTCATAAAGTTATTCCTCAACAACTCTAGTTCTAGTAAACACTGGTAGTTACCTCCTGACTTCAGTGAATGATTGCCTGAGTAAAGACTGAACTCAGGAGCTGTGGTACAATACATTTATATAGCTTATCACACCAGGTTGTTTACAGATCTGAGCTATCTGATCTCCCACTGGTCAAAGGCTGGCAAAATGCAGCATGTGCAGCCCTCCTGTCCCCATTAGACCTCATCCAATTCCCTTCACCAGGTGGGACAAAGAGAAGAGGAGCAAGTCTGAAGGGATTGGGAATCCTCACTTGCTGCCCCATTGAGGCAGCTGTAAAATCACTCATTAGTATGGCTTAGCACCATGTTGCTAGAGGCCAAGAATCTGTCCCAGATAACTGACAGCTTCCAGGGACACAGCTGTAACTGGGAATTATACCCAATCGCTTTTATTTGCAGTATTGCTACAGCCCTGTTGATCCCAGGATTTTAAAGAGACAAGGTGGGCGAGGTGTTATATTTTACTAGAGCAACCTCTGTTTATGTGTGAGAGAGGAGCTTTTGAGCTACACCAAGCTGAAAAAGAGCTCTCGCCTCTCTCACCAACAGATGTTGGTCCAATAACAGAGATTAGCTCACCTACCTTGTTGCTCCCATCATTTTTATGTAAATTACACTACTACACTAATTTATTAATTGTTGATGTTGATTAATCAAAATAGATCCACCTTTGCATAGGAACACTGGATTATTATATTGTTTCAGACATCTAGTCCAGTATCCTGTCTCCAGCAGAGGCTAGCACTAGATACTTCAGAGGAAGATGCAAGTAGAGCTACAGTAGTCAGATGTAGGATAATCTGTTCCCATGAATGTCTCATTCTAATCCCTAATAGATTATTTTAAACCCTGAATTATGCTTTTATATTTCCCTTCCAAAATGTTTATTAGTATTAACTATTATAACTTTGGAAGAATGTTTAGGTAACCATAACATATCAGTTACTGTGCACTTAATAACTTTAATGCTGGAATATCATATTTTCTTTTCCTGATCATTAAACTAAAGATGGGAGAATCGTAAAGGGAGATTCCATATTAGCATTACTTGTCTAAAAAACAAATCCAGAATATATAAATAGACTTCAGTATGAAAAAGACCCTATTTCTTTATCTCTACTGCTTAATATTTCCTTCATTGTTATTGAAAATATTTGTTTTAATTTGAAATACCTGATTCAGTGAAATCACAATTCTAGACTTATGATAAATTGTTGTTATGAAAAAAAAAGTATCATGAATATAACAAGATTTTGTTGAAAGATTCAGTAGGAACAAGGGGTGCGTCTACACTTGTAAATTAAGTCGATTTAAGCTTGCTTAAGTTGACTTAAGGAAAAGTTAAGTCGACTTTCTAAAACCTCGTTTTAAGTCGACTTTTGGCTTGAGTCGACTTTCTAAAGTCAACTTAAGCCAGTGTAGACTTGGAGTAGCCCTAAGTCGACTCTAAGTCGACTTAGGGCTCTCTAGGGCTTCCCCACTGCCCTCCCTGCCAGGGTGGCTGGCACAGGGAGAGCCTGGCTGTGCCCCCCCCCCCCAAAGGGCAGGGCAGAGCCCTGTCCCCCTTTGCCCCATTGTACCCAGGTACAATGGGGCAAAGGCTGAGCTCCCTGGCACTTGGCAAGGGGTGCCCCCCCGTCACCGTGGACCAGTCCCAGGTCCACCTAGCCCCTACAAGTCGACCTAGGCGTCCAGTGTGGACGCTCTAGGTCGACTTTGTAGGGTCTCCCCTAAGTTGACTTAAAATTTAGGAGTGGACATGCTAAATTGACTTTGTTAAGTCGATTTAGCTAAGTTGACCTAAATTTACAAGTGTAGACATAGCCTTGGACAGGAACAGAAGAAGATGGGATGGCTTCATTATACAACTGAGTTCCTATATGCTATCTTTTAGAGTAGCTGAGGGAGTTCAGGGTCTCACAGGCTCAATATGCAAAAATATTTGAATATTAACAGATGCTGCAAATACATTGTTTTACAAAACAAAAGCTGTGTGTGTTTATGTTTATATATTTCATTTTCTCAAGCTTTCCTGCTGTGGGAGCACTTCCTTAAAACATTGAAAATTGTAACATTCAAGAACTATTCAAAACCAATTTTGTGAAATCAAGGGAAGTTCTGAAATACTAGTAATCAGAATTTATTCAGAATGCAGTAAAATATATTTTGCTAATTAATTATTTTATAGCTTGAGGCATGAAAAACATAAATATAACTTGAAAACAAATCAGATTTACTACTCTTGACTGACTTATATTTCTCAGTGACTCACTTTGCATCTGTTTGACATTCCTCCTACATCTTTGCAATCCCAACTTTTTTCCCACAAGAAATGGCAATGCTCACAACTATTGCTGCTACCACATAACAGTACCATTAAAATTCTCTAGTGATTAGAAAATAGAGCTGGGAGTCAAGAGACCTCAGTTTTTATCTGGTCTCTGCTCCTAGCTCTTGTGTGACCTTGTGGCAAGTCACAGTCCTTTTGTGCCTCAGTTTTCCTATCTGCAAAATGGAAATAATACTACTCACCCACTTTTGCAAGGCACTTAGAGATTTTTGCATGAAAAATGTAAAATGATTACATTATTATTATTTTATTCTGTTTGTAGTGACACCAATGGGTGTTAAATGTATCATCATGGAGCATTAGAGCTACCTGCAATGCAAAAGGCGTGACATCTATATAATCTTTCCAAGAAATGATTTTTAATGTTAGTAGAACCTATTTTCCTATTCTTTTGTTCTGGTTGCTCTAGTCTTCTGTTTACTCATCTTGTGACCAAGTGCCAGACCCTAGTGTACTGTATAGAAGATCCTATTGCTTCCTTAGCAATATCTTGATCCTTAACCTGGAACAAACACGTTTTGTTTACATGAGAGAAAATTCAAACTTTACATTAAAATCCTGTAAGAAATTATTCACTATGCTAATCGTCTATTTTGCTCATTCAGAGAAGTGTGAGATTGTTCACTCATGTTGCTTTCCGGGCTGAGTGGAGACTAGAAGATTGCATTTAAAGTAAAATGCCAGTACTTTATTCACATTAGTTAGCACCGTCATGTTTGTTGTAGAAACGCCACATGCTCCACTGTGTACCTCACTGACACTTCTCATTTGGATGACAGCAATTTATACATTTTGTCCTTGGTAATTAAAGCATACATATGCCAAATAACACTCAGAGAGACTGACTCATTTAGCTAGTCCTCAAAACAGCCACCATTTACTTTTTATTTCTAGTGCCTAACCATACCTTAGAGGTATCATCCCCTTCATCTTCATGGACTGAACTGGATGGTGAGGGAGTTGCAGACTTGCTTCCAGGTGGAGATGGAGAGTTATGGGGAACATTGTTTCCACCCATATTCAAGCCAAGCTGAGCACTGAGCTGTGACTGGTTAATGGTAGTCAGCTGACCATGCTGCATCATTCCTGGCTGCCTAATATCTGCAGGTTGAACCCTTGGTCTCATGGCTGCCATCTGAAGGTGGGAACTATATTGAGCTCCTTCTGCATTCCGTAAATCTTGCATCTACAAAAGGAAAATTGGAAAGCAATAATTTTCCATCATCATGCCATCGTGTCCAAGCTCTCTTTGGACTTAAAAGGAATCCCTGCTGATCTATAGGTTATTTCATATTTAAGAGACCTGTGAGTATTTAATTCAAATATGTGAGGTTGAAGAAATACACAAAATAACTGTACAGCCAGCTTTTTCATAACACTGCTTATTATGGGCTAAATCATACAGGCTCTTTTCAGCCTTTGGACAGGTTAAAACTCGCACTGACTTTACTGAGAGTTTTTCCTGCATAGGGACTGAAGGATAGGATCCTTTGTTAACTATATTTTGGATCTTTCAAAAGTAACTTTAGGAAATATAGTAATACTAAATAGAGATGTCAGAATCTTGAATCAAAGTTCAAGAGGGTTCACATCTATCTTATGGAGATGAATTTGAGCTACCAAGTTTGGATTTAGATCCTTATTTCCTCCAAGTACTAGGGAGTTGATCTTCTAATACTAAATGTAGTTTTACCTCACTTAGAACTGCCCAAGACATTAATTTTAGATCCAGAAAACTGACACTAGGGGTATGTATTCACTTATTGCAGCAAATCTCAGCCACTGGATCGATTCTCTGGGATTGATTGAGCGGAAGTGGAGAACCATTCAACAGATTCAGAAGTCAACTGAATAAATCCATACCCGGAAAAAGATAACGTGATGGGCAGGCATTTCCTGTCAGTTCAGCGTCGTGGGGATGCTGTGCTAATTGGAATTTAGGAAGTCAATGAGAGACAAGGACGCTAGTCTATATAGTTTGCATATCTCCCACTGACTGCTGTCGAATTTCGTGGTCAATGTAGACCAGGTCTTAGGCCAGTGGTTCCCAACTTTTTTTGGCTCAGGGGCCACAGATTTCATTATTACAAGCCTGAAGAGCCACCAGTCTCTGCCAGCAGGTCCCCATCCACACACTAGCCAGATAGAAAGAATATAGCAAGGAGGTTGCTTTCTCGCTGATGTCCCATCTCCCTGGCTGCAGCAGGGAAACTACATGTGTTCTGTAGCCCTGTGCATTCCACCTGGCTCCCTAGGCAGTAGCTCTCTTCTGTAGCTAGCGGGATGGAAGATCAGTGTTCTGCTCCCTCTGGCTACAGCAAGGATCTAGTGGTTATGAATCTATGCAAAGCGCTTTGCCATGCTATAGCCGGGGGAGGAGAGCCTTTTAGCTCAACTGAAACGCGCTCCACCTGGGTTCTTAAGCAGGGGCTCCCTTCTGCAGCCAGCAGGAGGGGAGCTGCAGGCCACTTTGAAAACCCTTGCAGGCCACTTTTGGCTCCCAAGCCACAATTGCCTTAGGCTCTATCAATAGATGGATTCATTGACTAAGGAACTGACTTTCTACAACATTCCTGTATGAACCTGAAGCTCTAAAGCTGCAAGGTTGACAAATTTAACCACTGCACTATTTAGGTCACTGGGTTTTTTTCGGTTTTGTTTTGTTTTTTTACCATTAATGAGTCTCATTTTCAATTCAAGCAATGAATTCAGTCTCTGCAAGGATTAGAATGAAAAGCATTGAAGGATGAAGTTCTTTACTTATCCAAATGTATTGTACATGGATACTATTGAGAATATCCCATAATGCTTATCCAATGTACTCAAACTCCTAGCTTGAGGTAAGACAACTGCAGAGAATAACTGTTTCTAAAACTTAGGTGTTTTGGGGAGTGATTTAAAGTTGAAGGGGCAATTCAAAGCTGAAAATGAAATGGATATAGTTATCTTAGTCTGATTCTATCATAGAAGCATACCATATATATATCTGGTGGAATGTGACAAAGATTACCAATGTACAAGTATCATTGTGCTAGGGAGAAGTGATAATAATCCACTATACAGTACTAACATCAGCATAGTTATTTTATTTGTAGCCTTTTTTAACCATGTCACCCAAGATGTTTTGACTGCCTGTTTAAGATCAATTGAGGATTTTTACTTTAAATTTATAACTCACATCTCTGTCTCTTTCTCTCTGATGCACGCATGTGTTGCATACAGTCTCTCCTTATATAACACACCAGTCTGCAAGATCCTTTTACCACAAGGCATTAGAATTAAAACTGGGATAAAAAATCAAGTATGATCTTTGCCATCTTTTTCCATTATGGACAGAGTAAGTGATTTTTCAAAAGGTTATTTATAGTCTTGTGGATTCATTTGGTGTATTTTTTGGAGAGTAGATTGACTAACAGTGAATCATGCCAATAATACCCTGGAATCTAGGATATTTGCCGTTTTCAATTCATTTGTTGTCCGAACAGATATCAAATAACAGAAGTAGATTTTGACTGGATGACCCCTCTGTTAATACAGTCTCTGTACTGCTTTATGTATTCATATCTCGGGAATACAAAAGGTTTATTAATAACCATAATTTGAGTTACCAACCCCTTGGAAAAAAACAGTGCACTGCATCAACTGAGGATTCAAATTTGAATCTTGAAAAACATTTATCTTTAAAGGTTGTTTCTGACTTTCTGCTTCCTTTTAACAAATACCAGCTTCCCTCCTAGTCAAACATATTAGACTTGAAAGCTATCATTATCTCTGCCTCTAGCAGACAATCTATATCAAAACAGTTGTACACATAAAACAGTAACTACTTCTTGGCTGTATCTCTTCTGATCCAGCTGTTTCACTGAATAGCAGTTGGTGAATGGAGAACTGGAACATGGGTAGCCCTGAGGCCTTATTTGCTAATGTTACTCACCAGCTGCTGCTTTATGTGGTGTTAGCAGGCAAGGCTTGGAAGTTTGCCAGTTGCAGCAAGAACAAGGGAAAGTAAGGTATCTCTGAAGCCCTTCCATTTACCCCTGTCTGTCATCTTCTGACACTGAATATTGTTCAGTGTTATCCCCAGGGTCTCTGAGAAACAGTGCTAGAGTTAAACTGTGAATAGAGCTTACACTACCCCTTTGCACACTACTTTTTTTGGGTACATCTCAGATGATCTAAGGTAACCAGACCAGTGCTAAGGATAGACCCTCTGTCTTCATATATTAAAAGAGGCTGTAAAGGCAAAAGAAGTCAGTTTTTTATTAGAACTGTGAAATGTAATATTTAAAAACATAAACAAGTATTTTGTCAACGTTTCAAATGCCTACGCAAGTATATGCCTCCATGAAAGCTGGAGACAAATTAAAAAATAATATCATGTTGTTAATTTTTATTTAAAATGTATTTGCTAACTGACAACATATCATTAGCTATCAAAACTGCCTGGCTATTAAAAACCTTGCCAAGCTGATCATTAGAAGCAAGCTCCCAGCAGATCAGGACAAACCAACGCCAAGTGGCACCAGATCCTGTCAAAACAACAGACGCAAAATCTGCAGACATATCTACATTGCTACAAAGATCAACCCGCTCTACAACACACCCTTCAAGATCCATGGGTCCGACACATGACTATTACAACATGTGATGTCTCAGACCATCAAGTGCCCCAACAACAGCTATATGGAAGAAACCAGACAGTCATTACGCTCTTGAATGAACTCACACAATAAAATGATAAAAGATAAAAACAGCATATCACCTATGGGTGAACTCTTTTCACAAAGCAAACCTTCCATTTCTGACCTCATCATCACAAGAAACCTGCACAACATTTTCAAAAGATGTGCCTGGGAGCTTATGTTCATAACTTTTCTAGACACTAAAAATCATGGACTCAGTAAAGACACTGGATTTATGGGTTATTACAACAATCAGTAACCTGTTAACCCTCCTCTGTGCTATGATTGCAGAGGTGTTAATTACCATTACCATTTTGAATGGTCTCTTGTCTTGTACATGTGTTCCAGCTTGTATTTGCTGAGACACAGTCTTTGGATCTCCAAACCTTGTCTCTTTCACCACCAACAACATTACCTCACCAACCTTGTCTCTCTGATTATTAAGACCTTCTTATACAATATGCCTATAGCAAGACTTATTGATACCCTAGAATGTTCTGGATTTTCTCTATTGTATTCCTCATTTTTAAATAACATACAGTACAGATTTGGAAGGGCAGGGCTGAGGTGTCAAAGGAGATACTGGCCAGTATTCATGAGAAGATAAAAAATCTGCCACCACCAAAACATCCTAGTTGGTGGAGCTATGACAACTACAAGTGAAGTGGTTCAGCAGAGAGTTGTTTTAAGAAAATGAATTTTGCATCCATACTTCAGATCAATCAATTTTTCCTGTGAAATTTTAAAAACACATGGATATAGGCTTCCATTAACAAGAATTATCATATTTCACTTGCCTTTGCAGAAATATGAGGAAGAAGCATGGAGAGCACATGCTTAATTTGCATTTATATTCTACTTTAGACACTAAGAAACAAACCTTCCACCAGTGCTCAGTATGAGAAGGTACAATGTGTGCAGGAGAGATTCATGGAGGGAAGGAAACCTTCTCCCAAGTCTGTGGCTCTAATGCGTCCCCTCTGCAGGAAAGTAGGGATGTAGACAGGAAGATCTGTGCTGCGATGGTCTTGCTGGCATTGCCACTCTCCTGTCTCCCACCCACTGTAGGACCTCCTACACAGGGCCATCCCTGGGGGGGGGGGGGCAAATGGGGAGATCGCCCCGTGGTTACGCAGGCCCCGCGGCCCCCCCCCAGTCACACTCTTCCCTGCTCCGCGGGCCGGGAGCACTGTCTGGCCTCTGGGCTAGCCCTCCCTGCCCCCGGGGTGGAGCAGGTGGCTGGGGCCCACCTCTGGGCCGGGCTGCTGTGACCTGCCCCATGCAACCAGGGCCAGCCCCTAACAGTAGCCTGGGGTCCCGGCTCCCTTCCACCGGTGGCCCCCGGCTCCCTGCCGGCGGCCTCACCCTCCCCTCCCAGGCTGGCAAAGAGAAGACAAGTGGTGTTGCCTGAGAAGGGCAGAGAAAAAGATTGGAGGCCTCTTATCTAAAACACTATGGCTTCATATAGACAGTAAAAATTATTGTGCAGAAAGCACATCCCCCATTATATGTAAGCATTGCATGTGTATCTAATGCTAGTTTACCATGGGCTACCTTGAAAACAGAAAATCCCATTCCTTAGGCTTCTTTCCAGTAAATGTTTACAAAACTCACTCATATGTGTCTGTTTTGGATCCACATTCAGTATACAGGCTGCAGAAGGCTATGTTGCTGAACAAAATAATGATGCAAGTCTGCCTTAAAGCTGAATTCCAAATTGGAGAATTAAGTTTAAGATACCAGCATATTACAAATTTGAAGGTTACAGACTATAAGACGGTCTTATTTGACATCCTTAATGAACTTTCTGAGGCTATAATGATGGTACTTGGGATTTCTATATTACGTTTCACCTGAGGGTCACAGCACACTTCACAAATATTCATGTATTTAGCCATACAACATTCTTATAAGGTAGTTAAGTATTTTTACCCTCATTTTACAGGTAAGAAAATGTGGACACAGCTGATTTTTTGTGCCTGGATTTCAATTACAAGCACAAATCAGAGTAGCAACACTGGTAAGTAACTGATTGCAGGTTCAACTAAAGTAGTTAGAGGTGCAGCTACTGAGATTTGCACCTAAAATTCATTCCATAGGTGCAAATTAGGCACACAAACTGAGTTCAATTTCATTTTGGCTGAAAATATACTTCAAAATACTTGCCCAAAACAACTGTGGTGGAGAAAATAGAACTCAGGTGCCTTAAAGACCTAATCATCCTTCCTCTTCCAGTTTTAAAATGAATATGAAGGATGGACCTCCTACCTACACCCATATGACCCTAAAATGTAAATGTCTAACTGGGAGATTATCAAATTCCAAAGGGGTAGCCGTGTTAGTCTATTGTAGAAAGACAACAGAGTCTTGCGGCACTTTTAAAGACTAACAGATTTATTAATCGCATGAGCTTTCGTGGGAGAAAATCCCACTTCGTCAGACGCTTTGAAGATAGGAAAGTTACAGAGTGGGAGGAAATTAAATGCAGGGGAGTGTATGACATAGCATCAGGTCAGGCTGTAACAGCAAATCAAAGTAGGTGTTAGGATTCAAAACACTGGGGAACAGCACATAGAGGAGGGGGGAGGTCAATTCACTTGATGTAATGCGAGAAAAATCCATAGTCCCTGTTCAACCCCAAGGCAACTGAGTCAAATTTGCATATAAGTTCGAGCTCTGCAGACTCTCTTTGAAGCTGTGATTTGTTATTCATCTGTGTCAACACAGCTATTAACAAGTCGTTAAGGGAGTGAGCAGGGAGATTGAAGTGTTCCCCTACAGGTTTTTCAGTATTGCAGTTTCTGATGTCAGATTTGTGTCCATTGATTCTTTGGCGCAGAGACTGTCCTGTCTGTCCAATATATAAGGCAGAGGGGCATTTCCGGCACATGATGGCATAAATCACATTGGTGGATGAGCAGGTGAACGAACCCTTGATGGAGTAGGTGGCATGATTAGGCCCTGTGATGGTGTCATCAGTGTAGATATGAGGGCAAAGTTGGCAGCGTGGTCTGCTGCAGGGCTGTGTTCCTGCTTTAGTGTTTCTGCTCTGTGATCTGTAGTTGCTGGTAAGTATCCTTTTAAGATTAGGGGGCTGTCTGAAAGCAAGGAGAGGTCTGTCTCCCAAGGCTTGAGAGAGTGAGGGATCATCTTGTAAAATAGGCTGTAGATTTTTGATGATGTGTTGAAGAGGTAAGAGGAATAACTTGAGTTTTCTGCAAGACACAATGGCTATGTCTACACTACAAAAAAGTTAGGTCGACTTTAAGTTGACCTAAAGGTGACCTTATTAGGTCTGCTTAACAAAGTGGTTTCCCTGAACGAGGACTTAGTAAATCGACCTAACTGCCCTTAGGTCGACCTAATAAAGTGGACTTAAGTGTCCATACTGTGCTTAGGTCAACCTAATGAGTCAAACGAAGAGTTCAGTTGACCTAACTGGTGGTTCTTATTAAGTCGATCTAAGCTTTCATTAAGTCGACTTGAGGAATTTCTTAAGTCGACTTAATGAAAGCCTGGTGTGGACAGGGACTAAGTTAGGTCAACTTAAGCCTGCTTAAGTTGACCTAACTTGCAAGTGTAGACATAGCCAATGACATGTCAATTGTCATGGCTGGCACCTACATATCCAAAAGCTGATCTTAAGAAGGAAATTTACTCTTTAAGGGAAAAATTAGCAGGCTACTTTAAAATTAATTATGTGGATAGCAAAATAACCCCTATTTTATTTGCAAATGCTCTTAGGGTAAGAGTTATGATGTAATAGCTTGTCTTAACTGCAATAACAGGAGAGAACATTCCTCCTTTCCTTACATAGCTATTTCATATATTCCTAAAAAAGAAGGAGAAAAAGAAGCGATATTAGCTATTCAGACTAAGATAAAAAAGACAGTCTAAGTATATACAGGAAACACAAGGAATCATACAAGAGATGAAAAGACTAAAGGAAAAGAAGAAATACATAGTGCCTGATTCACTGAAGTTGGGGCAAATCACATCTCCTGTGCAAGCTAGTTTTCCAATATTCCAGAGCAAATTTGCCCTGAGGGACAGAAGGCTGTATTATTATCAAATTTGTCTCCGCCTTTGGTAGTTTTTATTTTACTTTGTAGCTGAGGCTCCAGAGGAGCTCTGCTGGTGGAGGCTGCTCATGGAGATGATAGTTCTTTGCAACATGTCTGAGTGGTCAGGCTTAAATGAGGGGAAAACAATTCACGTCTTTTACATGTCATAGCCTGAACGTTGTTTGATTTCAACTATGTTCCAATCAATCAGTTCAGATAAAGATTTCAGGACAGCAAACACGGACTTCCTTCTGTTAATTTTTTTCTAATTAAAATTCTGAACTGGTGCATCCCACAGAAAGCTGGACATTGGACCCCCAGACCATCCATTGTGGGGGCTTCATTGGCTCACTATGAGTTTGTTGGAAGACAGGAGGTTGCAGTTGTTTTCTTCTGCTATAGATTTCTCTGGCCAATCGGCAATTTGCAGCACTTTGTGCCAATTCTGCTGACATAAACCCAAACTAAACCTTCACTTTTGTACATTCCCAGACAAAAACTACATTAAAATGACAAGTATGAGTTGCAAGTATGGTATGCTAACTCTCGGTATGAGTCAGGCCCACTAAAGTAATAATAGCTTAGAAATCACAAGATTTTTTTAAAAAAATACATTTTAAGTCTTTAATATGCCTTCTGTTGTTTTGAGCCCTTAGGTTCATGTCGTCAATTTTTTCTACACAGCCATGAATTCTAGACACTCACTTCTTTTTCAGTGAAAACTGAGTCTTACAGTCACATATGACTCCAGAAAAACAGCAAATCTCACATGATAAAATTGTGAGAATTGGTAACAATGAGATGGAGCTGACTGAGCTTCAGAGAACATACCAGCAATTTAAGTTAAAAACATCTCACATATGTTTTGTAATTATGCAAAATGCCAGAATTATACATCCCAGAAATCAGAGATCCAAATTTAAGAGATCCAAACATGTTAAAGTATGGATATGCTCACTTCAAGATGAAATGCACCATTCAGCACACAAAATTCCTTCACTCTGCCATGTAGTGAGGCCATGCAATAATCCTACAATTATGATTAAAGAATGTTAGTGTCTGTGGTTTCAGATAAGTTGAAACTGATTTTGAAAAGACAATTTAAACATTTTCATGTTTTTTTCTTAATGCTGTGTAGTTATAGGAATACTAGTATTGACTGACAACCTAGATTTGCGGGAGACGAATAAAAAATGACCCTAATACTCTGGAGGTGTTTCAAATCTGAACTCTGATCTGGATCCAAATTTGACTAATGTCCCTCTTAACTTTATAATAGGGTGAACAATCCCCCAGATCCAAATACTCCCAAATATACGTGTCTGGAGGGATGTGGGAGAGAGAGAGGGGGCAAGGTCCAATTTTAGCAATTCAGACTCCTCTATGCTTATTATACATATCTCAAAGGATGACTCCTCAGAAAAGCTTTGTAAAGAAACTGCAATTAATGTAGAATGACTACAGAGAAGTAGTAAATACAACTGAAGAGTAAAAACACTGCATGGACTAACACCAGAAGGGTCATCCTTTATATATTTATGTACAAAGCCAAATGACTGTAAAAAGTTTTAAGGAAAAAGAGGTGGGCATTGTGGGAATACCTCATTGTCATATTGTGGTGCACTTTATATACCTCATACTGTGGTGCACTTTATATACCTCAATCAGTGGGGGTTGGGATACAATGAAAGTGTCATTCTAAATTTCTATTTTATTAGGGAAATCATTCAATAATATTTTTTAAAAAAATTAAATGCCAGAAACCTTTAAAGTAAAATGAACCCTACACATGGGATGCATAATAAAAATAAATCTGCTATTAAATTTGCTACTTAAAACCTCCTAAAATTATTCTGTTAGAAATATAAAGTCACTTTAGGTTGCCTTATGTAGTATTGGCTTGATAAATGACCATAACTTCCTTTAAAACAATTAAATACTCAAAATTTGACTGCAAAATTTTTTAGCACAATAAAAATGAAAACAGTAATATACAGTTTCTATTTTCTCTGGTATACAATTTTGTCACTATTAACATTGCTTTCTTCTTTATTCTTTGATATCATTTGAGTCACACAGAGCCAAGGTCTCAAAACCAATCATTACAAAAAACCCCAAAACACCTACTGACTTCTATTCAGTCTTATATAATAACCCTTTATTTAAAACAATCTCCAATAAATTTCATTGTAAGAAGTTATTAAAAGGGTTAAAAACCTATTAAATGTCAAAGAATTTGCCTGACTCAAACTTCTAATAAAGAAACAGAATAGGCTTTCTTTCTGAATTATTTAAATCTTTACTGACTGTGCACTGAACCATGAAATTAGAAAAGTGTTATTAGAAGTGTTCTCTGGTTTTTATAAAAGTTGTAGCACAGAATGTATTGAACTACAGTCTTTAACTAGACTAGTTAAAGAAATAGGTTTTTAATCCCAAATACATGTCTTCCACTGATATAAAAGGGTCATAATTAAAATCTGGCCTGCAAGTTGAAGATAATAAAATTATTATTATAGTAGCATACATGTTCATTTCGTATATTCTGGATGCATATTTCCACTTTAATTTGGACAAATATCTTCAGTTTCATTTGATCTTGTGAAGTTCACTAATTTGGATCCTCTCAGCAAATGATTAGGTTTTTAATAATGACTAATTTTAAAGTATTAATGGTAAATAATTTGTGTTATCTTTTTTTTAAAGTGTCTAATGCTTACAGGGTCAACAGCAGGTGTAGGTTGACACCAGACAAGTAGGATCCGAGAAGAGTATGTCAAATATTTTTGCACATATTTCCTGATAACAATATTAACTCACCATTGTATTTAACAAATAACTACAGCCCAGTTTTATATTTTAGCAATTATTCAAGTGAGAAAGACAAATATGCCTTTCACATGTAGTTAGAAAACTCTACAGGAATCTTGAATCAGCAGTATAATCAAACAGCTTCAGTCAAACACACCTGAATCAATAGTTATTGTGCAAAATGCAGTCAAAAAGAGACTAAGAAGAGGCTAGGCAAAGCAACATAGCTTCCCCATAACAGATCCTGGGGACCTAAAGCTATTAAGTCTAAGAATAAAAATAGACTGAAAAATGTTGGTGAGGAATAGAAGTAATTCCATTCATCAGAATTCCTCTATAGAGTAAGATTCAATGAGGTTCTGAGCACTTCTTGAAAGGTCCTGAGAGCCCTCTTCTTGCACTGAAGACAGTTGGCCAGTGTAGCTGTGTTTGGAATAGGGTAAGGGAAGAATAAGGGAAGCAATGACGACTAACTGTCATCTCTGCAATCCATTGATCCTGGGACTGAGCAGCAAACTGTCCAATCCTCACCATAAGGTTTCTGTATCTTACCCATAGATGCCCATTGCCCCAATGGGCCATTCTATTCTATTCAGTTTCTTATACTGCACTCATGATCATAGTATTTGAGCACCATCCTGTAATCCATTAAGAAACACATTCAACATTTGTCACATGTTTGTTCTCTCATCCTTTCCCCTTGCAGCCAAAGGTAACCAGATTATCCACTCTGCCTGTAACCCGTGTCAGCAGGTAAAGAACAGGTCTTCACTGATGGCAGCAAATTTGGAAGTTAATCTTGTAACTCCAGTCCTTCAAGTAGCATAGTGCTGAGTCCATGGGCGGCCACTTCCCACCGACTCTCCACACTCTGAAGACACCATGGTGAGTAGGTAGGTGTTAGGAAGTCGAAGGGAGATATGCAAGTTGTTTTAAGTAACTTGCATATCTCCCTTAGACTACTGCTGAAAACAATGTGTAGTGTAGACAAGGGTGGAGACAGGTTTAGAGTCACTATGTTAACTTTAAGCCACAAGGGGATTCCTCCCATACTAATGGAATCCCAGGTAGCTAGTTCAGCCATGTTTTCTAGCAGCTCTGCATCATAGGATGATCAGGCCCAATGAGAATGCAGCATTCTCATCACCTTGCAAGAGTGGAGCCACAGATAGCTTCTTGTAACTAAATATAATTGTAGGGAATTGACTACAAGGGCCAGATTTTTCCGTCAGTTGTGTGTTTGACTTCTACTGACGTCAATGCATCTGGTATCAAAATTTAATCAGGGGCATTTTTTAAAGAATGGCAATGGCTACATCTGCAATGAGATATGGTAGATTAGCACACTGAGAATTCTGAGAGAGACTGGATTGAATAGTATTTTCAAAGCAAAGTTTCATTTTGAATAATTTGTAAATATTTAGAATATATAGAATTTGATTGAGAAGAAAATTTTTATTATAAAATTAAAGTGAATTGTAAGGATCTTTTAAAATTATAGGAGAACAGGGCAATGTACAATTTATTGTAAAATATTTTGGTTTTCTGTGCATGTAATTGATTTGAGGTGCAAGTTTTTGAATGTCTCAAACTCTGATTGTATAGATGGAGGAATGGATATATGCATTTGCTAATGACTTATAGAGTTGAAGGAATGGCATAGCGATCCTGAATGACGAAGTAATGCCTGTGAATTCTGTTCCATTCAGATTTGTATGCTGGACCCATCAACGTGACATTGAGCACGCTATTCATAAGAGGTGGTTGTCCAAACTGAAGCTACCACACTTACACGCATTAATAAGTACCCAAGAAAAAACATAAATAGACAAAACACATTCTGAACCTGTACATTCTGAATACTCTACTCTCTGAAGCAACCCAGCATTAAGCAACAAATTCCTGGGACAGATGCTGAATTTTGCTTTCCCATCCATTATTCAGCACATAGAGTTGTCATTAAATTCAAGCACTAGAAATGGGCACACCTTCTGAGGACTGCAGGACTGGGCATGGCACTGGGAAATGATCTTTATAGTATATCAGTTGAAAACGCTTTCTTAAAGGTGAACATGTGTGGAATGTAAGAGTATATCCTTTAAGACTAAATTCTGCCCTTCATTGTGTTCTTGTAGTTCCTCTTTTCTTCAAGAAGAGTTCCATTTTTCCTTCCAAAGGAAATATTTGCTGCCCTTGGAGTTTAATGTTTTATTACTAACTCCTGTCCCCAGTCTTAATAATGTGACTAGGTAACAGGTATCTCCATGGCATAAGGGGGATAAATCCTACCACAGGCCCTTTAGTCAAGAAGTGACTCTTTATAACAGCTACCACAGCTGAAGGGCTGAAGTAAGATCTGTAGCTCTAGTGGACCGTAACCATTTGAAAGGAAGTGTTAAGATCCCCATTGCTCCCCGCCCTCACCTTAGTCACACTCGGTGACTCTGCAGGATTCCCCCACATGGCTTGACTCTCTGGCACACAGAGATTTGCACCCTCTACATGTGGTCGTGGTATTCTCCCTGTAGAACCTCACCAGTCCTGCATCATGAAGGGCATTCAATACAGTGAAAGTAGGGGACAGCGAAGGGGGTAGAGTTGGACTTCAATGCATGTCTAAAAAATTATACTTATTTTAGCAAATCATTTCTTTTAGAAACCATCTCCCTCAAATGGAAGCAGTGGTATTGTGTTAGCTGTATCTCCTATATTAAACATTTAAATTATGAATTGTTAAAAGATTTTTTTTATTGGCAATGGTGAGGGAAACCATATACATTGCATCTACTGAATAAACAGCTGAGCTTCAAGTCTTATTTGTTCATTTCCCTTAAAAAAAGGCCTACTAAAAGCTATTATTCTGGACACAACATTCCAAAAATTAAGCACCAATGAATCCATTGAAATACAAACAAACAAACCTCCCCAAAACAAAATACCCAACAACTTTCCATAATTTCATGTTTCATTAAGCCATATAGTGATTGTGATTTTACTCAATTCATTAATCAAGCGTTGTACTTACTACTGATCAAACACCATTTTATTTTCAGGTTTCTAAGCTACATTTTTGGATATGTGTATTTAAAAAAATGTCAGCTTGATTTTGCAATGGGTGAAGATTCTGTGAAGTTAGAAGTTGAAAGGTCAGCCCATTGGAGCTGATATTAATGATACTACAAAAATGAAACAAACTCTTAAGAAATACAACACTAGAAAATCATTACGTTTTCAGAATTCTCTCTATTTTTGTTAATTATGAAACTATAAAACAACAGTTAAGTAATTTTGACCTGTAAGAAGGACCGGATAGTCTGATTCATTTTGGGTCCAGAGATCTTTTGCAGTTTCTCTCTGTTCTTAAGCTGTGGCCTGGCATGTGTGATATTATTAATTTAAGAGGAAATGCAATGTCTGCAAAATGGTTAACTGACAAGAGATGGTTTTTCATAAATATGACCTTGTTATCCAGTAATACATTTACTGATATTAATAACTATATTGTCACAATTTTCCAAGCAATGTAAACCTAATAACCAGAAACTCAATGCGATAGTCAAATATTGTGGGTTTTTTTAATGTTAAACATATGTGTTACTGCAAGGCAAGACACTTCTTGTAAGTTATGAAAACTATGCTTGGCTCTCAGGAAAAAAAAGTCATTTAATGATCTACTAATAAGTTTATCTTCTCTGTATTGTATTATTTACAATTTTGTCTTTAAATCTATTTAATATCTCTAGCACAATTATTAAACTACAGCTTGCCAAATTCAATATTGCATTTTTTGAAACAGGAAAAATCTCAATTATTTTCTTTTCCATTGCAGAGAAAAGGATGGACACCCACAAGTCTCAAAAGATTAACATTAATAAATATGTAAAGTTCAGTGCTCATTACATTACATAGGAATATGAGAGAAAGCTCTAACTGCAGGGTTTTCTGTTTATTTTAAATTTAGGACCACCTGTTAATTTTGCTCAGTTTGCAATAAATGTGAGCTGAATTCTTCTAGCAACAACAGATCATATATATAAAAAAAACATTTTCAGAAAGAAAAACAGAGATAAAGCTTTCTGAAAAGGGATAAACGTACCTCAGTTACCATGCAGTCAGCTAAGGGCAATCACAACTTAGATATTTTTAAATTCATAATTCATTTCCCCTATTCTTTCTAATTCTGAAGCACATTCTTTGTTGTCATATTTAGAATAAAGATGGTAAGTTTTGTTTGGCTGTGGACACTTCCTTTTTCACTCTACTTTCCGACTTGTACTTTCGTTATTGCCCAACAGCAACCACTGACTGGGGAAGTGAGATTTTTTTTTTTATGATTCCCTACATAGTATTTTCACTTTATTCCTGTATGCCAGACCAGCAAATGCATGCATCTGTGGTCAGAATTTTCTATAACAGAATGTATTTTTATATAGTCTTTATACATGCAAATCACCTGGGGTAAAATACTGGCTGAAGTGAAGTCAGTGGTAAAATTTTCATTGACTTCAGTGGTGCCAGGATTTTAACCTTTATGTATGCAGTCCATCTCAACATGAAAAGTAAGATAGTAAGGTGAAATTTAAGAAGAGTAAGTGATTGCTGTCTCAGAGGAAGGAAGGAAGAAACTTATAGATACTTAAGAGCTTCAGAACAAACAAAAACCTGTCAGTTATGGAAACTAGGAGGAAGGAGAGAAGGAGAAGGAAAAAGACTCACGATATAGCATGAATAGGCAAGGGAGCCGGGAGATGAGACGTCAAAAGTATGGGCTTTGGATTGAATCCATGAACAGATTTGTAAACCTGGAGGGCAAATTTTGAATTGACCATCAAATTGCATTTCTGAAGAGGACACAGGATTTATCAGCAGCCACATAAGCTTATACCAATGCCAGAAATGGGACCCTTTGGAAAGGGTGGGATGGAAGGAGCTGCAGAGTTCAGCAACATCAGAAATCTTCTGATGGCCCTACACTGTGGGTATGTGTTGGGATGAGATTTGGCCTTTTGCTGTTATCTTTTTTTTTTTTTTTAAAGGCAGCCTGCCTGTCTGTGACCAAATGCAAAACAAGAGTGGGGATAAGCCCCCAAAAGTAAAGCTGTTCTAAGAAAATGAATTTTTGGATGGCCACCAGAGAAACCCTGCCTCCGTATACATAAAGAAGCTGGGAGGTAGGGAATTCTGGCAGAAAACATAATATGGCCTACCACCATCATGGAGTTTGACCCCGTCACACATACTGAAGCTCAAGAAGCCCTGGAGAATATTAGAGTCACAGTCTGCAAAACTGATCCATGTTCCACCTGGCTGGTAAAAACCAGTGAGGAACATCTACACACAGGATAAATGGGAAAAGTCAATGTCTCCTTCAGACCTACCAAACTCTTTAAAAAATGCAGTACATTACCCAGTCCTCAAGTAGCCAACTCTCAGCCTTCCTACTACAATCCAGTCTATTTCCCACCCAACAAAATAGTTGCAAAAATAATAATGACTTATTTTTGACAACACATGATTTCAGCCAACATGCTGGATGTCTCGCCATAAGGATTCAGACTAAGTAACAGTTCAAAGACGAATCCAGTGGCACTAAAAAGATGATCTCTTCACGGTCATGTACATGGGTAAGATCTCCATGATCATACTGCTGGATCATTCTGCAGCCTCTGATGCTGGGTACCACAAGGTGCTGCTAACACACCTCCATAACATAGCAGGGCCAATACCACAGTGTCTCCAGTCATTACTTTCCAGCAGAACTCAGAGAGTAGTGATGGGTACTGGTGCCTCCTCTTCAAAAATTCTCACCTATGGTGTTTCTAAGGGATACACACTATTCCCTCATCTTTAATATTTGCACAAGACCACTGAGAGAGAGGGTGAGACACCACGCCAACAGCATGCCAATGACAGTCAGCTATATTTCTCATTCCAAACTAATGAAAGGACTACCACTACTAAAATGTCACAATGCCTACAGGAAATTTGCTCTTGGATCAGCTGGGTTAAGCTGAATCTGGGCCAGACAAAAGCACTGCTTTTCAAATGCTTCAAAGGGCTGGCCATGATCCTTGTCTTCAACTTCTATCCAAAGCATGCAACCCCCATTCATCAAAGTGATGCAAAGCCTTGGGGTCCTAAGCTGGAATGACCAGGTGACCTCAGTTTTCAAAAATGCCATTGTCTCCTGCTTGCTAGGAAACATTGTCCCTTCCTCCCAGACAATGACCTGGCCACAGCGATCTAGGCATTTGTCACCTTCAGGCTCGATTATTGTAATTCACTGGTTCTGAAGCTGAATGTCAGATGATATATACATTTTGCACTGAATGTGGCTGCTGACCTCCTCCACAGCTCAAGATACTGTGAGCATATCAGGCTTATTCTCAAGTTCCTCACTGGTTCCCATTCAGCTTCTGATGCCCATTTAAAGCCCTGTTCTTAAATTTCAAAGCAATTAATGGATAAAGCCTCTTCTGAATCCAACAAAATAAAATGTAATTGCAAGTTGAGGTGAGACCCGAGTGCTGATCCCTGATATTATCACATGGTAAGCACTGAAAGGCAGAGAAATCCTTCAGTAGACAAGTATTCAGACACAACAAAGGAGAATATAAACCATTAGAAAAATTACAATTCACATCATCCCAGAATGACATGAGAGTGTAAAAGATCTGACAACAGAAAGACCAGTCCACAGCACTCCGTCATATTTATATACAACAGGCTGGCTTCAGCAGTGTATCTGAAATCTCAAGGCTGGGGCACAATACAATAATGTATGTATAATCTTGTATTTTGTCTCCTGGCTCATTCATGTTCCATAACAAGGTGGTTTTCTATGTGCAACTAAGAAATTTACAACAACAAAGTATATCATATACTATCTTAGCTTTCTCAATAATAGAGTCATTTTTTTATTTTGGGCCAAATTTACAAAAAGTAGTACCTGTATGTGGGACGAGGTATATCCATGATTGCACACAAAATTATTGCAATTATTAATGGAATTCAGGCAACTATGCAGGCACACTGACAGGTAAGCCTCTAACTAGAAATCAGTGTATGTATTTACTTAATTTGTACATGCAATTTCCCTAATGGCATACCCATTTTTCATACATAGCTCTCAGGGCTTTGTTTATATAAAATCTGATTCTTGATAAGTGATGAAGGGCTGATGAGCAATATGTGAGTGGCCGGTGGAAGAAGGATATTAAAAGCATATGGAGGGAAAATAAATTAAACCAAACAAAGTAGACTTTAATTTGTGCATTGTCCTTTGTTTAAATTATACTTTGGAAGAGGAAGATATGAGTAATGTGCTAGCTGGGTCGAGTTCCCTCAATTATCCTGTCTCCTCCTGTTTTCAATATTCAACCCACCCTCTCTGGTAGTCAAGATACACAATGATTTTCAGACAGACCAGATATACATGTATAGTGTAATTTACAGTAAGTGAAATTGTCATTTTAAATGTCTAACACTTAATCTTAGAAAAAGCAGAGGTACACCTCATGAATACAAAGGCAAAATAGGGCACTTGCAGTATATTTGCTGCAATGAGAAGGAATGAGGATAAAAGCATCCTCTTTCTCACCAGTATAAAAGGAAACCACAGCACCCAATTGAGAATCAGTTCAGCAAATTATTCTATTGCTAACCTTGTAATCATTTAAATAAAAATTGATTCATTTGTTTTGTATTTTATGAAGGCCAGTGGATAAAAGCAATGCAAAAACAAAAACATACATAGTGACTTCTTTTGACCTTGGTCATAAACTTCAAAAAGATACAATAAGGAGAAATGCATCAAACTACTTAAGAAATGTGGGGTGAGTAAAGGGGAAGGCTCCTGAACTACCTTTTGTAATACACTGTTGATCCAGACTTGCAACCCCTTTATATGCAAAACTCACATTGGCTATGTCTATACTGGCAGTTTAAGTCGACTTAAGGAGGCTTAAGTCGACTTAAATTAAGCCACGTCCACACTAAGCTTTCATTAAATCAACTTAAGAAATTTCTTAAGTCGACTTAATGAAAGCTTAAGTTGACTTAATAACTACCACTCATTAGGTCAACCTAACCCTTCCTTAGGTCAACCTAAGCCCAGTGTGGACACATAAATCCACTGTGTTAAGCGACCTAAGGGCAGTTAGGTCGACTTAACAAAGTGGACTAAGTTGACTTAAAGTGTTGCCACTTAAGTTGACTTTAATAAGGTCAATTTTAAGTCGACTTAAAGTCAACCGTATTAAAGTCAACTTAACAAAAGTCAACTTAACTTTTCTAGTGTAGACATAGCCGTTGGCATCCGTGTAGTTAACTTCCTCATATAGTCAACTGGAAGATCAGGTCCTTTGTATTTAGTTACATGACTGTATTTAAAAAATTATTTAAAATGAATTTTAGTTGACATCAGAAATGCCTTTAGTAATTACTATCTGGTACAGAAAAATTAATAAAACCCTTGCTTCACAAAGTATAAAATTGTGGTTGCATTGATTGTGGAAAGAGACTTTTTAAAAAATGAAATGTAGATAGATTGTGAGATGATACCATTGCATAGTTTTCTGGCAACTCTTGGAAATTATTGACCCAGAAACTGTTTAAAAGGCACTTCTTCTTTCAAAATCGATTATGCAAAAATGGCACCTTTTTACTCAACAGATAAATTATTACTACTTTAATAAGCCTACTTACTGAACAGATTACTCAGACATAACCTTCTTAACTGAATAAATCTGCTTCCTGTATTTATTCAGATTGATGTCTGCCTGGTTTACTGATAAAAATAAGGCTTATTTTATTTTATTACTGCTAGCACTGCAGAGTCAACACAGCTTCGGGATACCGAGCCGGATTCTATTCTAGCTAAGATAAAATCAACACAATTCTTAACTAAATTTCATTTGTTGTGCCAAATTATGTCATCATTTACACTAGAACAACCCAATTCAATGAATGTGTTAAGACTTGCACAGATGCAAATAAGATCATGATTTCAAGGCAATGGAATTGCAAAGGTATAACCTGAAGCAAAATTACCCTGCAGAATATTTATGAATGAAAAGGAAAGAAGATTGTGTGATTTAATTTCCTGGGTGGAATAAGCAGGGTTGAAAATTATGAATAAATATATTTTTTTCTTATAAGCAAATTTTTATGGTAAAACTGAGAAAATTTAGTATGGAAATCACTGGCACACACTAACCATGTAACCACATGATGCCATTTGCACAGCTATTTGTCAAGAAGAATTGCTCTACATAGTATTTAATATAAAATATTAGATTATAAATCCTGTCTGTCAGTAAAACGTATAAATAACATATACTGCACTTGAAGAAGACCAGAGAGAAAAAAAGCAATGTAATATTGAAAAAGCCCAAAGGCCTGGTGCACTAATCCCTTTGGTATAGTGATGTGTAACTTGTTCCTTCTTCTCAAACCTAACTTGGGTGAGTCCGACGTACACCCAAACTTGCACTATTCCCATCTTTAGAGAAGATAACATCAGCAAGGTTTTACATAACTAAATAACCTTGTCCCCATTTGCACCTATGGCTAGTAGCGTATACCCACTGCATGTACTCTAATGGGCTATGTCTACACTTGCACTTTTAAGTCGACTTAGTGTGTCTACACTTAAAATTAAAGTCGAATTAAAGGGGAACTTAAAAAGTCGACCTAGAGCGTCCACACTGGATGCTCTAGGTCGACTTTGTGGGGCTAGGGGGACCTTGGGCAGGTCCACGGTGGTGGTGGGGGCACCCCCTGTGTGCAATGGGGCAAAGGGGGACAGGGACCCTGGCAGGGCAGAGCCTTGTGTGTGACGCTGTCTAGGGAGTATCCTGATGAGCCATTAAGGACATAAAGAATACAACCATTGGGTCCTTAATGGCTCATCAGTTTACTCCCTGGGACCATATCACCTGGCAGATTCCTTAACATTAAGGAGACAGTGGTTGTTCACACCCTCCCGTCTAAGGCATTCCTCCAGAATGACACAAGTATGGATATAACATCAAATTCCTAACTTCTAATCAAAATAGAATTCCTAGACATAAACTATATAATCATTCCCAGCAAATTACTACCTTTCTATTGATACCAAACATGACATAGTTCCTATGGATTATAGCATTTATGAGATATCCATTGAAAATAATATCATAAATGCTTCCCTAAATCCAGAGAGTGTCACACCCTGCCCACATGCCCTGCCCTTTGGGGGGCATGCCAGGCTCCCCCTGTGCCCCCCCCCCCGGCAGGGAGGGCATTGGTGTAGTCCTGGGGTAGCCCTAAATTGACTTAGGGCTACCCCAGGGCTACACTGGCTTTATTTGACTTTAAAAAGTCGAATTAAGCCTTAGGTCGAGTAGAAAGGTGGTTTAATAAAGTCGACTTAATTTTCATTAAGTCAACTTTATTTTGCTTAAGTCAACTTAAGCACGCTGCTTAAGTCGACTTAAGCAAAGTGTAGTGTAGACGCAGGGCAAATTAAGTCGACTTAAGCCAAGCTTAAATCGACTTAATTTACCAGTGTAGACGCAGCCATGAAGATAAAAATCAGTCCCAAATCTTCATCTCAGTGCATGAGATGTGTATAGCGAGACCAGTGAGTGCTAGGAGGAAGGAATCCTTTCCTAAGGCCTCAGAATAGCAGCAGAGTTGCTCCACTGGCATAACTGCAATCTACAATCTGTGGCAATCTCCCTTCTCACAGCCTCCTTGCCTGCATGGAGGTTGAGGACGTTGGTAGGTCAGTTCATGTAGTTGCAGATCCACTGACATAGCTTTGCTCTCAAGCTCTCTTTTGCACTGGGAGCTGTACCCTGTACACTGTAATTCTGAAAGTCTTTAAGTTACGTCCAAGAACTCTGCCCCTTCCTTTGCTCCCCTGAACAGCAAAACCAAATGAGTTCCACTGCATCACACTCTAACTATGCCCAGAAAGGAGGTTGGGTGTGGGCATGGACTGAATTTTCATCAGCATCTGATGAAGTCAGATTTTCTCCCACGAAAGCTCATGCGATAAATAAATCTGTTAGTCTTTAAAAGTGCCACAGGACTCCTTGTTTTTCTACAATAAGTAAGGCAGAGTTCTATATTTACATAAACCAAGCAACAAGTGCTATGCAACTGAGCTTCCTGCAAAGAGCAGTGTGCTCACATGAATACGCTGCATTAGCTTTCCAGTTGCTGTCACAGTGCTGCCTACATTCCCACTTCACACCCCAATACTGCATGTTGCTCGTGACTGATCTGCCACAAATATTTCATACGCCACACAACTTCAGGTTGTTTTCACAACAGTCTTGAAAAGATAGTTCTGGCTAAGTTGTGAACGCTTGCCAAATTCGATCTTACTCTACACAACACACTTGGGTATAGCCTTTTTGAGCTACACATTAAGGAGCTGAGCTATATTTTTTTCCCCCAAGGCCTTGGATATTCTCCCTCTTTTCAGTACCTTAAAGTTGGTTATGTTATCCTCCCACTTCATATGCATGATGGACTGGAGCTGATGTAGATTTTAGTGAACCACGGTTCTGGAGCAATGGAAGAATTAATGATCAAAAACCATATAAATTTTGTGTGCCATCATCTGGATACCCAGATGGTCTGCACTTGTCTCCAATTTAAGCCTCCGCACAACTTTTTAAAGGGTTATTTCAAAGTAAAGTTACCTCGATGCTCAGTATATTTCAGGAATGGAAATGCTGTATTACAGGGAGCAGGAAAAAACCATGATTTAAATTGAAACTTAGATGTTCAGAAATTCTGAAAATGAGGTCTCATGCTTTTCTCTACAGGCTTTCCCTTTTGGCCCCTAAACCTAGGACTCCTTTTACCTGGAAGGCATGACTATTCCCATTCTCCTTTAATTCTAAGGCTGCTTTTTGTTCCTCCTTAAAATATTATATTCTTCATTTATTTCATGCCAACACATTAGTTATGCACCTCAGAGGCCAAAAATGAAACAAAAGTTTGATTACCTCTGAGACTGACAAGGAAAGGCCATGGCCATGGTAGAAGTGGGCTGTGACAGGGCTGCACCAGTGTGAGGTTTTGGAAGTTATGTGCTGTAGCTAGGCACAATGCCTCCAGCCTCAGTTGGAAAGTGCAAGTCAGAATGGCTCCTGTTGCACGCTGACGGGGTACGGGATGGTACACAAAGGATGGACTCCTACCTCTCCCTGACACATTTTGGGAGGCTAGTGCCACCCCTAGCATCAGTCTTGTACAGTCCTTGTTTTCAGAGAGCTCAAGGGACTCAGTCTACTGTAAATGGATGCACCACGTCCTTTTCCTCTTGCTTTCTCTCCTCCCTATAAGCCCATACAACTTTACCCATAATCTAGCATTATACAAGCAATTACAAACATCATCCTTTTCATTAAAAATAATAAAAAAATAAACTCCCCGAATTTACAAGTTCTCCTAATGCCAATATTTAGATCTACAGTTGTTTGCAGGGGATGTCCATCAGGGGACGTCAGACCAAAATGTTGGGCTTGAACAAGTGTTTATGTTCAACATTTATGCTGTTTTTAAATTGTATATCTTAAAAATGATATTTTGAAAGCCTCAGAGGAAGCACAAAGGCTTTCAATTGTTTTCAGAGACAGCATTCATATACTGTGTTGGAGAATCTTTTACTACCTTCTGCACGCAAGATACACGTTTATAAACAATTTTGAAAATAAACAAAAAGGATTTTGCATAATTAAATCTTGGAAGTGAACCTGAAAACATCCTTCTGGTTATGCACAGTATGCAGTAGTACTTTTTGAAATGTTCATTTCTTTTTAATCTTTGAAACTGCTAGGAAGATTCAGAAATGATAATTATGAGAATAAGGCAACTAATTTAAAACGCCAAGAAAACATGATTGGCATGATAAATAATTGGTATATTTCTACTTAATCTACACTAATGTAAACAATACATCTTTTCTTAAACAAAGATTGTGTGATTCTTCATTTATCTTTTATGACAAGCGAGCAAAGGTTGTTTCTTAATGAATGGAAAGAGGGAACAAGGTCAGATTTAAAAGCCTTGCAGGTCAAATGTCTGACATCTCTGAACACTGGAAAAAAAACCTAACATGGTAATTACTATTTTGGTCAAGTCAATGAATCTGTTTGTGATTTGAAAAAGAAAGGAAGGAAGAAAATAGCATAACTGAGTAACATAAGAATGGGCAACTGGTATAACAATATAGTCCATAAAACATATACTTCTCCAGCAGGGCCTCCTTTAACCAGGAAAGAGAGAAAAGAAGAAAACAATATGAATTCCATTAAGGACCTCACCAGTCGTATTTAGTTCACTTGGGAAGCACTTAGAAAACATGGTGATAAGTGCTGTACTTTCAGATGGACAAATTGATAAATTATTAATTCAAAATGTTTGCAATCATTTCAATGACTAAATATCCCCAATTCAGGTGAACTTGAAAATAATTCTGAATCTCTGTGGACAACAAAAACGCAAGCACTGGTACAGGGCTTGGAAAGCTGAATACTTTTGTTTTACATATGCATTGATTTTAGCTCAAATGGAAGACCTCTGTCATTTAACAGGGTTATTCATAGATCGAAAGAGCTGATCAGGGTCATTAATAACAATAGTAAACTGATCATCATTCCTATAGGATTTGACAACAGCATTTTTTCAAAGTGGATACTAATGTATTGATGCCTCTGAAGTTCATTACAGCCGTAATAAATCACTAGCCCCCACAAAATGATTTATAAGTTGGTTAAAATGCATTAGAATGGACTGTCAAATCACTCCTCTAAGATGATTCGCGTTGTACTAAAGAGGATTTTTTTTCAGGTCCTCAAACCAAAATGGTGATGAGTCAAAGTAATCATATCACAAAGACAAAAATAAAACAAATTACTGTAATAATTTACTTTAATAGCCAGTTTCGATCTTTGTAAAAGGGTGAGTGAATTTCACTTTGACTCTCCAGCTACATATCTTGCTGGCAGATAACTCTTACCCTGTAGAGCTCCAAGACTGACTTCTGATGATTATATTTGTGTTTAGTTTAACCAAAAGAAGTATACTGCATACGTAACTATGGTTACTCCCTCAGTGTGTCTGTGTAATAACAGTTTATTATAAAGTACCAGTAAACCTCAGCGCCCCCCAGCTCCCCACTCCCTCATCAGAGCCCCCATCACCGGCCCCCCACCCCTCCTCAGCGCCCCCATCACCTGCCCCACACTTCCTCCTCTGTGCCCCCCAGCTCCACAC
>ML685766.1:666654-725015 GCA_007922175.1 Pelusios castaneus | reverse complement strand
ATCTATCTATCTATCTATCTATCTATCTATCTATCTATCTATCTATCTATCTATCTATCTATCTATCGAAGGAATACAGTTCTTAATCTAAAATAGATGACAAATCAATATTGTATGCACCATAATGTAGTAGTTGCTACTGAAAGAAAGCATAAGAGAAGACAGTGAAATATACACATTTCTCCAGTGGTGGATGGAAGCCTGTGATGAACATGTTTTGAACATAAAGATAAACAGAAGACAATGAGCATAGATACAGATATACAAAGACTTCTGACCTTCATTTGAGCTGAATTTCCCAAATTATATGAAAAAGGGGAATGTAAATGAGGTTTTCTTGTATTGAATCTACAAAAATGTGCATGTTTTTCTTTTTTACTCACCCACTTACTGGCTAACATTGATGCTTACATTTACATTAACTGCTACCTAATGTCATTCTTAATTAGAAATCAGCAATGATGTATCTTATATAAGATTTTATTTCTGACTTCAAAAGGAGCTACCTAGGATTGTTTGGTGTTTTTACTTTGAAGAAAATGTCTTTTATTACTTATTTTAGTACAACACATTAAAATCAAATATCTCCTGTACCAAAACGATTCAAGTCCTTGCAACTCAAATAATTTTCTAATAAAAAATGCATGAGACAAATAAATGCACTTTATGTTCCACAAGAAAAGGCAGTTTCAACAGGCTAATGCTCAGAGAAAATTCATTTTATCAACCAGCCATTTCATTCTTTGGTGCTGTTACAAGCTCCTTCCAGTTGCTAGGCAACCATAATTCATAGTACCTTTTAATGGATACTCTGCTACTGCTGAGAACATTAAGGTGAAGAGAATAAATGCCTTGGGTGAATCTTGAAATCTTTCATTATGCATGTCATTCTATTTCTGTAATGCTATAATGCTGAAATGTTTCTGTGGCAGGAAACTGAGTTGTGGTAATTGCATATTCGACTCATATATGTTTTGTAAGCAGAGCAGCACGTACTTGTCTAAAATGAGTTATTTCAAACATGATTGAAATTGGACTTTTCTACTTCTAAAGGTAGTAAATAAATCGAAAGGGAAAAAAGAGAAAAAAATAGGTCTACAGTAAAATGTCTTGAAATTTTTAGTAAGAATGATAAAATCCTATAGCAGAAATCCAAAGTAATCAAACAGGCTTGAGCTTGATCATAGTGGTATGTGAATGTACAGTATACACAATTTAAAATGCAAAAATATAACAGTGGATAAAATATAATCAGTATAACTGCTATTTCTCTAAAAACATGCCAGCTTCAAAGATAGATACAGAAAATCTAGGTCAAGCACATCTATACATATTATTAAATATATATACAAGTGTTTTGACTAAATATGGATGTGCATATACTCTTCAGTTCTTTCCTCATTGTTTAGTGCCTTTGCACACCTTGATAAGCAGTTACTCACATGAGCCAATGGGATCACCAAGATGAGTAAGGGTTTCATAATTAGACTCTTAATTTGCAAGCAGATAAGAAAGACAATGTGCATTAAGATAAACTTTTAAGATACTACAGGGATGAGTAGCAGTATAAAATCCTGAGATGTATTTGCCAACTTGCAATTTATGGTCCTGAGTCTCTTCTCATTCATACCTGTACAAACCAGGTGTAGTTCTCTTGAAGTCAATGGAATTATACTAGCGTGAAAGAAGAATCAGATGATGTTTTCATGATCCTTAATAGTATTGTATTGTTTCAAACAACGTATGTGGGCCTCACTTATTTTTTGTTCTTAGTATAGGTTAGGGTCTATTATAGGAGTGGGTAGGTAAAATTATGTGGCCTGTATAGGAGGTCAGACTAGATGATCTTATCGTCTATGAATCTATTATCTTCCAGGTGCTTACAAATGATTGTTTAATAATATATTCCAGGATATTTCCAGGTATCAAAGTTAGGCTAACTGATCTATAATTTCCCAAGTCCTCTTTATTTCTCTTCCTAAAGATAGGTACTATATATATACCATTCTCCAGGCTTCTGAGAGTTCTCCAAAATAATCATTTATACTTCCAAGATTGTTTCAACCAATTCCTTAAATACCCTAGAATGAATGTCCTCAGGCCCTGCCAACTTGAATATATCTTACTTATCTAAATATTCTTTCACCTGTTCTTTTCTGATATTAGATTGTGTTCCTTCCTCCTTGGCTATGTTTACACTTGCAAGTTAGTTCGAATTAAGGAAGCTTAATTCAAACTAATTTAAGCCTTCACCACACTAGGGCTTTCATTAGTTCAAATTAAGGGCTTGCTTAAGTCGAACTAATAAATTCGATTGCTTAGTTCAAATTAACAGTTAATTCAAACTAGTTAGTTCGAACTAATCCAATGTGGCCATGTTAGTTTGAACTAACTGCTTAGTTCGAACTAATTGGCAGATTGACCTTCCTGCAACTGACTAATTGGAACTAAGCAAGTGCTCTGCATGGCCATGGCCAGTTCAAACTAGTATTCTAGTGGGGCCATGCTAGTTCGAATTAAGTTAATTCGAACTAACTAAAATTAGTTCGAATTAGTTAGTTCGAATTAACTAATTCGAACTAGCTTTTGTAATAGTAGACATAGCCCTTGTTCTTAATTATGTTGAGTATCTGGTCATCTTTTTTAATGAAGAATGATGAAAAATAGACATCAAACTCCTCAGCTTTCTTGATGTCATCAGTTTTTACCTCTCTCTAAGTAGAGGACCTATATATACTGTCTTTACTCTTTGCTCCTAATGTATTTAAAGAACCTCTTCTTATTGCCTTTTTTGTCCATTGGTAAGTGTGATCATTTTGGGTATGTCTATGCTGGCAATTTAGGTTGACTTAAGTAGCCTTAAGTCGACCTAAATTACTCCCCGTCCACACTGGGCTTTCCTTAAGTTGACTTAAGAAATTCCTTAAGTTGACTTAATGAAAGCTTAGGTCAACTTAGTAAGAACCAAGGGTTAGGTCAACCTAACCCTTAAGTCGACTCCTTAGGTCAACTTAAGCACAGTGTGGACATGGATTAACCCTTAAGTCGACTTTATTAAGTTGACTTAAGGGCAATTAGGTTGACTTACTAAGTCCCCGTTCAGGGTAACCACTTTGTTAAGTCGACTTAATAAGGTCGACTTTAAGTCGACATAAAGTCGACCTTATTAAGTTGACTTAATAAAGTTGACCTAACTTTTTCTAGTGTAGACATAGCCTTTGTGTCTAAATTTCTCTGATTTTGTCTCTACATCCTTGTGCTCTTCTTTTATATTCTCCTTATCTATTTGTCCACATTTCCACTTTTTGTAGAATTCTTTTCCAATTTTCAAGTCTTTAAAGAGCTCTTGATGGAGCCAGATAGCTCTCTTTCTACCCCTATCTTTCCTTTGCATCTGGATATCCTGCAGTTGTACCTTTAATACTGACTCACTGAGAAACTGCCACCTCTCCTGAACTCCTTTTTCTTTTAGATTTTTTTCCCATGGACCTTACTCCTCAGTTCTCTAAGTTGTTAAAGTCTGTTCTCCCCCGCCCCATGCCTTTATTATGGTGCTTTCACTTCTTCCTTTCTTTAGACTCATGAAATCTATTTTTTCATGATCACTTTTACCCAAATTGCTTTCCATCTTCAGATGCATGACCAATGCCTCCTTGTTGGTCAGACTAAAGCTCCCCTAGCTACTTCCTTTACTTTCTGAAACAAAAAGATCTCCCCAGTAGACTCATTCAAAGTATTTAATGACCTGGGCTTTTTTCATGGGCTTCTCCTGCAGTAGCAGATGGGTACCCAGAAGTCAACTACTGCAGGAGAAGCCCATGAAAAACAACAACAGAATGCCACTGGTCACCACCTACAACCCCCAAGCCAGACCTCTTCAACACATCATCAAAAAACTACAGCCTATTTTACAAAATGATCCCTCACTCTCTCAAGCCTTAGGAGACAGACCTCTCCTTGCTTTCAGACAGCCCCCTAATCTTAAAAGGATACTTACCAGCAACTACAGATCACAGAACAGAAACACTAAAGCAGGAACACAGCCCTGCAGCAGACCACGCTGCCAACTTTGCCCTCATATCTACACTGATGACACCATCACAGGGCCTAATCATGCCACCTACTCCATCAAGGGTTCGTTCACCTGCTCATCCACCAATGTGATTTATGCCATCATGTGCCGGAAATGCCCCTCTGCCTTATATATTGGACAGACAGGACAGTCTCTGCGCCAAAGAATCAATGGACACAAATCTGACATCAGAAATTGCAACACTGCAAAACCTGTAGGGGAACACTTCAATCTCCCTGCTCACTCCCTTGACGACTTGTTAATAGCTGTGTTGAAACAGATGAATAACAAATCACAGCTTCAAAGAGAGACTGCAGAACTCAAACTTATATGCAAATTTGACTCTGTTGTCTTGGGGTTAAACAGGGACTATGGATTTTTCTCGCATTACAACAAGTGATTTGACCTCCCCCTCCTCTATGTGCTGTTCCCCAGTGTTTTGAATCCTAACACCTATTTTGATTTGCTGTTACAGCCTGACCTGATGCTATGTCATACACTCCCCTGCATTTAATTTCCTACCACTCTGTAACTTTCCTATCTTCAAAGCGTCTGACGAAGTGGGATTTTCTCCCACGAAAGCTCATGCGATTAATAAATCTGTTAGTCTTTAAAAGTGCCACAGGACTCTGTTGTCTTTCTACAATAATATATGCTTAAGGTTTGTGAAACCTACTATTTGTAAAATCAACAATAAAAATCAACAGCGCATCAGGGGAATTCTACATTTCCTTTAGTACAAACCTCTTTTGGCCAGCACATTCCAACGCAAGGGTCAAAATAATTTAATATAAACATGCAATACTAATATCTAAAGTTTCAATGTGAGGTGAAAAAAAGCGAATGCTCAGTATCGTTTATCAAAGTAGGAATGGAACAGCAAAGGGAGGCCTAGCAGTGGAAGGTCAGAGCCAATAACCTTTCTGCAAATAGTAAAGGGCTGCACAAGCATCAAATGCAAATTACTGATGATTTGAGAATTTTAATGGAGTTCTACGTCACATTATAAAATGTTTAATTGTAACCCCATTTTAATAACATTATCTGATTAAATGAAAAGATGCCTTGCTGATCGCAATTACAATCTGTCAAGCTACATATTTATTTACACTTTGGTTTCCTAAAACCATAAAATAAAGAAAAAGGAAACCCTATTCAGCTTGTCAGCAAACTATAATTATTGTGTATCCTTCTGTCACTTTTGTATAAAACTTTTGGTCTTAAAATGGATCTAATTAAAGCTACACCAACATTTTAATAAATGCTTGCTTTCTTTTTTCTCCCTCCCACCCCCCCCAAACTTAGTGGTACCTTTCTTTTTACCTATCTTTAAGTCAGACATTTGTTTTGCTATATTACTTTCCCTCCACAAACACCTTATTAGAAAAAAATGTTCTTTTCAATGTAAATATTGTTTTTGCTATTGTAACCCTTCCTTGCTGGGAGGGTTGCTCTGTCCCCCTTTGGTGGTGGCTAGGCAAGCTAGGGATTGATTAGCTTACTACAGCCTTGGCTAAGAAACACATGTTCATGCAATAGAGCTCCAGAGGTCCCAGTTCTGATCCTTACTGCCAATGCCCCATGTATCCCTCCTAGCACTGTGGTGGAATCGCCCTCTGTTGATTGTTCTGCTTTGACATGGGTGTGTTGAATATTAGTATAATAAACTATTCCCAGGTGTGTCACATAGCTCATCTTCTGCAAAGTCTATTTATTGTAATGTATGGCCTTTCCTAGCATATAGTTTGCCAGAAACAAGAAATAAGTCCAAATGCTTGAACACAACTGTATGCCTCAACCAGTTACAGAAATTACATCTCACAAAAGGCCTATTAAATCATCTATTCCATCTCTCAGCCAATGCAGGATTTTCCCCTCGTGTTCATATGCCAGTGCTTAACCGTACCTAACAAATTCTTCCACAAATATTAGATTTTTGTTATGATGTTCATCTTTAAAAGGGTATCTAGATAGCAAGTGTGAAAAGTCATGTTGGGGTGGAAAGTAAGAGGTGCCCATATGAGAATATCGGGACTGTCCCTATACAACTGGAATATTTGGTCACCCTAATCCTTAATTTTCCTGTGTTTATTTTTATCCCACTACTTCTAGTTACATTCCCTAGATAGCACAATAATTTATATCCTCACTTTCTAAATCAATGATTATAAATAATCAGAATGTTGAAAATGGGGACATGAATGATTCTGTAAAAATAATATACTGCCACTGAACCTTCATGGAAAATTATTTTGTTCAATGCAGGTGATGTGCTAATATGATCTGGATAAAGATTATGTGCTAATAAGATTTGGGGAAAGCTGATTACTTGTATACTGTTGTTAAAACTGATCAGGTAATCTGCAAAAAGAAGAATTCTGAATTGATATATTCCCTTTCACTTATTGCTTTTCTTAATTCTCCTGGCCACATCTGCCAAACTTGGATACAAAGAATCTGTACAAAGCTCTACAGCGTGAAGGTTTAATCTGACTCCCAACTCAAATTAATTTAAATGGACTCTAGATCAGGCCCTATAACTTTGCCTGTCCTGTAGCCTAGTCAGTTTTGTTTTAAAACAGGAAGTCAGTATTATTCAATGGAATTCATAATGCTGGAATTCATCCTGTATTTTTAAAGTTCCAGCATTATGTCTTAACAGAACATTAAGACAGCATGCAGGTAGTGTGCAATAAATTCAAGATTTCAGGTTGCATGTGCAAGTTAACTCCAACGAAGCTTTGCTACACTGTCTTAATTTCATAACTATTTGTTATTTCTCAAATCACACAAGATATTACCAGATTATATCATTTTTTACAGCCTTGTAACATTTTGTATTACCTTTTCATTTTCTAACCTTACAGTAATTTCAGAGTCGTAATGGTGCAGTTTGACCTAAACTTTTTCTGTGGTAAGTTCTATTGTTTGAAGGCCTATATTTAAAAAAAAATGTCAGAAACCATGTTTATACATATTGGATTGCCATTTCAAAAGCACTCAGGATTGACCTAGCTCTGCTTCCATTGAGGTAATGATAAAACTCTCATTGGACTTCAACAAGATTTAAATAAGGGCAAAATGCTTTTGAATATCCCACCCATGGTTTTCAACCAGCAACTTCCAAGGTACACTTCAGACCTTAAGGCTATGGAGCTAATGTAATTCTGAAATTAAGTGTCTTATCTAAGATGACAAATTTACTGTCATATTACATCTGGTACATTCAACATGTAGTATTGCATAGGGAAAACCATGGGTGAGGGGAATTTTTTGTGTTAAGAAAACCTAAAAGATAATGTGTAAATAGTAAGATGTGCCTCACATGACACAGATCATTTTACTTGTACGTTGTTGCCCTCCCTCAATCCTTCTGTCTTTGCCTTTTTAGGTTACATGCTCTTTGACGTATGGATTGTGTTTTCCTCTATATTTGGGTGCTATAGCAATACAAGAAAGAAATAATAATGTTAACCAACCACCATCACAAGAATTGTTCTTTACAAATAAATAATGTTCATGGACTCTGTCTACTATACACGGAGTAGTGTACAGATAATTTCACAGAGATTAAAGCCAGAAGGAAACATTTCAATAATCTACTTTGACTTCCTGTATATCAAGAGCCATTGAATTTCACTCATATATTCCTATATTGACCCCAATTACTTTCGTTAGGTTAAAGCATTTCAGTACCCAGTAGACGAAACTACTGTGTGCTTTAGGTAGAGAACAGAGAGACTGAGGTGATGCCAATGGCTATGGCCACTGCAATGCCAGGAGATGACACACATGTGAATTGAACATTGTAGAAAAACTAGGTAGTACACTGCATTGTTTGCATAATATTATGTGATCACAAATGGCTAAATCATTTTTTGTTCGAATTCTCAGTGACGGATGGAGTTTCCTTTATATTGTGGACACTGAAAGGAAATTTGATGGGGCAGAGGCAGGAAGCATGGCAGATGGTGTCAGGAAGGAATTTCCATGCACAAAAGGGAGCACACAGGAATGCATGACTGATAAATGTACCGTTCTTGTGTCAAAAGAGACAAATGAGGTCCTGGCTGCTTGATGCCAAAACAATATCACTAGTAGCGTAGTGACCCCTAACATCTTTTGGAGGCATTGGTTAAACAAAGACTCTATCAGCAGGAGTAGTGTTACCTATTGACTCAAATGGTCTGTTGTGTAATGTCATTGTGTCATGTTAAACCAATGCTATGTTTCAACTTAGCACTAGCTGTATTTCAAGGAGTGATGAAGCCACCCCTGAAGTATCTTTGCAGGGTTCCTGATAGGGCTGCTTTATCACTTTCAGCTTGTCTGAACTGTGGTTTTATGACTGCTTACTGGTATGTGCTATCACAATCATATTATCCCCACTACAAGGTCTTTACTCCTGGTATATATAAAGTGGTGGGTAGTCTAAGTTTGTTTCTTTTGAGAGCCCTTAACTACCCAGCTTCCTTTGCTTTCATTCCATCCCACTATTTAATGATTGACCATCATATGAAATTGGGTTTTGATCACATTTTTGGTATGGGAGATCCTATAGTTTATAAACACTCTTCATCTGAAATCTGTCTCATTTCATTCCCTTTTCAACTTGGGCCTGTTCATTTGTGTGATGTATTTTGAATGAATGGCATTTTGTGATGTTTTTATTCAAATGCCTTTGTTTTTATTCTGCTGCATATTACAGGGGGACGATACTGTAAATAAATAACATGTGTGATGTTATTAGAGGGGCATAGGAAGTGTCCTAGTTAATTACTGACTTCAGAGCACTTTGACACAGTCAGAGGAATGTTGCTATAGAAGAGCAAAGCACTGTTAGCGTTATTGTCTAGTGTATTTTGTAAATAGTCCAATTTCAAAACAATTTCCCCAATCATTATTTTAAATGTGTATTTTTTTTGCCATGCAGCTTAAGCTTCAGTTAATATCTATATCAGCACTAAGCTTTCAGTTCTGAACACATTCTATGCTAGCTCATAAAGAAGAAAGAAAAGGTAATAAAATTCATTAAAGTGGTATCCTACATTTGAGTGTTAGGGTATATGGAGAAACTACAGTTTAGTTACTGAGCTAATCTCTAAATCTTTTTATATGGGAATGAAGGTAATTTTTAGGCTTATTAGAAGTCCCATCTCTGAATAAAAATACACTGGATTTTTGTGAAAGGCCAGATCCATGCACAAAAATCCAACTGACTTTATATGGGGCACTTGCAAGATCAGATCCCAAGTTTCTAAAATGAGGGCAGTCAACACACGGGCTGTAGGAATTCAGAGTATGAAGCCCCATACCAATGCTAACACTGTCAGCAACACTATAAGGCCAGGACAGGCCTAGAAAAGTCAGGTAGCCCTTTGGCAGTTTTCACTCTTTCACTCTCCTCATATACTGGGGCAGTGGCTTTCAAACTATGGGTCAGGACCCAGCACTGTGTCGCGGAGCCCCCTGCTGCCTCTGCCAAAAGACTGGAATGCATTGCTCAAAGATCGCAGATGTAAATGATTTTTTTTCACCTGGGTCCTGAGAAAATAAGTTTGAAAACCACTGCATTAGGGAACACTAGAGAAGAATGCATCACCTTGTAGCTCACTGCATATGTCACAACCCCCTCTAGCCCAGGCGAAAGATAAAGCTACTACTGCTATCAGCTAAAGACATTACTCCTTTAACTCAAATGCTTTGAAGCTAAATGTCTGGGATTGTATCCCTGCTGATAATGAATGATGGAATGAAAACAACTGTTGTATGGGGATTTGAAATTCTGTGGACCTCAGTGATTTGGTCCAAATTTCCTTGGATAGGGAGAGCATGAAACATGTTGGTAAGTCTGTTATTTCTCCTCCAATGACTGGTCCACATAGAAGACAGCACCCTGGTTCTTGGAACTGTTGAGTTACTCATTTGATTCAGGTGGTAGAGGCCTGTAGTTTAATTTTGAGTTCAATCCAGGGATGATATATGGTGTGGATTCTTCAACCAGCACTATCTTGGGAAAAGGAGAAGCCTATAGACACTAGATCCCTACTCCCATCTTTTGTAGTCCCTTTTCTGAAGAGGATTCAGGGACTAGTATGTTAACACCGCTTCCAGCACTATCTGGAGATCAAGACAGTCCGACAGAGACCAAAACCTTGCCCCCGATATCTTCTGCCTCTCTTCATTAAAGATCATCAAGACTATCAGTGTTCTGCCTTCTGAACTGGCACATCTTCTTGCCCTCTTTTCAATCAGTTTTTGTAAATTTAGCCCTCCTCTGATACCCACATTCACATTCATATTTCCATCTTACACACATGCATGCGTGCAAACATGTGCGACCCACACTGAACAACCATTAGATGTACATGCCAGTAGTTCTCTGGGGCAGAAGCCATCTTTTTTGTGCTTTACACATAACCTAGCACAATGGGGTTCTGGTCTGTGATTGGGAATTCTAGGTGCTACTTCAGTACAAATAAACAACAATGAGATGATCATAACTGTATTACTAGAAATCACTATTTATCATCTTGATTCATTAGGTTACCTCTAATGTTTAGACTAGAGCAGAGGCTCTCTTGTCTTCCATGAAATATCTACCAACTCCTGGGCACTATGAAATAATAAGCAGCACTGATATTGACAAATATGCTAGATTAGATAGGTCTTCCAGATAGGGCTGCCTCTATTCAGAATTTAGCACCCCCAGAAACAAGCACCTCTCTAACAGGCCTCAATGATTACATGAGCATATATTCCTAAAGCCAACAGTGCTATGATATTCAGTTTTGTTCACAAATGCAGTTCAATAGAAGTTCATCCATTGTCATACTAGCAAAGTAATATTCTCTGATGCTACAAGGAAGTCACTCTAAGCAATAGTGTGCAGTACACTGTGGGTGCGTCTACACTGGCAAGCTAGATCGACTTAAGGACGCTTAAGTCGACCTAAACAAAGCCGCGTCCACACTGGGTTTTTATTAAGTTGATTTAAGAGTTCCTTAAATTGACTTATGGAACGATTAAATTGATTAATAACACCACCTCTTTAGACCGACTTAAGCCTTAAGTTGACTTAATAACACCACCTCTTTGACCGACTTAAACCTTAAATCGACTTAAGGTCAGTGTAGATGGGGATTAGCAGTAAATTGACTTAATTAAATTGACTTAAAGCCAGTATAACGGCTCCCTCTGCTGTTAAGTCGACTTAACAAGGTCAACTTATAGTGTAGCCAATTTGTTAAATTGACTTAACAAAGTTGACAACTTTTCAAGTATAGACATAGCCACTTTGAGACTACGTATTGAGACAGAGGGAGATAGGATGTTTCCAATGTGTCCTCATGAATGCATTTCAATACAAGTGTGTGTGAGAGGGAATATAGATGGGTTCATATACTGTTAAGCATGAGGGTGAGGTATAAGAGCAGACCAAAGGCAGAATGAGGGTTACCAGACACACTGTCTTTATGGACCTCCCAAATCAGAAAGGATAGGGAAAAGGGCATTTGCAAGGTATCCTTGTGAAAATTTAGCATCATAATTAAAAATTAAGAAGTGATTGAGAGACAGAGAGCATGAGCTGGGCTTAGAAGGGAACTATACATTATTCAAAAGAAAAAGAGTGTCTGGAGTTGGGAGTGTCCAACTTGAGGGAAGATGGCCTGCCACAAAAGTTTTCTGTTTAAATTAACAGTTAGCTTTAGAAGGTACGCTATCAAAGGATAAAGATAACAAACAAGTTATTTCTTGTTGTTTGCGTTTTAGAACCTCTAAGCACTTTGAAAGTGAAATCTCCTGCCCTCCTGAGCATGTTTTCTCTTGAAGCACACCTGCACACTTGTTTACTTAATCTTAGGGCTACCCCCATGCAGTGTGCTTCCTGGATAGCATTTATTTTTGCTTTTGTAAAAAGAAGGCCAAACTCTTTTATTTGTAAAAAAAAATCATGGAAGGTAAAGTTTCGTATATAAGCCTTGAAAACAGATAAATTGAAAAAGAAAAATATTAACAGCTACAGGAGTTGAGAACATACTTTAGAAGATGGAAGGTAAAAGGCCCAGGCTATGCCATTTTTGCCAGGATAAATCTACAATTTTGCTAAATATTTACTATACCACTGATGCAAGAGGATAAGCTAGAGAAGGGAAATTAAAAGTGCAGCCACAGTGTAAATCAAGTATTGTGCATGGAGTTCTCAGATACAGCATTATCTTCCCCAATATAGAGGTGCAGCCCGTGCAAACTATAGGTTCCAGGATCCAGATGACTGCTAAGATCAATAGGGTATTGCATGCTGAAATTTGTATTTTCCATATGCTGCAGCTCTGTGTCCCCTGGGCTGAGATGATGGGGAGGTCAATCTGATCCATTTAAGATTCAATAACTTTTCAGTAGTTCTCAGGTACAGTACAGCAAAGCAAAAGCATACCAGTTAAGTAAAGAAAGGGAGCGAAGCAGGACAGCAATAGAAGGGACAGGCCTTTCTGCTTGATGCACCAAGCTTCCCCTTTGACTCTCTAGTGTCGGCTCCTGCTTCCTTTTGCTCTTCATAAAAGCATCTTCACAATTTTTGAAACTGACATTTCATTTCTACTGCATTGATAGCCTTAACATGACTAAAATGCTTTCGCTAAAGCTTGAGCGAGTCTTCAGAAACATTTCATTATTTTGCTGTTTTTGACATCTATACACTATGTTAAAAGTAGTAGATTAAAGTCAGTATCTCTGCTGCTGGAAATCTCAGAAATTCTGACATTGACACTTGCAGCTGTGATGCTACTTGTGGTTTAATCGTTCTTGGAGGAGCTGCATGAACAAGATGCCATATAACCCACCACTAGGCATTAACTCCATAGCATACTAACCATCCATCCATGCAATTGAGTCATTAGTTCATACTCATCTCTTGATAGCTGCAGTGATAGCTGGTTAGCGCTGAAAAGGATTTAATATTGTCATAGTTTTATTTCACCTCATTGTGCAATGAATAAAACAGAAATAAATTTAGATTATGAAATTATTCATAACAAAATCAACAAAATATTTTCCCCAAAGCTATTTCAGCAATTTATTTTTAGGATAACTGTGGATTGTTCTCCAAAAATGAAATTTGTCACCTTATCAATTTCTGTGAAATATGACATAATTTTTTTGTTTAATTTATGAAATATACTAATTCCAAGAGTCTCAAACACTGAATTTCAAATATGAACAATCTGACATTCCTGAGAGGTGAACAAATTGAAGATGGATGATGATTGGTTAGTAATCCAACCGTTGCATCACTCCTTATAGAGATAGTCTCTGAAGTTTATCTGAAAGATGTGCACCAGCCACATCCCAAATCATATTTTAGAACAATAATCTGCAAACATTTATGCATGTCTATGTTTGAACATCTAAGCAGGGTTCTTAATGTAGATCAGAGGTTGGCAGGCAGGAGGGGAGGGGAGCAGAGCAGGTCGTGTCACCCCGCCCACCCAGAGCTGCACCACTGCCAGCAGGGCAGAGCTGGCCCCGGCCATGGCCGGCAAGAGGGCAGGTTGGTTCGGCCCAGCCAGAGCCGCTGCTGCTGGCGGGCGGCCTCCGGTTCCTGGCCCCAGCTCCCACCAGTAGCGTCGGCTCCGGGTGGGCCGACCCGACCCGCCCTCTTGCTGGTCATGGCCGGGGTCACAGAATCATAGAATAATAGGGATGGAAGGGCCCTCACGAGGTCATCTAGTCCAACCCCTTGCTAAAAGCAGGACCACTCCCACTAAATCATCCCAGCCAGGGTTTTGTCTAACCGAATCTTAAATATCTCAAAAGACAGATTCCACCACCTCCCTGGGTAACCCATTCCAATGCTTCACCACCCTCCTAGTGAGAAAGCTTTTCCTGATATCCAACCTCAACCTCCCCAGCTGTAACTTGAAACCATTGCTCTTTGTTCTGTCCTCTGTTACTAGTGAGAACAGCCTAGCTCCCTCCTCTTTGGAGCACCCCCTCAGTCTTCTCTTCTGTAGACTAAATAAGCCTAGTTCCTTCAGTCTCTCCTCGTAAGTCATGTGCCCCAGCCCCCTAATAATTTTCGTTGCCCTCTGCTTGACTCTTTCTAATTTGTCCACATCCTTTCTGTAGTGGGGAGCCCAAAACTGGACACAATATTCCAGATATGGCCCCACCAGTGCCAAATTGAGGGGAATAATCACATCCCTCGATCTGCTGGCAACGCTCCTACTGATGCAGCCCAATATGCCATTGGCCTTTTGGCAACAAGAGCACACTGTTGGCTCATATCCAGCTTCTTGTCGACCATAACCTCCAGGTCCTTTTCTACAGTGCTGCTACTTAGCCGATCGGTCCTCAGCCTGTAGCAGTGCATGGGATTTTTCCATCCTAAATGCAGGACTTTGCGCTTGTCCTTGTTGAACCTCATGAGATTTCTTTTGGCCCAGTGTTCCAATTTGTCTAAGTCTCCCTGAATCCTGTCCTTGCCCTCCAGGGTGTCTACCACTCCCCCTCAGTTTCCTCTAGCTTCCGTTTCTAGCCACAGGATCTTCTTATGTCTCTGTCTTAGACTGAAGAGCTCCCTATTATCAGGTATCTTCTCCTCGACTAGGATATAACTTTTTATAGAACCCTGATTGAGTTACCTCTTAACCTTCTGTTCTTCATATCTCATGTACAATAGCTTTCTAATGTCAGAACATTGGAGGAGGCAACAGGAGTAAGGAAAGCAAAACATTATGTAATGTATCCTGTTATGGCATAAATGAGCATAGCTCCATTGTCAACAATCAAGGTACACCAATTACAACAGCTGAAGTTCTAGGTGTATATTCCTTTGGCTATGTTGCTCAATAATGCATACTCAAACTGCCATGACCTTTCAAGGCTAATTTCAATATAAAAAACAGACTTTAAAAATCTGTGTAAAAAAGATCACCCCTCAAAATGAAAGCGCTTGAGATGATAAAAATTCATTGCTTTAACATGAAGGTTCTATATCCTTAGTTTTATGATTCGGCACTTCTGATAGCAATAATTCACAGTAATAACATTTGGGTAACAGCAGGTCTGTGTGGGATAGGAGTATATTTTGATCTAAAGTGAAGACCAGCCTTGTAATGAGGTACAAATGTGAAGTATTCACTGGAGACCGAAAGTATCTTGTGCTACTGTCACATGAAATATAGGGTAGGAAAAAAAATGACTATGTCCTATTCAAGCACGATTCAAATTTCAACACTTCAGTTAATAAGGGGAAAAAATCTTTTGTTTTGTTATGGTAAAAAAAGATATCAGTTCTGTTCATCAGCAATATAAAATTTCTGTTTGACTCAGTGGTTTGTTCTAACACTTAAAGGTGCCAAAAAAAATCAACCGTTTAGGTCAGCCACAAGATTAGCTATGAATACCAAATTTAAACTAATATCTCTGGAGCTGGTGAAACAAAGTATCTTAAACTTGTCCCAGCTATAACAACAGTCTTCTATATCAGATTTATTAGCAATTGTGCTCTTAATAAGAAATAGTAGCTGCATTCTACAGGATACGGAAAATGAAAATAAAATAGATATCCGATTTCCTACGCTGTATTAAAAGCAGCATACTTTGCTTAAGATATTACTCTCTCATGGGCTGTGTAGCTAAAAAATATAATTCATGAAAAAAATATGTAATTGTTCAGGCTTGGATGGAATCGGGGCATAATGTTAAATAATTATTCATTGACTTTATTCTTCTGTCAAAATGGGAAAAATCATTTCTTTTTATTGCTTTTTTTACATAAGGACACAGGGCCCTGTGACATCCATTTTATTTTAAACTAATGCTTCTATTATTCCACATCTGAATAATTACAGCTGACATCATCTGCTCCTCAGTGTCCTAAAAAAGCTTTAGCTTTAGTCCACTGCTATGTATTTTATGCACAACATGAAATAAAATACCTCAAGATTTTGAAAATATTTATTTTAAAAACAGCAATGAAATTGTCTGTAATCACATTTTCTGCTCTGCTTTGAAAGCTACATTATTCAATATGCCAGTGGTCTTTTCCATAATAGCAACATATTAGAAATTCATGCTGCTCTAATACATCTGAATTCATTGATGTACTGCACTCCCTATAGACCTAACGAAACATTTCTCCTTCAGGTTCGTATGTCCTGCACACTACCTACTGATGTGATGGTTGTCAAAACAGTTGTACAGTAGCCTTTCAATTCAAAGTGTGCCTTGACTGTCCACTAAAAATGACAATAAACCCAAATATATGCATTATTCTGGCTTTTGTTGCCAGTACAAATAGAGTATTCAGAAAATAACCCCACCCCCCACAATTTTATTACTTAACATCTTTTCCACTTTAAACTTCAAAACTTGAAATTTGAAGCATTCAGAGGAAATGAAATCCCTTTTATTTTGTCTTATACATGCTCTATGCAGCATTATAAATCACACTGTTCAAAAAGCCTAAAGTGTTACATATGAGAGGACTCTAACAATATTGGTGTTTTCTTAATGTAAAAAGCCATACTGTGAATTTTAATCCTGATTCCCTAAAAAAACTGTTAAGCAACAATGGAACATACAAAGTTATAGGCACACCCAGGATCTGTTGTGTGGGCAAATGAACACACAGAAATATTTCAGTTATTTTTGGAACCGTATAAGGCAGGGGTTCCCAACCCCTGGCCCACAGGCTAAAAGTGACCCGTGAGGCTTTTTCAATTGGCCCGCGTTCCCTTGCAGCTGTCCAGGAGGTGCCCGCCCCTCACCCAGTCCCAGCATGCAGCCAACCAGGAGCCAGGTTAAAGCCTCCCACTCCCCCGGCAGCGCGCAGTTGGGAGCTGGGCTGTGGCCTCCAGCCCACCCTCCAGGTCTCGGTGCACAGCTGGTGTGCAACCGGGACCCGGACTGCAGCCTCCCACCCCCTGGCCTTGTGCAGCGTACAGCCAGGAGCTGGGCTGCAGCCGCCCCCCCCCTCCTCCCCCGTCCGGTGTACAGCCACGACCTGGGGTGGCCACCACTGTTTTTAAGAGTTTGATTTAAAAAAGAAAAAAAAATTAAAGCTGCTTTTATTTATTTATTTATTTTAAATTTTAACCGCTTTTCATTAATTTTTAAATAAAAAATTTAATTAAATTAATTTAATTAATTCAAAATAATAACTTAATATTAATTGACATTTAATAGAAACTTAATTAATTAAAGTTTAATTTAATTTTTATTAAATAGACTCGTGGCCCTTCATGGCTATAAAAGTTGTACTTGTGGCCCTTGAGGGAAAAAGGTTGGGAACCACTGGTATAAGGTGTTTTGCAGATACATATACCCTCTCATAAGAAATCTTTGCAGAAAGCTTTATTTGCAAATTTCTAGTGGGTATTTCTTAGAGTCTTAAGGAGCATTTCAGGAAGATTATATAGCACAAGTAAATCTAGAGAGGCTTACTTACCACTTAAGTCAACTTAACAAAAGCCCAGTGTGGACACAGGAGTCTGTAGGTCAACTTAACCTTCCTTAAGTCAACCTAAGGCTCTAGTGTAGACGTACCCTATGGGTGTAGAAACTCGTTACACCAATATCCCACACAAAGATGAACTACAGGCCATCAGGAACACTACTCCTGGATGTTGTCACGGCACATCTAGTGACTGAATTTTGTGACTTTTTACTCACTCACAACCATTTCACGTTTGGAGATGACATACATTTAAGTCAGCAGCACAGCTATGAGTACCTGCATGGCCCCATGATATGCCCATATTTTTATGGCTGACCTAGAACAATGCTTCCTCAGCTCTCATCCCCAAGTGCCAGTCCTCTGCTTATGCTACATTGACGACATCTTCATCATCTGGACCCACAGAAAAGAGGCTCTTGAGAAATTCCACCAAGATTTCAATAATTTCCACCACACCATCAACCTTAGCCTACAGCATTCCACGTGAGAGATCCACTTTCTGGACACTACAGTAAAAATAAGTCATGGTCACATAAAACCCACTCTATAACAGAAACTACTGACCATTACACCTACATACATCCCTTCAACTTTCATCCAGGACACATCACATGATCCACTGTTTACAGCCAAGCCCTAAGATAAAATCGCATTTGTACCAATCCTTCAGAGCTTCAAGATCTCTACCAAGCATTCTTAAAACTACAGTACCCACCTGGGGAAGGGAAACAAAACAAAATAAAAAACAGATTGACCAAGCCAGGAAGATACCTAGAAGTCTAATACTAGAGGATAAGCCCAACAAGGAAATCTGCAGAATGCAACTGGTCATCACCTACAGCCCCCAAGTTAAACCCCTCCAACACAACATCAAGGATCTACAACCTATCCTACAAGACAATCCCTGACTTTCTCAAACCTTGGGAGATAGGCCACTCCTTGCTTACAGACAGCCCCCCAACCTCAAGTAAATACTTACCAGCAACTACACACCATACAACAGGAACAATAAGCCAGATGCTTATCCCTGCAGCAGGCCCTGTTGCCAACTCTGCCCACATATCTACACAAGTGATGCCATCGTGGGACCTAACCAGGTCAGCCACTCCATCAAGGGCTCATTTACCCGCTCATCTACCAATGTGATATATGCCATCACGTGCCAATGCCCCTGTGCTATATACATTTGCCAAACTGGACTGTCTTTGTGCTAAAGAATAAAAGGACACAAAAGACATCAAGAAAGGTAACATTCAAAAACCAGTAGGGGAACATTTCAATTTACGTGGACATTCTGTAAAAAACATGTTAGTTACAGTACTTCAGAAAAAAAAACGTTAAAAACAGATTGGAACATGAAACTGCAGAATTGGAATTCTTATGCAAATTAGATATCTTCACACTGGATTGGAACATGAAACTGCAGATGCAAACTAGATATCTTCACACTGGGTTTAGAGATCTTGAATGGTTAAGTCATTATATAAGGTGATTTCCCTTAAATCACCCTTCTCAGCTCTTGCTTTCAGCTCCTGCACCAGAATTCCTTGTTTGCTCTAGAGAGGCTGACATCCACCAGTAAGTGAGGCAGACCTATTTGTAGGGGAGCTGCCTCAGCTGTAGTAAATGGAAAAAAGCTCCTTCTTCTATTTCACTACAGACAAACCAACGTGCTACCAGACAATTAGTGCAACTTTATTATCGGATTACACCCAGATATAAACAATCTGAGATGTAGGTATATCTCTGTTATGTCCATGTTAAACTTGTTCTTGGCTTTGACTTGAGGTCCTAGACCCACTTTTGCACTACTAGAAGAAATTCTATACAAATGTATAACTCTGTATATCTAAAACTACTATATAAATGGAATGTCTTGAGAAATCTGATTTAGACAATACTGTAAAAAATGAATGCATGCATGTTGCTTTGGTAGAAAATAGAGACCTAGATAAGAATACAGAAGCAAACATGAACTGACAGCAGAATGTAGGAAAAGGGAAATTTTAGTGATGCTTTTGAGCAATAGACAGAGAAAGAAAATTCAATCAATCTCAAAACTTCAAGGCAGGCTAATTCCCAACTTGACTGTCAGATACTGTAAATGGCAACAGGAAATTCCCATCTCCCAGCATTGTAACATTTTTCAGAAAGAGAATTCCCACAGTGTAAAAAGTCCATAAGAAATTGATCCTTAATGTGAATTCCCTGAGCTGGTACCGAGTTCTTATTGTGTGTGCTTAAACACTTCTGCAGATGAAAACTCTTACAGATATTCAGTCAAATCCTTCAGTATTAACTCAAAGACCTTTCAAATGGGTGTTTTTCCTGAGTGAGGTCTATGTATGTTTTAGTAAACCAGCAGTTTTAGTGTGTTTTTTGAAAGAGTGCTCTTGAATGCACAGTCCAGAGTAACTACTAATACTGAGCAAAATTCTAAAGGCATTAATTTTTAGTTAATCCTTACTCAAGCAAATTTTCAATTTATAACAGCGAACACTTGATAGCAGAAATGAAAGGGATATGTCATGATTTGTGCCCCCAGTATTTTCCAGTTTTCTTTATTTCTGTCAGCAATAACTAAATAATTATCTTAAAAAGTGTCACCTGATCTGGAGACAGCCAACTGCAGGACACCCAATAATTCAAGTACAGAATAAAAAATGTAGGCATCATTGCTAAAATACTGAGTTAGGAGAAAAGATAAGAGGAAACAGTAAAAATTCAATGCAGTTGCACCTACTTACACCAAAGATGAATTTGGTCTAAACCCAGTAAATTCTAATGAAGGCGATAAATGGATTGGGTGGGAGAACAACTCAAAGGTTCAATGCTGGGAATAACTCTATTGAAAGTATTTATTAGTGACCCAGGAAATGGAGCTAGTTGCCTGTTGTCCAGATTTGTGAGAGACAGTGATATATTAGCGAATATATGGTAGCAAGCATTTGGACAGGTTTGAGAATAGACAAAAGTGTTTCAGTGTTAGGAAATGTTCATGTTAGCACTCTTTGGCATATATTATTTGTATGAATCAATGATATACAAGACAGTAAAAAAGAAACTTAAAAGTGGTGATTAGTAATATCGAAAAGTAGAATGAGGTGCAGACAAAGAAACTTGTAAAGTTTTTGTGTTATATAAATAAGGGAGTACTTTTCAAATGCAAATAAATAAAGCTAGCTCTTCATAAAATCCTCTGTCTCCCTTGATGTTTTGGAACACTGTCTTCACTGCAAAGTTAACTGCAGTTATCTACACCTGCGTTAACTCCACTCAAGTTACTGTCATTCTACTGAGCGCAAAACAAAACTCAAGCTGAAGAGAGTGATTGTGTTAGCTGTCAGGCTGGACTCAAGTTGTAGCATACATCACAGGATAGCCAACTCCAGTTCAAAACTCCACCACATTTGAATTAAGGGATTTTGGATGTGGACAAGATACAAGTTAGAGCAACATTCAAATTACAACTAGCAATTAAGACAAAGCCTGTGTGTGGGACCAAGAGAAAGGCTGTGCAGTGGAGAAGCTGAGCATGGGACTGGAGAGGATAGAAAACAGATTGAGGTCAGAAATATAGTTAATATAGACTTTCATCATCATTACATTGTAAATTGATCTGGAATATGACTTTGTGGCAACAGATACAGGACTTTATTTTTAAGGAAAGATGGGTCCACAGTATACTTGGAATGCAAAGAAAGAAAGAAAGAAAGAAAGAAAGAAAGAAAGAAAGAAAGAAAGAAAGAAAGAAATTGAATGTTCTATATTCTCAATAAACAGGAACATGCACTTGCTGTAAGTCTGAGTAATCTTTGCTTTTTTGAACACACAAATTCTGAGTTCTTGTCTTTTTTGGGGAAAAGATAAAATAATATTTTTAATTTTACTTAAATGTCTTATTTCCCTAATCAACATGGACAGGCAACTTTTGGTATCTGCATTTAAAACTAAAATTATTTCATCAACCTACTTCCACAATAGTGAATTCTTTTCATGGATAAAAAACAAGAATACACCTACATTCTGTGCAGCAGAGATTGTGGCCCTATAGAACACTGATCAAGGTGGAAAGTTATTCGGGGTCATAACAGGAAGGAAATATCCATAGCCCAAGAAATAAATGCTTGGATTATCATGTTTAATTTGAACTATCATTACTCAGGATTCAGTTAGTAAATAAAGTGCCTTTCCTCTCCTACCCAGTGCACATTTCCTTTAATTTACTTCTGTTTTGTCCTGATCTACATAAATTCAACAAAGCGGAATTGTTTAGTTATACTATTCAGCTTTTTTGTATTTGCCCTTGATCCAATAATTCACTGTGACAATCTTTAGGCTTTCAAGGCCTTTTCTTCATAGTCCTTTGCAAAAAGCTAATGTGGAACATCAGTGCTTAAAAGAATGCTCAGCTTCCAAACCATAACCCTGGCATAAAAGAGATCAATCCAATGAAACATTGCCTTTACTCTTTAATAAAGTGCCAAGTGCTAGTCCTACTTTCTTCAGGTTTCTGATTCTTAGATCTTTTCATACCATTCAATAGCTTTTCTTTTCCAAGAAAGCTGAATAATGGATTTCATTAGTTTTGTAGAAGTCCAAGCATTTAAAAAAAAAAATCTCAGAAATGTATCTATATTATTATATGAAAAACTTCTTCCCTCCCCCATCCCCTTTATAGAACATAGTCTTGAGGGTCATATTCTGCCCTAAAATTTAAGGACATTACTTCTAAGTCAGTAGCAACTGAGCAGCACGTCTGAGATCAGAGCTGGTTTCCTTGTGTACAGCTGGCATACAAAAGTTTGTAGCTTATTCTTAATGCCTCTTAAAAACAGGATATTTAAAGTGACTTTGCACTTCTTGTAATCAATTTAACCAATATAGACATGACAGAAAGTATAATTCTTCCCAGGCCCACGTCCATAATGACTATTGGATAGGATCAGACCTAAAGACTTAACTCTCCAATCACTTCAGTAGGAACTCTGTCTGGACAAGGACTGTGAATTGTGAAAAGACTACAGGAGTAAAAAAGAGTAAAAAAGACATTTGCTGTTTTCCTTAAGCACAGTAAACAAGAAAGGAAATGCTACATTTCTGTGCTAGACTGTGTTCCTACAAATCAGAATGGAAAGAACCTAGTATAGAAACAGAGAACTTAGCTCAATCTTGTTTCAGCGGAAGTCAATGACACTGGCCAAGTTCTGTTCTCTGTGACACCAGTGTAAAGCAGCAGTATTTCTATTGGAGTCAACGGGTTAGTAAAAACAGGGCCAGAGTAGAACCAATTGTGATGATTTCAGTGAGACCTGGATATAACCTACTGTTACTATTTCAAACAGATGTAGATAAACCCATTTTTTAAAAAAAATCCCTATATTAAACTAGCCCTTAAGTCAAAGACTAAAAATTCTTACCACAGAAAGTGTATTTGAAAGCAGTGTCCCATCTTGGCCCAGCATGTTGGATACTGTAATTTCAGGTAGGTCCATGTTTTGTGGATGGAATGGAAGCAGGCCATTATGATTCATTGGGTGACACAGAGAGTGATACCCAGACTCTACCTCATTTAGGTGCCCCAGTGTGTGGTCAGGTAATGATGGAGGAGTTATGGGAGGTATGTTAAAATCTTCACTTTCAAGACTTGGACCAGGGTAAGACTGTAAAAAGAAAATACAGATATTGTTGCAAATTGCATAAAAATTAAAATAAAACAATAGCCACACATGCACATTCAAACAAAAAAGCCAATCATTATACATTGTTATGTAGTCATTTCAATTTAGCAAGGAGACCATGTTAAACACTCAGACATTATAATGGTAGAGTTTCATCACTATGTATGGAATAAAAATTGCCTCAAAGGCATAACAAACTCTGATACTTGCACAGTTTCCATTAGGCAGACTTTTATTTTTTCCCCAGGAAGGTGAATTCAAACAGATTTCAAGGGTCACATTAAATTTTTTCAAGAGTCTTCATCTAGCAGAATACCTTTTCTAGGGAATTGTGGAAAAAGAGTGCCATTTGTAAATTAACATTGGATCAAAAAATTTCATAAACTCAGATCAAGCAGTACATAGTGAAAAGGAAATTCTGTTCTTTTTCTACTGTTTTTAGGTTTATATAAGAACCATGCATTCATTCTGCTACAAAAGAAATTAACAGAGAAATAACACACAATTTTTATTACTATTCAGATATATTTTATATAATGGAATTATGTCTCAAGAATATAGAAGTTTTTTCCTTCTCAATCTCTGATCTCATACATACATGCTGCAGCTAAACAATTTATTCCATGATCTGACTGTGTGGGATTTTACTGATTGTTGTTGCTATTCAAAGTTATGTGATTTAATCTGATGCAAGGTAAAACAACAGCTAAAGTTAGAGGAATAAATCAAGATAGATAATTAATATTGTTTGTTTGTGATCTTTCTGCAGCAAGTAGGCTTATTTGAGAATAAGAAAGGGCAGTGTGGAAATGCTGATATATTTTGAAGGGGAAAGTAAGCATTATGATTGGATATGGCTAAAGCAGGACTGAATAGGAAAGGAGAGGTGTGAGGAGAAAGCAGTTAATATCTATGTACATGGGCAGTGCAGCTCCAGGTGTGGTGATTTATTAATTTGTGATGGAGGAAAGAATGACCTAATCACAATATTAGTCATGTAGTTTGAATTAAGAGTTACTTAGAAGCCAATTGTAGTTGTTCAAACACAACCAGGTGTTCAGGTTGGTCCAGATGTGCAGTGTCCCAGATTCCTGGCAGAGTGGCTTCTGTGCCCCCTTTACATTTCTGTACCCCCTTTACCTCTCAAACCCACAGACCTGGAACCATTCCAGAGTCTCTAGGAATCGGCCGCATACCTTTCTGTGCCCTTTGTGAAAGTTAGGGCTCCAGTGGGTGCTAACCCTGTGAATGCCATGTGCTCAAGGACCCCAGCTATATTTAGCTCCTGCAAAGAGCCATCAAAACCTAGCAGAATGCTACTTTTGTCCTCTTCCCATGCTCTCCTTATGCACCCATGTAGGAGTGGGCACACAGAGAGTACCGCAGCCATTAGGAATATATTAATTCTTTAGTATGACATTGCATATGGAGACAAGCATGATTTGTAAAGGCAGTAACAGAAGGCCAAGAGCCCAAGCAATGCTGAAATAGGTAAACATAGGGGATTTTGTTATTTATAGATCTAAGGCCTTGTACACACTACAAAGTTATTGCGCGATAAAGCCCTTTAATGCGCAATAACAAACAGAGCGTACACACACAACTTACAGTTATTCCGCGTTAAGTCCCTTCTTTTTGCGCAAAATGTAAACCACCTAAACGAGCGTGGTTGCTGCTAACGCGGAATAGTTGTTGCGCGATGGCCAGTGTGTGTACGCTTATCGCGCAATGTGAATATAACGGAAATGGCCCACAATTCAAATTCCATCCCTTCTGCACTTCCGCCTGTACTCTATCGTCGTGACGTCATTTTTCCCGACCTCCTCTTCTGTCCCGCGAATTTTTGAATTCACCACTCTCCCTTCTGCCTCGCTGTTCGGTGCTGCTGCCTCTGTGTGCTTCGCTCGCAATGTCGTCGCGCCGCAGCAAACGAGCTCCAGCCTGGACAGCAGCAGAGGTGATGGACTTGATCGGCATCTGGGGAGAGTCCGCCGTGCAGTCACAGTTACGTGGCAGCCGGAGGAATTTTGACATTTTCGGTCAAATATCCAAAGCCATGACCGAAAAGGGGTACGAGCGAGACACCCTGCAGTGCCGGGCAAAGGTGAAGGAGCTGCGGATAACATTTCACAGAGCCAGAGAGGCTAACCGGCGCTCTGGCTCCGCGCCAGCAACGTGCAAGTACTATAAGGAGCTGGAGGCGATCCTGGGCGGCGATCCCACAACCACCCCGAACTGCACGGTAGACACCTCGGAGACTGCACCCCAAACAGAGAAGGAAGCAGAAGGCGACGAGGCAATTGTGGACGAGGAATCAGAAGAAGAAGACTACGAGGACGGAGAGAACGGAGCCACTGACCCGGGGAGCCAGGAGTTATTTTCCACCCAGCCAGAAACAAGCTCCACTGATTCCTTCTCCACGCCTACCCAGGAATCATCAGAAGGCAGCTCTGGTAAGTCCCGTTCGCGATGTCCTCTATTCTAGGTGCTACAGCTCAGCGTAGACATGGTTTTTTTGCAAGGGGTTTTTGTTTTCGGTGTCCTCAGTTCTGTTCCTTACAGAACTGTAAAGGTGTTACTAGCATTACTTAAAAACGTCATCGATGTATGCCTCGATTTCCAAGTAGTCGTTCCCTTTCAACTCACTGAACGCGTCATCCAAATATTTCCAGAGTCTTCTCTTCAAATTACATGGTAGAGCATTCCTTTGCACTCCACCATTCAGGGACACTCTTCCTTTCAGACTCGCAAGCACTCCTGCGGGCAACATTGCTGCGCACAGTCCTGCAGCGTAAGGTCCCGGCTTGAAGTCGGCAACATGAAGGAGATGCATTCTCGCTTGCAGAGGCACTCTAAGCAGTGTGAGATCTGCCTCGATTTCAGCCATCTCGGGCACGGGATCAGAACTTGGTGTGGCAATAGTCAACTCTCCGTTGTACTAGCTCTGCAACCCGTACCAAGCTTTGGGAAATCTGTTACCGCCCCCCCATAGGTCCCCTCTTGTGTATTGAAGGAATGTGTGGGGAGAACAACATCATTTGCTCCTGACCGTGGCGAGAACAATAGCGGCATTCTACATTTTTCATATCTGAACAGGAATGACCTTCGGTGGACAGTCTACAGCTGCAGCTGAGCGTCTGAGGAGGATAAGGCGGAGGCCTCGCAGGAGCAAGGAAGACGTCTTCCAGGAGCTCATGCAGTTCCATGAGGCTTCTGCGAGGGAGACAAGGCAATGGAGGAGGCAGTGCAGGCAGGACAGGAGACAGAGCAGTGCGAGGAGAGAGCAGCAGAAGGATGCCCTGATAGGCATCATGCAGGAGCAGACCAACCTCCTCAAGACCATGGTCGGTCTGCTACAGGCTCGCACCCCCCATCATCAGCCTCATATGCCTTTCAGTGCATCCACGCCACATTCCCCCCCCAGACAGTTTTTAGACCACCATGGACATCCATGGTGTAACCCTAACAGAACCCCTCCCCCAACATATGTAGTTGAGTCCCGCACCTACACCCACCTTTAGTCCCTACTCCCCTCAAACCCGAGTTTTGATCAATGTTAATTAAATAAAGTTGAATCCTTGTTAAACTTAATCATACTTTCTTTATTTGTTTCATTAATTTAACATTAACGGTTTTTGATTCAATGAATGTTTACAGGGGAAAAACACAAAATTTCGAAAGCTTAATTTTTAACAGTTGAAACATATAGGAAATGGTTAGTAACTATATTCAAAGGTACAATTTTAACCAACAGTACTAAAATGGGTTTTTAACGCATCCCTTATGCGAACTGCCCTTAGCTGCGCCCCCCGGATACCCCTCGTGTCTGGTTGCTGGTAGGCATTTTCCAGACGTTGTGCCTCAGTGGTCCAAGAGTTCCTGAATCTCTCCCCCCGGCTTTCACATATATTGTGAAGAACACAGCAAGCCGAAATAACTAATGGGATCCTGTCCTCGTGGAGATCTAGCCTGCCATACAGCGCTCTCCAGCGCGCTTTTAAACGGCCAAAGGCACACTCCACAACCATTCTGCATCTACTTAACCGGTAATTGAAACGCTCCTTGTCAGGATCCAACTTCCCGGTGTACGGCTTCATGAGCCATGGCATCAGTGGGTAGGCGGGGTCCCCAAGTATCACCACTGGCATCTCTACACCGCCCACAATTATTTTCTCGTCTGGAAAAAATGTGCCAGCATGTAGCCTTCTGAATAGTCCAGAGTTTCTAAAGATGCGTGCATCGTGCACCTTTCCAGACCAGCCAGCATTAATGTCCATAAAGCGACCACGGTGGTCCACCAGTGCCTGTAGAACCATCGAAAAGTATCCTTTCCTGTTGATGTATTCAGAGGCAAGGTGGTCGGGAGCGAGAATAGGGATGTGAGTCCCATCTATTGCACCCCCACAGTTCGGGAAGCCCAACTCATTAAATCCTGCGATGATCTCCCTCACGTTTCCCGGGGTCACCATCCTCCTGAGCAGAATACGGTTGATGGCTCTGCATACTTGTGACAGTGCCACTCCAACGGTCGAGCGTCCAACCCCAAACTGGTTTGCGACCGAGCGGTAGCAGTCTGGAGTCGCCAGTTTCCAAAGTGCGATAGCCACACGCTTCTCCACGGTCATGGCGGGTCTCATCCTCGTGTCCTTGCATCGAAGGGCAGGGGCAAGCTCCTGGCATAGCTCCATAAATGTGGCTTTCCGCATTCTAAAGTTCTGTTGCCACTGATCATCATCCCACAGCTGAAGGACGATTCGTTCCCACCAGTCTGTGCTCGTCTGCCGGGACCAAACACGGCGGTTCAGGCTGTGTTGCTGGTCCGCGAAACTGATCAGAATGTCCGTTTGGTTTTCAATGCTGTCATCATCCGAGACCGAGTCATCCGTGTCATGCTCCGAATCATAGCCAAAGGCAAACCGCAACAGAATCTGGGCTGTGTTCACAATGCTGAAGGCAGCATTCAAGATCACAGCTGAATCCATGTCGATTCTGAAAAGGCAGTGCCGAGAAGAAGGTTGCTTCAATTTGAAATTCGCGCTCGTTGCTATTGGCAACCGCTGGGTAGCGTCAGTAGCGGAATGCACCACGGGAGATGATACTGGGGACTCTGGGATACGTACCCACAATCCCCTTCGCTTTCCTGGAGGACTGCGCTCAGAAGGGGGGGGGCTTTGTTCCGTTAGAGCAAGCATAGTGTGTACGCGATCTCGCGCAACAACAGCCACGGGAGAATTAATGCGGAAGAGGATTATTGCGCGTTAAAAATGGTAGTGTGTACATAGCCTAAGGGTTCCAAGGCCAGACAGCCCACAATGATCTTCTAGTGTGATCACACAGTACGTCTCCAAAATAATTGCTAGGTCATATCTTTTAGAAAAACATCCAATCTTAATTTTAAAATTGCCATATTAGTATCACATTATCTCAGCTTATTCTGCCCTTTTGCAGCATTGAAATAAAATCTTTAAACTGGATTTACAAAAAAAGATTTTGCATACTGCTACTGAGTTTGTGAGGTATTTCTGGAAACCTGAGCAAAGTAAGCTTCTACAGAACAATGCATCTTGCCATGGTCAAAGAGGTGTGGGGGTTTTTTAACCAAAGTCCAAGGAGCTATCATCATTTCCACCAACTAAGGATCATGACTGAGGATACCTTAACGTAGGATGAAGCATCAGGGTTAAACTTAAAGATGCAAAACTAGAAATTCCTAGGAATAAAAACACGTAAAGAAGAGTGGAAGAGTTGGCAGTAATACAATCACATACATATGATGGACTTGTATTATCCCTCTCAGATGGAGCTATGGAATTCATCTGGAAAACTAGCTCACCCCCCTCAACTACCCATTTAGACCACTTAGTTTGTGGTGTGGTTCTACACAGGGATCTTGTTCCCTAGTAAAAAGAAGAACAATGGAATATCACATTTCTAAGTCTTATTTCTCTCATCATTTACATGCTATGATGTGGCCACCAGTTGAGAGAAGGTAGGAAACGTGGGCATCAAAAACAGATCTTAAATGACTGGAGTGGAAACATGCTAATATAAGGAATAAGGTTATTATGGATACCGTACGCTAGCCACTAGCAAATTATACTGAAGTACCGTTCAAAATAAATGGTCTCTGCCACAAGGAGCTTACAGTCTAATTTCCCATAAAACAGTAACAGAGAGTAGATGGGGAAGGAAGGAACAAACGCGGTAACATCAGTAAGGTTACATGCTTAGTCGGAGAAGTGTATGTCATACTGCACAAATAGCCCATTTTTGAGATTTGGCTAGCATGCATATATATCATGGGCAGGTAAGTGGTTTGGGCCTATTGGGAAGAATTCATGGGGTGTGGCTGAGAGGAAGCAGGGTCTGAACTGCATTTCCTTTCCCACAGCCCCTGAAGCAATTCAGGGACTCAAGAGATCTTTTTTCCCCACCTCACTGCTAAGTGCAGAGAGAAGGTGCTGCTGGGATTTCTCTTTTCCTCCCACTGTCTCCCCAAGGGAGAAGAGTGGCTCTTGGAGATCTGGCAGCAGAGGAGAGGGAAGTACAGAATGGGATATATTTAATAATGACATGTTAACTTCATTGACTATAATATAAATGACACGCTGGCCTCATAAAGCGCCACAAGCCTAGCTGCATACGCATTCACATATATATGTAGATTGAGAATTATAGTTATACAAGGTTACTGTGTGTCTCCTCTTCATTACGTTAAAACTAATAATAATAATAAACATATATCATGCTACAATATTATTTGCAAGCCAGTTAGAGTATATTTGATACCACATAATGTAATGCATATTTGTCAAATTATACTGTATCAATTTCTAAAGATAGCCGTAGTACTAAAGAAAATAAGAATATGTCAGAACACTATACAATTTATGTGGATATTAATTACTAAACCATATTAAATGTATTCCAGTAATACTATGTAATGAAAAGATTATTATGAAATATATACATGAAAAGTATATATAAAAGGTTTTGTATATGAAAATTTTATATGTATGTGTAAAGTACATGAAAAGTTTTGTCAGTTGAACAGTACTCATTTCCAATAAAAGATGACTTCAACTGTTTATTTTGCAGCTTTTTAAAAAAGAATATTAGTTTTGCCTAATAGTAATGAGGATTATTTTGCTAAACAAGTATTTCCCACTCAATGTAGGCACTGTCCAGTTGGAGGTGGCTGGGGTGCCCGTGTTAACCCATGCAGTTAATCCAAGAATAATTTGTCACCATAACAGTTTGTCTTCTCTTTAAACGTTTTGTGGATGCTCATGGCCTTTGGTGATTCACAGGGAGCAGTCATATTTATTCCCACCCTATTTTATAAATAGGCTTGGAAGGATTAGCTTATCAGTAAAATGTCAGTAAACGGTACTCTCACCATACACACACAAACCCACAAAATACTTTAATTGATAATAATCAAAATTTACAGATAAGCAAAGCCAAAAAATTGCTGCTTTAGATCTTATGAGAGTTTGATTTAAGGGTATTTACTTTGTACATTTTGATATGTGATGTTGACCATTTATGTTTTATAAATTGTTAACTTTTTAAATTTCAACATTGTCGCAATTATTGATTGATCCCTCATAATTTCCCTCAACTGCGAAAATGTAACTAAATAAACATAAAATAAATGCTTAACACCCATAATTCTGTGCAGCTGTGAAACTTAGATTGATAAAAAAAATTTAAATACTTTAAACTAAACATTTGTCAAAATTATAAAAAAAATAATAATTGAATTATGCTAAGGGACTCTTAGCATTATATTTTGGATACAACTTCAGTGTAAACCACTTAGTCATTTTCTTCCCAGGTTCATTGCAGTATTGGAACAATCCTACTATATACAGATAACCAGGTGATACCTCTCCTTCATTCTGTTAGTAAAAGCAGCACCAATAAACAGCCTTCCTCTTCACCTTCCAACAAGAAACAGACACATTGTGTCTTTTCATCTCCTCACCACACAGCTGCAAGGGGACTTCAGTACTGAGTCTGCTTTTCTTCCTATGATCATGGGAAGGCAGAGTTGTTTGTCAGCTGCTGAACAGTGGGGAGAATCCCTAAATCTTTATTTTAAACAAGGATAGACTTCTATAAAAACTCAGTTAAACCCCATTTGAATGCATTGAATAGATCAAGGCTTTGCTTCTACTTCATCATAAAGAAGATTTCCATCACATCTCAATTTATTATGAGCAAGATTGGGAGTTTTTAAAGATAAGATGGTCAATAATGGGAACCTCAGAACTGAAACACCATGAATTTTAGGTGGGTGGTGTTGAACTTTCACATACTGTTTTGGATCCAGAATAGATCTCAAATCAGATGGAATCTTTTTGAATTCTATGGTTCTACTTTAATAGTTTGTGAAATCCCACAAGAAGTTATTCTTGTGACATTTTAGTTGAACCCATGATACTTTTGCCATCTTGGCCTGCAATTTCAGGAGAACAGCTTGCAAGACTTTGGCACAATTGAACCCAAATCTTAATACTGACTCAGTTGCCAACCCAAACCCAAGCTTTTGTTTAAATCAACATTCCGATCCGAACACCAAATGCAGTTGGCTTCTTTCTCTCTTAAATTTATCTTTTGTGCCAATTAGCCTGGTCAAACCCAGCATCAATTTTATGGATTTTAATTGTGCCAAGTTCTGGAAGGAAGGCAAAAATTAGCTTTTTGAAGGTCACATGAAAAAACATAAAAACTATTTATTTTTTGGCTTATAATTCAAATCCAAGTACATTGATTCCCGTCACTGATGGGAGTCCTTTTGGTAAGAGGCAAAACAAGTGCATACATTTGTGCATGTGAGAGAATGAAAATAACTGAACTGTAACAGGACCGATATGTGAAATGGCTATACGACCTCATTACAATAATTAAGAGAGAGTGTTTTAGGACAAAAAAACACCCATCTAACAAATGATGATTGCAAATCAGAAAGCAAACCATATTTATGACCGTATTGAATGTTATATAGCAATGTTTAGAAAATAAATGGAGAAAGGTAAATGAAAGCAAAAGAGGCATTTTAAATTGAGAGTGACCACAGGAGGCAGCAAACATCCACACATCCAACACAAACCCTCTGTGGAAAGAGCAGAACCATTAATTACTATGTGACAATGCAGAAGATATCACCGACGAGGTAAGTTTAACTTATGTGTTGGATTGCTGCATCATTGTACATGCACTCAACAAAATACGGTATTAGCTAGAAATCTGTACAAATATGGTCTTCTCATGTGAAAAAAGAATTAAAATAACATAAATATTTAAATAAACATGGAGTGTGCCTTAATTTTTAATTTGCAGTAAGGCTTCTACATCTGAACTGTGGAAAAATGCCAGTTTTTAAAAGATAGATGCTTCAGGCTGTCTCCCCTTCTATTATTGAACACATTGTTACATAACTGAAATAGTTATGACTTGAAAGAAATGTAAAAACTGCATGCTCATTAAAGGAGGAAAAACAATAATTTACTTTTTACATATCTGAAAGTTAGGATGATGTATTTGTCAGTGGTGTTTCCAGGAATATAAACATGATCAACCTTATTTCTAATTTCTTAATGGAGGACCTTCAGAAGTAGGAGTGTTTTAGCTTTTTTATCTCTGCATGAACAAGGGTTGATAGCTTGAGACTATAATGCATTACTGTGGAAACCTTCGGTCTCTTACATAAATCATCTTAACACTCAGCAAGAATTGTCCAACACTGCCATTGATATGTTCAAGTCAATGATCCCACAAACAATTTTTTTATGTTTCTTCATATGTTAGACATCAGCAATAAATCATATTCATTTAAAAACACACAATATACTAATTTATCAAGCAACAGCTATCAAAAACATATTACTGGGGAAGGTATAACTTTTTTCCCCTATTGTGCTAATCAATTTCTCTAATTTACATTACGTAAAGGGCAACGCCTCAAGCAAAACATTAATTTTCCATCATGAGATGAATTCCATTTTCAATAAGGAGGAGAATATGCTGACAATGATACAATTGATTTAAAATAAGCACAATTTCAAAGTCAACAGAATTATGAAAAGGAACAGTGCTTTTTCAAATGAAACATTCCACTCCTGAGAGTCTCTTTTCATTGTTGAATTTAATTTTAAATACTGTGCTATCCAATTTGCTATTTGAAAACAAATGTGCTTTATTTATGAACAACATTTAGCAAGTGACAATGAGAAAAAACTATAAAAGATTACAAGACTGAAGTTGTAGAGATACCATTACCTGTTAAAAGCTCCAAGCTTTCATCCTTCCCTACAAAGAGGTAACAATATAGCCCTCCTATTCAGAAAGTTTAAATCAGTCCATTAGAAAAGCACAGCTTTTCGTTACCATTATCAAACAGGTCTAGACATGGACCATTTAAGGCAACTAAAGGCCAAAGGCACAAATGGTGATTCCATCGGCCGTAACCCCATGCCCTTCCCAGACCTACCTCCACTAGTTCTTCCCTGCATGCCATTGTGTGGCAGTGGTGGAAAGAGATATCAACTCAAGACCTGACTGCTAGATTATGAAGAGGGCTCCGCTTTGGGTAGGCTGGGGCCTGTCCTGAAAATGAAGGAACTCATTTTCCACTCACCTGTCCACATGTAGGGGCCCCAACTGACAATAACCCAGCAGGGCAACAACGAGGTATGTGAGTAAGAACCCTCCAAATAAACAAAGTGTCTGTTTTGGTGGTGGGGAACTTCAGAACAGTAGATTTATTTATTGGGTTGAAAACTATAAAAGAGGGGTATAACAGTTCACAGTGCTCCGAGCTATTGTTTCAGGCTGTCTACAGACTCAGACAGATGACGCTAGGACCTTGGCAGGTCATCTGGTCAAGTCCCTGCACTTATGGCAGGACCAAGCATTAGAGTTGCACTAGGGCTTCATTTCCAAGATGTTCTCTGCAACAACAATAGCTAGATTCTTTTTACTTAAAAGGAAAAATGGATTCTGAAGTCAGTGTGGGATTCAAGAAGCTGACCCATAGGCATGTGCCCTTATTCTCTCCTGCAGCTGTAATCTTATACTAGAAGACATATTTCTGTACATTGTTCATTTGCATTTACTGCATTTCTTTTTTCTTTATAACTTTTTTTTAATAAATTGAGTTACACTCCATTTTTAAAAGAGCTTTCAAATGTTTCCAGAGATCTTCTGAGGAAAACTATCCAAATAGGTTTGAAACAAAACACTAAAGAATAAAATGGAACGGATTCAGCTTTCCGATTCAACTAACTTTTTTAAAGTCGTATTTTCACAAATCTGACTTCTTGAATACATATATGATATACCACATTTAACCTGTCAGAAGCTTCATTAGCATCATTGACTCTAAACTGGCAATCAAGATGGTGTGCTTTTCAGGTGTTTACATTTTCAAAATGCTCTTAAAATAGCACTACTATAGATTTACATTTAAGTACTTCCACTTAGTGGGCAAATACTCAGTTTAAATTTGCATATCCTCATTTAATTCCCATAGACCTCAATCACTTAAAGATGTGGTAATGCGGATGATAAGCCACAGAGTAAGGAAGGGACAAAGATTCCCTTCCTTTCTATTAAAACGGCTGTGAAGGCCTGTGAAATGTCTCCCATTTTTTTCTGGGAGGAGGGTGGTTGTGACAGACCCTCTGGGACCTGTAGGCCCATTGTGGTGTCGTATCTCTCCAATCTGGGCTGTCTCTCACAATGCTGTGCTAGTGACACTCCCACTAGGACCTGTTATCAGTCAGAGTGGGTCTACACTAGAAGTGCTACCACAAGAGGAGGTTGCTATGTTGGCAGGAGAAGCTGCCCTGCAGATACAGCACTGTCCTCGCCAGTGCTTATTCATATCCCTGAGTAATGGAAGTTATACCGACATAAATTTTAGCGTGCCACCAATAAACAGATACACCCAGCTAAACTGCATGAATGCTCTTTAAGCCACTCATGAATTGTCCACATGCAACACCAGCAAATTCCTCCCAGTCCCAGCCTTGCACCCTAGAAGTATACCGCCTTACACTGCTCATAACCTTTTCTTGAACAATGCAAGCTCATTAATTAGTTTGCCACATTATCAAAGGATAGTGGGCATGTACCAGCCTTTGTAATTTGGGCAGGCTCCCTTAGGCACTTTAGATAAGCCCACTAGTAAGGATAAAACATTAAAATAAGTTTATTACCTAAAGAAAGATGGATTTAAATTATTATACTTGTTCTCAGAGAGTAGCCGTGTTAGTCTGAGCAAAACAAACAAGGAGTCCTATAGCAAAGACTAACAAGTTTATTTACCGCATGAGTCTAAATTCGGAGTCTAATTAAAGTAAGCAATTCTGAATCAAACAGTTTTTCTCACCCCACTAGACGTTGTAGGCAGTTCACAGTTCCTAATAAACAGGCTGAATTCTTTGCTCAGCTAGGGTGCATCTACACTTACAAATTAAGTCGACTTAAACTTGCTTAAGTAGACTTAATTTAATCTGCGTCTACACTACATTTTCCTTAAGTCGATTTAAGCAGCAGCTTAAGTCGACTTAAGGAAAATTAAAGTCGACTTTATAAAACATAGTGTAAAGTCGACTTTACTGGCTAAATCGACTTTATTAAGTCGACTTCGCCAGTGTAGACGCAGATTAGCCCTAAATTGACTTTAAGTCGACTTAAGGGCTCCAGGACTCCCCCACTGCCCTCCTTGCCAAGGTGGCTGGCACAGGCAGAGCCTGGCATGCCCCCCCCACGGCAGGACACAGCCCTGCCCACCCTGCTCCTATGCCCTGCCAAGGTCTCTGTCTGGCTCAGCCCCCATTGTACCCAGGCACAATGGGGCAAATGCTGAGCTCCCTGGAACTTGGCAAGGGGTGCCCCCCCTGCCACTGTGGACCAGTCCCAGGTCAACCTACCCCATAGAAGTCGACTTAGGCGTCCAGTGTGGACACTGTAAGTCGATTTGGCAGGGTCCCCTTTAAGTCGACTTAGTTTTTGAGTGCAGACATGCTAAGTCGACTTATTTGGCCAAGTGCAGACATAGCCCTAGGGACCAATCTCTTGTTGCCTTCATAATGGGTGGGGGGAAGAGATGCACTGGGCTGAAGGGCCCACTGAGAGAGTGGATTCTTCTTAATTGGCCATCAACACAAGGTAGGCTAGTCCTAATGTAAATCTGTCTCAGGGATATTAGTTGCTCTTTTGTTCTCATGGAAAAGCCAGCTGTGGACATTTCCTAGACCCACGACATATTTCAGTAGCACACATGTAGCAAAACTTCATAACTTCACATACAATAACACTTATAATTGAACATTACAGTAATGTTCAACAGATCATGACTGCTCAAATGATACCTCACAAGTCATACTCTGTACAAAACATCTCATAGTCATATCAGATTGGTGAATATGAATATGAGGGTTCCAGTGTGCTATTTTGAGGTACAGAGTGTCACACTGGTATCTTCCCTTTCTCCCTAACTGTATAGAAAACTGTCTATAAAATGTTTGAGGTACTGTGCTGTACGCATGGAAAGAGAGGATAACAAAGAAGATTAGAAATAGACAAAACTGAGGTACGGTTGCTTTTCTGACTTTTTTGATCCCCCCCTTCCTCACTCCAAACCCTGAGAAACACCCATGGGACTTAAAGCTCATATTAAAAATTCTTATTTATGCTAGTAATCCTATTAACTTCAAGGACCTGATCCTGAACAGGAGTTAATGGGACTCTACATGGGCACAAGGTTCTGTGATAGCAGAATCCAGTGAAGGATCAGGGCACACATGAGCAAGGATTATTCATGTGAGTAGCTGTAGCTACAGTAGGACACCCTCTGTTAATAAAACAGCGTGTGATGTAAGTAGTGAGACTGCTGAGAATAAAACTCGCAATATTTATATTGTACCAGCTATCAGTAGCTATAGGAGCTATTAAGACATTTTTATAAACTGCAAAAAAAAAATGTGAGCTATTACAAGATATAATTCTGAAAAACAGACTTCTATGAAAGAAGCCAATTTAAGAAGAAAACAACATAAACAATAGTAACTTGTGTGCTCAAGTGAAGCATCTTTTTAATTTTGAGTAATGAAGATGTCAAGCCAAATGCTAGAGTAGTTTAACTTAATTAGGTGGCCTATTTTTCCAGGCAGCCTTTCATTTCCCATTGAAAACTCAGCTTGTATGCAAGGCAACAAGAGCAATTTTGTCTGTAATGAATACCTCTGGGACTCCACAGAGTAATCATTTGAATGTTACATTGAAGACTGGTTTGAGTAACTAGTTTGGGCTTGTTGAGATGCCAGACTTTGTGAGACTAACTAGATTAATCAACGCATGGCATCTTATCTTTTTATTAGGTCAGAGGTCAATAGGTCAAACTGACTTCACTGCTGCAGCCTTTGCCAAAAGGGACATTCTAATAGTAATTGATCTATTTTGTAGTTCAAATTCATGTAATTCTCATAGACATTTTATGGACCAAAAAAAGTTCATTTTATATGTAGCTCTGATGAAAAATATTGCCTTTAACATTATCCATGGTTATTTCCCATAATTTATTTACACTACTGACCTGGAGAGAGTTTCCTGGAAAGAAAATGACATAACTAAAATATATGATGTCTGTAATCTGTTTTCACATATTTAAAAAGTTGTACATGAAGGAGCATAGTGCAACATTTTAATGAATATTTCACACTGGTTGCCCATTAAACAGAAAGTGTTCTCATGTTGTGTACAGCAAAAAAGCAGTATAATTACTGTTACAAAATGGGAAGAAATATATCCAGCATGCAGACAGAAAATGCATCATTTGATGATTGATTTTCTGTTTATCTTTTTCATGGTAATAGAACTGGTTTTGTTATTTTTATTTTATTATATTGAGAGGACATATCAGTAGAGCTGCTAAGTGTGTCCTTCTAAATTATGTCATTTTAGTTACTTCTCTCCTGATAATTCTTATGAAAAATACTTAAGAAAATATTCTTTACACATAGAATAATTGTTTACAGTGTTGTCAAATCTCATAATTTTATCATTAATCTCACTGTGTTTGGTTCTTAAAGTCCTATCTTTTGTCATCAGGCGATTACACAAAAACCTCAGCAAAAAACCCAACCCCAAACCTAAAGGTTTAAAAGCCAGAAGGCAAGTAAAAGGCGTTATCCTTAAAATGTCATTTTTTTAAAATCCAACCTCATGATTGTGGGGGCCTAATTCATTACTTTTGGTGGCTTGGGACTGGCAGTACTGTTTGTACTATTGTAATTAAAGGTGTTGTTGCATAATTTCCTCAGGAGGGAAACTCTGGCCTGGTCTATAAAAGTACCTATGAACTTAACCCTCAGATTTATGCAGCTAAGCCCCATTTTTGGATGCTACCGTGATTCACAAATCCCCTGCTTAGCTGCCACTGAACCCCACAAGGACCTAAACTCAAGGCCTAATAAGTTTTGTACTGAAAGTGTCCTAGGTGCCTAAGTTTCAACCTCTGGGTTTGTGGGGCTCAATACAGTAAGGTGTGCTCAGATGCCACTTAACTACATACAAAACAGACTGGGGGAGGGGGAAGAGAGAGGCAGATGAAGCAGGACTCTTTAGCCTAGTGGTAGGGTACTCATGCAGGATGTAAAAGACCCCATGTTTAAATCCACCCTCTACCTTATGACAAGGTCTCTAGAGAGAGATCTTCCACTGCTCAGCTGAGTGCTCTAGACTATAGCGTGATTCTTTCTCAGGTCCAATTAATAGATAATTATTTAATTCATTATACCATCTTCAATAGGAGATATTGAGGGAGCGGATGAGTATCCCTCTCTGTTAGCTAGAGTTAGGGTCCTAGCTGCACGAGAGGGATGGAGCGTAGGACATAACCTTCTTGTCAGAATTTCCCACTGGCTATCTTAGGTTTTAAGCTGCCAAGCTTTTTGGCTTTGTGGAGCCTATTCTAAAGTGCCTATCTGTCTCCATTTATTGTACAGTGAGCCTAGGTATCTAGCCCAGGCTTTATGGATCAGTGTTGTTCCAGTGATTTTCTAGGTGCCTAAAACTAGGCACTGCAACACTCTCGGCTTGTCTACACAGGGGTGGGATTGTAACTCAATTTTAGGGCATTGAATTACAGAAGGCAAATGATCACAGCAAATTGCTTGCTCAGGGTCTTGTGTCTCCACTGCTCACATCACTTCCTGAAATGCATTGGACTGTGGATACTAGGTGCAGGGGCTTCTGGGGAGGCAGTCGTCCTCTGTTCACTCCCTGTTCCCTCTTTTAAAAAAAGAAAAAAAGCAGGAAAAGCTTTCTTTGCTGTTTCTCTGACGCAGGCACAACAGAGAGGCACAGTGCTGCATGCATAGAGAGGAATTAATTGAAAACTTCATAGAATCATAGCATCATAGAGATGGAAGGGACCTCACGAGGTCATCTAGTCCAACACCCTGCTAAAAAGCAGGACCACTACCACTAAATCACTCCAGGCAGGGTTTTGAATAACCGGGCATTAAAAATCTCCAAAGATGAAGATTCTACCACCTCCCTAGGTAACCCATTCCAATGCTTCACCACCCTCCTAGTGAGAAAGCTTTTCCTAATATCCAACCTTGACCTCCCCAGCTGTAATTTGAAACCATTGCTCCTTGTTCTGTCCTCTGTTACCATCAAGAACAGCCTACCTCCCTCTTCTTTGGAGCACCCCTTCAAGTAGTTGAAGGTTGCTATCAAATCTCCTCTCAGTCTTCTCTTCTGTAGACTAAATAAGCCTAGTTCTTTCAGTGTCTCCTCATAAGTCATGTGCCCCAGCCCCCTAATCATTTTTGTTGCCCTCCGCTGGGCTCTTTCTAATTTGTCCACATCCTTTCGGCAGTGGGGAGCCCAAAACTGGACACAGTATTCCAGGTGCGGCCTGACCAGTGTTGAATAGAGGGGAATTATCACATCCCTCGATCTGCTAGCAATACTCCTACTGATGCAGCCTAATATGCCATTGGCCTTTTTGGCAACAAGGGCACACTGTTGGCTCATATTCATCTTCCCGTCCACCATAACCCCCAGGTCCTTTTCTACAGCGCTGCTACTTAGCCAATCGGTCCCCAGACTGTAGCAGTGCATGGGATTTTTTTGTCCTAAGTGCAGGACTTTGCACTTGTCTTTGTTGAACCTCATGAGGTTTCTTTCGGCCCAGTGTTCCAATTTGTCCAAGTCTCCCTGGATCCTGTCCCTGCCCTCTAGAGTATCTACCATTCCCCCCCAACTTGGTGTCATCTGTGAACTTACTAAGCACGCAGTCTATTCCATCATCAAGATCATTAATGAAGATGTTGAATAAAACCGGCCCCAGGACCGACCCCTGGGGCATTCCACTCGTTACCGGTTGCCAACCAGACATCAAGCCATTGATTCCTACTCGCTGAGCCCGTTGATCTAGCCAGTTTTCGATCCACCTTATGGTCCACCTTCCCGGGGCTGCGGGCAGGGGAGGAACTATATTGCTATGTTCCAAAGGGATAGCCGTGTTAGTCTATTGCAGAAAAACAATAGAGTCCTGTGGCACTTTTAAAGACTAACAGATTTATCTATCACATGAGCTGTTGTGGGAGAAAATCCCACTTCGTCAGACGCTTTGAACTAAGTGGGATTTTCTCCCATGAAAGTGCATGCGATAAATAAATCTGTTGGTTTTTAAACGTGCCACAGGACTCTCTTGTTTTTATGTTGCTATGGTTTGGCAGACTGGAAAAATAGTAAAGTCAAGATTAGAGCTACTCTCTGGCTATATGGACCTAAATTCGAATTGTAGATTTCAACCTCAGTGCTACTCCACTTACAGAGGTGGTGTTATCAGGTTGAATTACAGCACCATTTAATTCAAACTTAATGCTCTGAGAGTGGAGACACAGGCTATAAAAGGCCGAGGTAAGCAGCATTGTGTTGAACTTCACTGTCAGTGTAGAGAAGGGCTCAGTAACGCCTACATTCCTGTATGGAGCCAAGCCTTTGCCTTCTTTGGTATTTGTACAACACAAGGTATTCTGCAGGCACTAAATGAAAGAAATAATAATATATATATATACACACACACACACACACACACACACACACACAAGGCTAAAAAGGATCATTTACATTCTCTTCTGGAAACACAATTCAGAGCCTATTTATTTCTAAATATAATTTGATTCAATTCATTTCAGTGGGGGGGGGGGGGGGAAGAGAGAAAAATATTTTTACTAAATTATGCCTTTTCTGTGGTATTTGAAAAAGTCCTTAATTTTCAGACCATAAGTCCATTATTTACTCTGGTCATTTTATTTTAAGAAATCTGTGTTATTCAAATACAGAAAAATTCTAAGGGCAACATCTATCCTTGAATCCATGTGTGGTGCCTGCATCTCCCACATTCTTCAATGGGTCTCCTAAATAAGGATCTAAAGATAGACTTTGTACCCAAGAACATAACTGTACTTTTCAGCACTATTTTAGATTCCATTTTTAAAAAATTTTGTCTTGGTTTGAAAAGTCTCGGTAAGCTAATTTCTTTTTTTTAAAATCACTGATAAAACCTCTCAAATAATACTGTCTAGCTCCTAAATCAAAGCTAGTATAGGACACTTTTTCTGTCCTTTTTAATGTAGTTATTGATATATGTTGTATTGATTGATCAGGTAAAGGATTATCGGGATGATCTTAATGTTCTGAGGATCTTGTGATGAATGGCCATACCTATGTGTGGACTCAAAATGGTGCCTTGAAATTCTAGTCCTCCAAAGGATATAAGTAGCAAATATGTAACTTCACCAGGCTTCCCATCCATAACTACCTAAGCCTATTATCCAAACCAATTTCCCTTACTCCAAATCACCTTGCAACAAGTGGCTTACTAGCTTCCTCTAGGACAGTGGTTCTCAACCTTTTGTGGGTCACAACACATTTAGCGGCATGTTGCGACCCTATAGGATACACCAGTCCACCCTCTCGAGGCCAAATCCAGCCATCTCCCAGCTCTCCATGACACACTTACTGCTGTGTGGTGACACAGTAATGTGTACCAACACAGTAGTTGAGAACCACTGCTCTAGGGAAGTTAAGGTAGAACAAGAGGAAATAAGAAATAATAGAGGAGTTTATGGCTGTGTGTTAAGCCACCTGATGTACTGAAATCATTTCATGATGACCAATGTGCATTGCTTCCATATGATCTGGTCTATCTGTATCCCTCTGTTGTCTTTTGTCTGATACTTAGATGGTGAGCGCTCTGGGGCAGGTATGTGTTCCGTGTTTGTACATTGCCCAGCAAAATGTGGCCCTGATCTCTGAGATTTTACAGTAATACAAACAATACAAATTACTACTACTATCACTATACCAGTAAGGTGTACAGAAAGTTTTTATTAACACACAAATAGGATCAGTCTATTTATTGTACATCTAAAGGGTGTATCACTATTGTATTTTAGCACAGATTAGACTGGCTCCATACATTCCTGATGACTTTCAGACCTAGTATAACAGAGAGGGATACATTCACACTCTGCCAGTGAGAGCTGTGGAACTGTTGGGGTTGCAGCCAATAATCCCGTGCTAGATTTTGGTCCTCTTTTTTCTCCCCATTCTGGCTGTGGAAGTTAGTGCAGCCCCAAATCACAGACTCTACTACTGGGTAGAGAAAACAGGGCTTGGTAGTTGTGTGTGCTCTATAAAACAGCTTCCTTACCCTTCATGTCCAGGGAGGCCAGGCATGATACAAGAGCTCAGAGGGTTCTGTGCAATGGAGTTTTGTATTATATTATGTTTTCTGCCTATAATTTATTTTGTGTTATATTTGACCCACAAGTTATACGAGGAAGGCTTACATGAAGAATAATTCATATCCATGATATAGATTTGTGTAGAATACATTATGCTTGTAAGAATTTGCCATATATGGTAGTTGGCATAGCTTTATTTTAAAATGGTAAATATTCTCAGGCTGAAGTGCAATTAGCAATGAAAATGTCATGTAGCTTTATAATATATGTTTGCTAATATGGCCAACGTAACTCATTTAGAAGCTGCTTGCAATGTGAAGTCCTACACTGTCTTAACCAAAATACAATACTTACATATGTATATAAAATATATGCAAAGATAGAAGTGCCAAACAGCCTTTTGGGACAGTCTAAAAGAATATCATTAATTTTCACTGTATACTTATACTTTTGGCTCAGTTCCAACCCTGGCTTTCTGTAAAAAGCATTTCAAGTATAGAATTATGCTATTTGCTTGCAGCAACATCACACGAACAGTAGTGAGCCATATGTTGCTACTTAGCAACTTAGTCTAGAAGTCCCAAAGCATGTACTGATTTGAAAATTGAACAGAAATGATAATTGTTGAGTGATGCTATGAGGCAAGTTGTCTTGAATTACCAAGGTATGCAGATGTTGATGTTATGTAGAAAAAGCAACTAAACTATATTTTTCCTTTTTGACAACTGGATTTTTTTTGTTAGCCTAAAGGGGATAAATTGATTAAAAACCCTTACAATAATACAAGGTGATGTTTCCCTGAATATGAACACATTCCAGTAGACAAAAGGAATTTGAAGTGCAAAGTTCAGCTTTCTAAGACCATTCATCTCAATTTTGATGTCGAAACTTTATTTCACTCTGCAATATATACTATTTTACATCATCTGAATTCTTTGAGATAGTAGGTTTCAGAAAATATTAGAGACCAAAGTTAAAATATGAAAAGATGAATATTTAGTTACCATTCATAGTTTCCATAATTAAAAGATGATAGAAATGTCATTTTTGATAGATTTTTTTGTGGAAGACAAGATGATTGGAATGGGAAAAAAGCACCTAGAAAATACGTGTAGAAACCTCATAAAAGATTAAAACTAGTACTGTTATTTTTAAACATTTCAGTTTAAATAATCCAAACTCTGCAAGCAGAGTATAAAAATATCAACAGAAGAAAAATTATTCTAATGTATAATGTGAATTTGCAATCCTTTATTCAAAACAATTCAAGACAGACAATGATTCTTTGAAAGGTAGCAACTGCTTTATAACAGCAATCATTCACAGAATTTGTATTTCTACTGTTTCAAACAAATTCAATTAGCCCTTGCACTTCAAAACCCTTAAGGCATAAATGAGATGATATTAGGTTGCTTTAATCTAATGGTAATGCTAAACTTGTCAGGACAGTTTTTGGATTAATGGTTAGAAAAAAAATTAATATAATTTTTCATTTTTAATCAAACAATTCTATTCAAAAGTACCTCTGAATCTTGGACGTTTCTTCACTGAATGAATTCAATCATATAAGAATCTTAATTTTAAAGTTCAATCTTCCAAAAGCATTTTTACAGTAACTTTTAACAGCAGAGAAGGAGGTAATGTGGTGGGAATAATCATGTTTTAAATATGGGCTTTTTGACTGAACAATATAGCCCAGCTCACGTAAAAGGTAGTTAAAGAATGAAAGAAACAGAATAAACCTATAAATTAAATTTGAGTAGATAAACATGACTATCTAAAAATACTTTTTTATAAGGACATTTAGCTTTCAGTATAATGTTAGTTTTCAAGACTGTTCATTCATTCAACATTTGAATTATACCTGTCTACCAGATAACTCATCCACAGACAATCAAAATGCAAACAAACTATTTCCCACTTAACAAGAAATCTCCATGTAAGCTCATAGTTCTTGTCATGCAGAGGAGTTTCACAGTCCACCATTTGAGATGGGTACTGGACTGCATGGACCCCTATGTTAATCCTTTATAGCAGTTCCTATGACAGCAGGTTAAATAATGGACCTGAGCTGCAGTCACTATAATTCACTGACACAGAACTGAAATGACTGAATTATATGGAATGAATTGAATCAGAATTCAGAATCAAACCAGAAGTCAAATTCTCTCTCAACATACGGCTGCATGCACCCATGTACAGACCTATATGCTGGGATTTTTCGTTGTCAAAAAGCAATGATAATCGTTCAGTTTTAGATGTTTAAAATAAATAAAAATGAAAGGAATTTAGTTGAAAAAGATTTCTATATGTGGACATATGTCACACTTTAATGGGTTCTGGTAACTTACAAATTATTCCTTACAAATTCATCGTGACAAGGACTCAAAAATATTTTTGAGGAACTTAGATGATATTATACTCTTTGGACTGCAAGATTAATCGCAGCAGTAGATTGAGACTCATTATGCTAATACTAATCGTGTAGCATTGGCAACATTCCACAGCCATACGGTTTCTGTTAAAAATGCAATTCTTCAACTACAACTGGCCTAAGAGTGATAATTAAAGCTATTTGTGATAGTGTAGCTTATAATGATTAACTTGTCTGCAGTCAGATAAACAAATAACCTGCACCTGTAAAGACTTTATTTCCTGAAGGTAAAACAACTGTTTAGGAAAGATCATGCTGGCAAAACAGCTGCTTGCATTCTGGAGAGGAAACAAGGTAGTATCTTTCAACAAACGCCAACTCTGGTGTTTTATCAGCTCTATCTCATTAATTGGAAACAAGGCTTAAATGCTTTGTTTATAAATTATGATTATTCCTGATTGCAGCAGTTACTGATAGTGCCACTCATTTGCAATGCAACTCTTTGGATTCGTTTAATTACAATTTGAAACAAGGCAGAGAAGATTAATTAACCCACCTGGCTTGCTGGCACATAGTCCTGGCTCGGCTCTGTCATACTCATATACATGTTGTCACCGTCAAACTGCGAATGAAATAATAGTAAACATTCAGCAATCTTCAATGTTTTTCAGCATCAACTGGAAAACAGTTGCCATAAAATAATATTATAGCCTGGTTTGGAAGACTTGTAATTGCATGCGTGCATCTTGCTTTTGATGTTCCTGTTGTCATCCTTATTGACCCTGGATGTCAGTGATTTGGAGTAATTAGTGCTCTAGTAATTACAGCAAGCAAGAAAGAAATGAATGGTTTCCTTTCATCTGCAATCTGTTTTAAAACAAAATGGCTCATTTTGTGCACCATGTATACATTCTGCTGTTGGTTGCAATGACGTACTGAGTGAATTGCACACTTTTTAACAAGAGGAAGACAGTAATGGAAAATGTACTAAAATGTATCTTAATGGATTCTAACTTTAGGTTTTACTCAAGAACAAGTGTGAAACTCTGAAAACGAATTAAAATCCCCCTTATTGAAATGTCCCCACATCAGAAATGAAGAAGAAGATCCTCGGACAAATTTCAGGCTAGATCATATGAAATATGGAATTTACAAAATAGGATGGTACAAGTTGACAATTGGCTTAGTATGTACATAAAATGAATATGAACAATCAAAAGTGTAAAACTACCCGTCAGTAAATTATAGTAAGTTCAATTAACTGAATTTGTGTGCAAGTCACTTTTCTTCTTTTAAAAATAGAATTAGATGGAACAAAAACAAGACTGAGGGAAACTGATTAGGAACGGAAGGTAGATGGAATGCAACAGCAAGAATAGAAGGCTGGGAGTGGCCAGGTATCACTACAAAAAAGCATGCAACTATTCCCTCAAATGTCAGTTTCAAGTTTGTAGTGGGTAATTATAGTCCTACTATGCAGTCTAGAGTTAGGAAAAACCTCTCCAAGCCTTTGGAATCAAGATGGAGAGCAGCAGGAATCCCTATCTCTTAATCATCAAATTAGAATTTATAGCTGCTATTATGTCCATTTGAAATTACTTACACCTGACCCCATCTGTGCATACTCTAGAACAGGGGTTTCCAACCCCTGGTCCGCAGTCCATAAGTGGCCCGTGGAGCTTTATAAAATGGCCCGTGCTGTTGGCCGCTAGCTCGGAGCCAGGCTGCAGCCACCCAGACCCGAAGCACAGCTGAGAGCTTGTCTGCGGCCACCTACCTCCTCTCCGGTCCCAGCCAGGGCCGGATTGGGGGTGGGGTCAAAGGCTCCAGAGCTGCAGGCGACCACAGAGTGTGCTGGGGGGCCCGCAGGCGGCGTGGCTGCGGAGCGTGTTGGGGGGCCATGGGCTGGCACGGCCGCTGCGGGAGTGTGGGCTGTGCTGATACTGCTGTCTGGGGGCCACAGGCTTGCCCACAAGCTGGCCCTTGTTCATGGACATCCAGCCCCTCTCTCTTTTCCTTTCCTTTTCTTTTTTAAACTTTTTCAATTTTTTTCAAATTTTTAAAAAATCATTTTGGCTTGAGGGCCACAAATACAATTTTTAGAATTTGAAGGGACACTAGTCTATTTAATTAAAATGTATTAAATTTAATTGATTTTAATTAAAAATTGATTTGAATTTAATTGATTAAATTTTAATTAATTTGTGAACATTCCCATTGTTCCTAAGTATCTGAAGAATAGTTAAGACAAAAACTTTTCAGCCTCCAGTGTTTTTGCAAATTGGTCCAATCACACAGAGGAATGTCTTGAATATTCAGAAATTACAAATAATAGAAAATAATAGCTGGTGTTTTTGTTTGAAAAAATATTTACATTTTTAAAAAAATATTTGGCCTCACTCCCTTTCCTTGGCATATGTGTAGTATGCTATACAATATATCTGGACCCTCATAAGACATGAACTTCCACAGCACATCTGTTACAGAACATATCTTACATACATGCTACAGCACAATCCAGCAGTACTGAAGTAGACTGAATATGAGCCCATATGTACAACAAATCAGACATACAGAGGAGTACCCAACACCTGAAATGTTAATGGCTTGGGCATGTACCCAGAAAAATGCCCCTGCCCAATACATTCAAATAAGGGCAAGTTTTTGTTTTTGGGGTTTTTTTAAAGCCTTTTCATACTGTATGCTACTGAGTGACTTCATCATTCACTGATTTTCACAGGAATTGAGGGAGCTCAGTAACTTGCAGGATGAGGCTCCAATCCCAGGGAAATCAATATTACTGTTAACATTATATCACATTTCACCATTAGTTACATACTGCTTTATAGCTCATGGGTATCTCATAGGCACATATAGACGCACATCCTCCTCAGCGCAGCTTAACTCAGAGAGTCCTTCTTTCATCTAGCTTTACAGCTGACTTGACTTTGCAACAGGAGTCAAATGACTTGTCCAAGGTCACATGATGAGTCAATAGATCATTTAAAATCTGACTCAAAGACCCTTCAGACTATACAACCTTTGTTCCAGCTAGAACCCTCCCCCCCACCTCCAAAATAGTCTTATTTTATATATCACACTGAATCTACAAGAACTTTTCCTAAACCTCTCTGCCTTCTTCCGCTTATGATGTGACTGATGTGTCTCATTTGCCAAATACAGACTGTGAAGACACAAAAGCACCATTTAGAATGTGAATGTTTTCAGATATAACAGATGAAAAGCAAAGGAGGAAGACAGTTAACTGAGTCAGCTTTTAGGCAACCTATATGTGATATATATTTATCATCTAACATTTCATCAAAGGTTTATACTTGGCTCTGAAATCCTTTGGTACTACTAAGGAAAGATTTAAAAACCATTAATTTTAATTTGTCAAAAGTGAATGCTAGTACAATATCTGATGTACAATAAGAACTATTCCTGACAACCTTTCTTTTCATATTAAAGTGATACTGCATGAGACATTTGGATAGGAGCAAACTAAGAAGACCACAGCACTCTACTATGAAACACTACATTTTTTAGGGTACAGTAGTTAATATATTCAGAATATGTCCTGTAGCCTGAATTGTACAGATCAGACTAAATGATCATAATGGTCCCTTCTGACTTTATAGTCAATGAGGAGCACATGAAGACTTTGATTTAAGTTATTATAAAATACAACATTGAGATAACTTCCTTCCCAGCTGTCACACACAGGATGGTCAACTGGAATTTCCATTGTATTGTACAGATGGTAGCTTCTTTTCAGACACATATGGAACAATTTATGCATACAAGTTAGGAAGCCAATCACACCTGTGAATTAACTGGTACTGATAGGAGAATGACATCACTTATATCCAGAGTACTAAAGCTTTTTTATAATGCAAATTATGAAGTAGTAAGAGTCAGAGTCATTTTATTATTTATTTATATAGTGCCGTAAATATACCCGAGTCTGTTGCATTTAACACATACTCTGTCTCCCTCAGCACACCCTCTTTTACCCCATACCCCATCTCAGAGCTGCTACAGGTGTGGAGAAAGCTTTTGCGGTTTTTTTGCTACTTCACACCTCTGCCTCTCTCCCAGCTTTGTGATTCCTCTGCTGCAAGAGGGAGGAGATGAATCTGTTACTCATTTCAGCTTCCATTTTTGGCTCCCCTACTCTGTGTTGTTGCTGAATAGCCTCTGTGCCTGCCTCTATTGCTACTCTTAGCTTCCCCAAACTGGAGCAAAATAAACTGACTTGGTGCACATTGGTTTCAATGCTTCCCCAAAGGAGCTGAAAAACAGCAGCAAAAACTGGCAAGCATGCTGTTATTGTGATTTGTATCATGCAAATGCCTCGATACCCTACGTAGGATCAGGGCTGCATTGTGCTAAGTGCTGTACAAACACTAAGGGTGCGTCTACACTTACACGTTGGGTCGACTTAAGGAGGCTTAAGTTGACCTAACTTACTCCCTGTCCACACGGGGCTTTTATTAAGTCGACTTAAGCTGTTCCTTAAGTCGACTTAAGGAAAACTTAAGTCGACTTAATAACACCTAGTTTTAAGTCAACTTTAGGCTTAAGTATGGACCTAAATCGACCTTGTTAAGTCGACTTAATAAGGTCGACTTTAAGTCAACTTAAAGTCGACCTTATTAAGTTGACTTAAGAAAGTCGACTTAACTTTTCTAGGGTAGACATAGCCCAAGATCTTACAATGTGCATAAACAAGATAGACAAAGTGTGAGAGAAAGGAAGTACTGTTATCCTCATTTTATAAATGAAAAGTTGAGGAACAGAGCGACTAAAGGGAAAGAGCATCAAGAAGATCCCTTGTAGATTAGAGCTACTATGCATAAATGAAGTCAGTTATTTGGAAGCTTCTGGAGCTGGTGTCTTGACTACTCCAAAATGTACTACAGATTTCTGAGCCCCTGCTTTTAGTCATGAATTCTAAACAGAGGACAGAACAAGGAGCAATGGTTTCAAGTTACAGCTGGGGAGATCAAAGTTGGATATTAGGAAAAACTTTCTCACTAGGAGGGTTGTGAAGCATTGGAATGGGTTACTTAGGGAGGTGGTGGAATCTCCATCTTTGGAGATATTTAAGGTTCGGTTAGACAAAACCCTGGCTGGGATGATTTAGTGGGAGTGGTCCTGCTTTTAGATGACCTCATGAGGTCCCTTCCAGTCTAAGATTCTATGAAACTTTCATAGAAGATTAGAAGTGAATGATTTATTTAAATCAATGCTCAAACTATACCTTTTAATCATAGTTTCTGGATTTGGGGTTTGTTTTTGACAGATCTTCACCACTTTTCACTGTTTTTATTTTAAAGTACCATGGTGTAAAATTGCATAAAGATGATGTATAATCCACTAGTGTTTTATAACATATTTTTAATATTTGGGGCTTGTAGATACTGTTGTTGACCAGTATTACCAAAAATCCACTTGTCTGGAGAAAGCTTTAAAATTAGGTTTTAAAAAAACCCAACCAAACAAAAAAACAAATGCAAGCAGTGAGCATTGTCTAAAGACAGTGATAAGCAACAAATGACACTTTCTGTCACTAAGAGGTGCCTTAATGAGACTAACGCAAAGGTGGGATGCAAATAGAAATCATCAAATGTTTATGCTAAATAAAAGGTTGATCTTGTTATGGAAACCATAAAGATAAAAACAGAATTGCTCTGTAAATTCCACATTTTTGTTGAAAAAAATGTCCTCATAGTAGATTGTGTAACCTTAAATAAAATATTCAAATGGCAGATTTGAGAGAATGGGTAGGATATGTCAGTATCAAGGTGTAAACTCCATTTTGAATTATGAGCTCTATTTTGTCTTATGTGCTGAACACATGACTAAACTTGTCCAGAGACAGGTTCTGGTAATATGCCCAGAGAGGCAACCTGCCCTGGAAGATGTTTGAAACCTCATTGAGGGACCAGGATAGTGAAACATTCAGGTTGGCAATCTAGGGCCATCAACTGTGATTGTCCCTCAACTGTTACCCCACCCCAGGACAATGGTTTTTCTACAAAGAGGCCTCCAGGAAGGGGTGAGTGTGACTAGGGGAGTGAGCTGAAATGGCTTAGAAGACAGAGGACAGGTATTTAAAAAGGAGATTTAAGGATTCTGCTCTGAGGAGAGGCCAACCATTGTCACACATAAGCATGACATTCAGCATAGGGGAGTAAGCAGGGACATACACAATGGGGCACAAGCCCTCCACCCCAGTAATTTGAGGGGCCAGGACAGGGAGAACAAAGTTCTCCAGCCCCCCAGGGCTGCGATAGCAACTCCTCTGGTCTCTGGAGCCAGAGTGTGAGATGAGAATGTGCCTCTCCAAACTGGGTCAAATTTGGATTCCTGTGCATGCCCTGGAAGATTAAAGATACTTGCCTAGCTTGAACTGCCAACAGACTTTGGACTCCAAGAAAGAGTGAAATCAGATAGGGGAGGCTGCATTTCAGGACTTATGTTATTTTGCAAAACTCTGTAATGCTCTAATTCCTTTGCTAATTCCTGTGTTCCTCATTTTCCTGCCACACTGTCCCCAAAGCACTAGGGCTATGTCTACACTGGCAAGTTAGTTCGAATTAAGGAAGCTTAATTTGAACTAACTTAAGCCTTGGCTACATTAGGCTTTCATTAGTTCAAATTAAGGGCTTCCTTAATTCAAACTAATAAATTTGTTTATACTTTTCGAAGTAAGGGTTAATTCGAACTAATCCAATGTGGCCCTGTTAGTTCGAATTAAGTGCTTAGTTCAAACTAACCGGCACATTGAACTCAATGCAATTGACTAAAATTAGCTCGAATTAGTTAGTTTGAATTAACTAATTCAAACTAACTTCGGTAAGTGTAGACATAGCCTAGAAGCCTAGCCCTTCCGTGTCTTGGTGGAGCTCTGCAGGTGCTTGTGTAAGTGAATAGGTGACTTGGGTCTGAGGCACAGATTTCAGGATCTAGAGCAGATGGACTGTGGACTCTCATGCCCTATGGAAAGGTAGCAGACAAGGGGTTAGAGCCTAGGGTATGCCCTGTTTCTGAGCTAGAAACATTGACCAGGCTTCGTTCAGAACCAATTGGCTTAGAAGCAGATAGGACCCAGTGCCTGGGTCTACTCACAACAGGCCGTCTGGTGACCCTGCAGGGTGATACTGGGCCAGATTGTAACAGCATAGCACAAGTTTTCAAACCTTTACTAAAGGATAATTTTCAATTAAAACAAATTTTGAAAAACTCTGCCAAAGTTTTCAAAAAGCACACCAATTTCTGCCCCATCCACTCATGAAGTGCATTATCATTTCACAGATGACTTGTATGATTGTTTAGATTTTCTTCAGTGGTTTACTGAGACACTATAAATAAGATCTCTTGGCTTTTTTCCAACTTGTTTTCCAAATAAACTTGCTATTTCTTGCTCTGACTATGGGAAGGAGCGGAGTCCAAGGGTCTGCTGAGTCCAAAAAAAGGAGAGTACATTTTTAAGCATGCCCATTAAGTATCTAAAATACAATTATGATTACAATCTGATGGATCACAGTACAAGCTCTTTCATTTCTACTACACTTAATAGAGGTCAATGTAGAAATGAACAGAGGATGTTGTTCTGCTTCCCACTTTGAGGTGGTAAATGTCAGTGCTTGACAGAGCCTTGAAGTTGTTAGTGTCCATACAAAGCACTAGGGGTATGTCTACACTTGCACCTTAAGTCGACTTAACAATGCTTAAGTCAACTTACAGAATGCTAAGTCCACAATGGGCGCTTCCTTAAGTCGACTTAAGCACTTTCTTAAGTTGACTTAATAACTCCACCTCGGAAGGTTGACTTAATGCCTAAATCGACCTTATTAAGTCGACTTAAAGCCGGTGTGAATGCCCTAAGTTGACTTAATTGGCCTCCAGCATGGGGGATGGGCTGGGGAGGAGAGCTGTGGTTGGGGAATTGGGCAGGGGAGAAGGGAGAGTCGCGGCTGGGGAATCAGGCAGGGGAGAAGGGAGAGCTTCTCCCAGCCGCGGCTCTCCCTTCTCCCCTGCCCTATCCCCAGCCACAGCTCTCCCTTCTCCGCTGCCTGATCCCCCAGTTGCGGCTCTCCCTTCTCCACTGCCCAATCTCCGAGCCGTGGCTCTCCCTCCTCGCTTGCCCAATCTCCCAGCTGCGGCTCTCCCTTCCCTCCAGCCGCGGCTCTCCCTTGCCTGATCCCCCAGCCATGGCTCTCCCTTCTCCACTGCCCAATCCCCCAGTCGCGGCTCTCCCTTCTTCCTCCCTGATCTCCCCTGCCGCGGTTCTCCTCCGTCAACCTACCACCTGCCAGTGTGGACACGGGCAGTCGACTTAAGTTTCCAGTGTGGCTGCTCTAAGCAGACTTAACAAGTTCGACTTTAAGTTGGGTTAGTAGAGGCAGGATCAGACTCACAGAAGAAGTGCCAAGTCCAGACATAGCAGAATGTAGCAAAGACAGCAAAGGCAAGAGTGGGGTATGATACAGTCTTTTGTGTACATTTCAATAGACGACAGTGGGCAGGTAGGGATGAACCATGAACTAGCTCAGTTGGGCTCCTGCTTCCTTTAACCCTGAGTGTTAAATAAGAAAAGAACACTGTAGTCTTGAATCACTTGAAAAACATTTTCTTGCATATAGAGCACCTGTTAAATAAACACACAGATCAGAGTGGGAAAGGCCCTTGTTATTATTTTACTCAACATACACTAAAAATTATAGATTTTCCCTCTGGGGAGAGTTCTGAACCACTGAAACTAGACTTCTTATTCCCCATAGTAATTGAGTAAAACTTTTATACTTTATACTTGGGTCTTCTGACCTTTTTAAACCTGCCGACAACTGGCTGCAACTAGAATAGCTCAAATTCTGCTTTTCTTATGTTTGCAATAGTGGGAGCAGAATCAGAGCCCTAAAGGTAACTTCCCATTTTCACTCTCAGTGTAATATTTGTGCACATCCATTTCTGACCTCTTTCCTCTAGACCCTTTCTTAAATGGTAAATTATTTTTAAAAAAAACAGAAAAAACGTTAAAGATCAAAGAGAGAGGAAATGGGAAATATACACAAGTAACTATACAGAAAGCATGGCTACCTCTATTAGCCTACACAGCACTGCTGTGTCACAGAAGAAGAGTGACTCCTTAGGCTAACAGAATGAACACTGCAAAATTGGACAAAATTATACCCTTGCATGACTTCACTGGGAGCCGTGTGCATGGACCCTTGGATAGAATTTGGCCCACTGTGTTATTTACAGAGAGAGTAGGGGATTCTGAGGAAAAGCTTAAGGGTACTAAACAAACTGCATCTGGTTTATGTATAAGAGAATCACAGAAATAAAGTGGAATAAAACAAAAAAGTACATAAGCAAAATTCAACCATTTTCCAAAACAACCTTATTATACCACTGGGAGGTTTGAGAGGCACATCAGAGTAACACAAGCAGAGAGTTTTGTCTACATATTTCTCATCCATCTGTAAAAAGCATGAAGGAAAAGAAAATTATGGAACACCTTTCATTTTGATTTTAAGAAACTGAATACGAGTTTAATCATGTAAAATACATATCATGCCCGATGCAGCCAGGAACTTCAGCATATGCATAACTTTGAGTTTGATTATGCAAATAATCTTGTTGAGTGTATTTAGAAGTAAAGCATGTACTTTAATGCTAGGATCAGTCCAGAGTGCTCAATGCTTTGTTGAATCAGACCCAAATGCCATAAATATGTGCAAGCCTTGCATGCTAGAAAATAGCCTAAATTTCTGGTGACCAAATCATTTAGAATACTTGAGTACATATTTACATACAATATAATTTTCAAAGGGCTAGACACCTTGTTGCGGAGTGTGGAGGTAAGTCCTTTGGTGCATCTGCCAAGCTCCCAACCCCCACCATGGCTTCCTGGGCCAGAGTAAGCTGAACCAGCAGAGCCCCGACAACAGGGAAAGGGTTAACAGCTGGAGCCACTGATTAACCCAAGCCAGGATCAGGCTTAATGGGGTAAGCAGAAACCTCTGTTCCCCTGGTTGGAAGGACTATATAAGCAAACAAGGGTGAAACCATGGATGGGTATGGCTTGGTTCTTGAGTTTGCTTCCTGACTGGCAAAGGTGAACAGCCCAGAGCTCTGGGCCACATGGGCATGATTTGGGAGTGGGAACTGTATCAGTGCATTGTAAACAAACCAGCACAAGTGACTGCATATAAGCCTAGCAACTGAAGTGGGGAGACTGCACAGAGAACCCAAAAAGACAGGGAGGCTGGTAGCAATCTGCTACAATCTCAAATAATAACTAATCCTTTCTAGATGTCTAGCTCAAATCTGGCCAAACTATCATAGTTGCTTCAGAATAAAGGAGTCCACCTGGTGAGTTGTGAATCTAGAATAGCTATTTTGGTAAATTTCCAAGTATAGACAAGCCCTCAGTCAAACAGCTGGTGTGAGCCCTAACAAAATATAGTGACACAACAAAACTCCCCTGTTTGTAGTATCAGGAAGGATATCAAGAACTGACTGGCATGGAGACGTGATTCATTTCCTCACTAGGAGTGTGTAAGGGTGAGCCTTGAGGCACAGAGCTAGTGTAGATTAGTTTGGATTGCAGCTATTTCCATTCTGTGTTATAAAATAGGATCATGCAACAGTAAAACTGGTAGGGAATTTTCAAATATTTTATTATAAGGGGGAAAATGGTGACTGAAATTTTTGCAAGTTTTCATCTATCTGTTCGGTCTTAAATATTTCAACAGCTCTGTGCTTGTATTGAAATCATTTGTACTGCTATCCTTTGAAAAAAATAGTTTAGGCTGTCCTAGATACTTTCTAAGTTGAAATTTGGCTTTCAGCATGGTAGGGGTTTTTTATGATTTAATTATTCCATGCCAGTTTTCATTTTTTATAATTTGTGACGCTGTGCTCCTAATATTTGTTACACCTATAGATTGTGACAGTACTGTACTTATTCATCTGATGTGATGTTTTCTCTCTTTTAAAAAGATCTTTGCATACCCATCTTTTTATTTTCCCTTAGTTTCAGAGGTAAAGAGCCAAACATCAAGCTGTAATTTTATCTGTCATCTTTTTTCCCAAAATGCTTTAAAGATGATAGATATTCATCTTTCCAGCCCCAATAACAGGAGCCTCCTGCAGTTTACCATTTTTCCAGATCAGAACACTCTGAATCTATTATTATTGTGAATTTCTCACACTGAAGTAGTTAGAAGAAGTTGCTCAAATCTGGCGTCATCAGCACCTTTGCCACTATCTCCCAAAGGGGCCAACCACATGACAAAGAAACATACACATTAGCATTGGAAGGAACCTGCTGAGTAATCTGCTCTGTCCACTGCATCATGGCAGAATAGTTTTCACTCTCTCTAAGGCATTTTCAATGATTTATTGTCAAGTCTTGCCTTGGATACATCTTTAGAGATGGTGTTCCCACAATCTCCCTTTCACTGCATGACTGTCCATAATGTTGAGAGGTTTTACTGCTTTATCTTAACACTTCTTTTTCGTTCCCTCTTCCTCTTAGTAACACATCTGAATACATTGAAAAAGAGCTGTACTGTCTAGCCACATTTCTCTGTCCTCTAGGTGGCCAATCTAGTTAATAGTTCAATCTCTTTAACCTCCTCTCATAGGTTAGGTTTTCCAAACATTTCCTCAGTTGCAATTCCTTGGATTCTCTCTAGTCTTTTCACAGAATTGTGCACTGCCCAAAACGAATTCAACGTTCTACTGTGGACAAACTGGAATTCTCAATTCTCAAACTTCCCTACCATATTGCACTTTACCACTCACTTTGTCAGCGTTCATCCACTCTGCACCAACACCTCAGACCCTTCCTAACTAAAGAAACAATTTGTCATAAACTTTGTCTCTACTGGCTCTGAGCAACAAGCCTCTCCTTAATCTGGGTGCACTACAGAATAGTGGAGAGTTCTGCCACATAAAACTTTGCGTCACATTACCTATATTAAGGAACAGATTAAGGTCTGAAATCTCTGACCCAAGTAACAGTAGCAGAAGGCCCTAAATGCAAAGGCAGAGTAGGCTTTTTCTAGAAGGGGTAAACCCCCAAAATGACATACAGGCGGTCTCTATTCCCACTATTTCCCATGGAACAACCAAGCTGGTCTCCCTGCTGGCAGTCGGAGTTAATGTGAAGACATAATTAATGAATCTATGATGAAGTGGATCCATGGGCTTAATCCTGCATATATGAGCTGCATAGTGGGCCATAGATAAATTCTTCAGACTTGAAACTACAGTACCACAGGTTATGCAGATGCTTAGTCTATACCAGTAAACCCCCGATTCTCTAAAGAATCGAAAATTGAAAAATGGTAATCACCGCTGGGTGGGAGGGACGGCGGGAAGCCGTGCGCGTGAGCTATCTAATCCACAGGCTTATGCATGTGGATTCAGCTGCTGCGCGCGCACAACTGTGTCAGTTATATACGCGCGCAGGAGCTGCGTCCACATCTCGCCGTGCATATATACAACTGTGGTTTAGTTATATAGATGGACTGGATCCCCACGTGGGCAGCGGCCGAAGAATCAGCCCCTCCATTCCAGCTGCAGGATCCGTCCCTGGTACAGAGGACCCAGCTGGATGGAAGGGGCGGGGGGGAGGAAGGCAGGTCCTAGGCGGTGGCTCTGTGCAGCCACCACGGAGAGCCAGTGAGTAGCACGCTTTCATCGGGCCCCTGGGAACTCCCCATCCTAATGGACCCCTTGTGGGGGGGCTTTCTGCACTCCCGGCATTACAGACTCCAGGCTGCCCCCAGGCAAGAGCAATGAGCTTGGAGACGCCGAGGGACCCGGACACGCACCTTCCCCATTACACCCCGGCTGCCCACGTTGGCTCGGCCGGTCCACGCAGCCAGGTGGCCTCTGGTGAATGTGGTGCCTCCTGCAGCTCTCACACCGGGGCAGAATCCGTCACCCCCCCATCACCTGCCCCCAC